>JAVSCE010009880.1:0-460000 GCA_032199065.1 Smutsia gigantea
GAGGGGGAGGGGGAGGGGGGAGGGGGGAGGGGGAGGGAGGGGGAGGGAGGGGAGGGAGAAAGATCATTTGAATTGCACTTGCTGAGAGACTATCATAAAAATCCACAAGGAACCAGACCTTACAGATCTACCAGGACCGGCAGATCATGGATGGACTGTTTGCATAATTAACCTTGTCTTGTGGGTGTGAACTCCACTGCTCTAGGACAGGTGTGCCCCCCACAGATTTGCACTGAGCTGAGCTCCGGGGCACCTCACCAGGCACACAAGCATACCACTTGCTCCTTCCCAGCTCAGCCCCTGCTGCCGAGCTCCAGCCTCCCCGGGGGTGCATGCACCCCATCTGGTGGGGTCTGTCAGTCCTTTGGCCCCTCTGGGGCCTCTGACTTTTGCAGGGACTATGACCCCCTCCCTCCTGGTTTGGGGCAGCCTCTGTCCCCATGGTAACTGCTCTGACAACCAGGCTATTCCAGGGTCTCACATGTTATCTGTTGATGGGACCACTCAAAGTGGGCTGACATCCTTGTCCAGTCCCCACACCCCTGGGCCTTCTCTGATCCTCCAGGAGACGTGGAAACCCCGGCATCTGGCTAGCCTGCTGCGGGCCGGTGCTCTCAGCCTCCTCTGGTCCAGCTCTCAGGAGCTGTGCTTGCCACGGACATTCTGAAGAGGTCCTGGGCTGCATTCCTACAACTGAAGCACCTGTTTTCCTTTCTGTGGGCTTTTGCTCATTTGTTTTTGTTTTGTCTTAGCTGTGCCTTTCCCAGTCCTCCAGGATGCCCAACAAGAAGGCCAGAGGTAACAGCCCACACGGCTTCTCAGCCCTCGTTCCCTCCGAGCCTTACTCATTGACCAAACAGGGTGTGCGGTCCTCTGCGGACGGTCACCCTGGGCACCTTCCCACTCCACCTCACCGTAGGAACTCCAGGCTCGTGGAGTCCACTCAGTGAGGTCCTGATGACAACAGCTCAGCCTCTCTTTCCAAGACCCTTGACTCTGGGGTCCTTTCTGAAAGCTAGTTGCCATGTCTGTTCCAGGCTGTGCCCCATTCTGGTAGGGCTTGGAGGGACCCCCACTCACCAGGTGGAAGTGATAGCCTTGGACAGTGGGCAAGAAAGGAAATGCCTAGGATCTCTAGATGCACACACAGCTCTCTGACCCATGTGCATCCTGCCTTACAGGCTTGGGAAGTCTAGTGTAAATTCATTTATTAGGAAAATGGCTCTCCCAATCTGCTTTTTTATTTTCTATACCTGTTGCTTCCTAGCCATTTACATCAGTTTACTAACGAACTTCTTTCACAGCACAAGATAAGCAGATTCAGCAACATCTTTCTAAGCCATCAGCACCTTCCTATGCCAAGTCGAGGGAAAATGAGAGTTTGGAGGCCTCTCTGTTTCTCTGTCTTTCTTCATGCACGTATATTTAACCCATTGTCTGGCCTACTGAAGAAATAGGGCTGGAGAGGGCGATCTGATGCTCACCTCTTCCAGATTTTAAATCTTTACATATGTGCACAGAGAAAAAGGAAACTAGAGAAAAAACAGGCTGGCGGTGGTGGTGTTACACGACTGAGCGTGTATGTCAAATTGCAGAGCTACGCAGAGAAAGGACACACTTCAGTTTGTAAATACGAAAAACAAAGGAAGGTCCGGAGAGAGGGAAGGAGGGACCCGAAAACACCATCTAGGAATTCAGACAGACATCCGTGGACGGGTGGCATTCTGGGCTAGATTTCCAGCTCTTAGTTTAGACAAACTCACCCAAACCTTAACAAAACTGGGCAGAACTTATTTTTACAGACCTTGAGGAGAGGAGATTCTATTCTTCTCCATGGTAACCACCCCAGCCGCAGGAAGTGCTTTATACCTCAAATTATTACCTTATGATGCAGTTTAAGCTCATTTTCATTCATGTGTCCCTTTGCCTACTGAAGACAGGGAGCAGCTGGTCACCATCCTGGGAGGGTTGCTGGTTCCCATTCCTGGACATCATTCTCAGGTTGACTGACAACCATCTCATCATTAGACTAAGTATGTGTAGTCCCTATAACCTTCTAGAGTTCTTGCCGACTCATTAATCATTGCTCACGTTCTGGTGCATAAAACTGAGCCCAGGGCTGTAGGAAAGCCTGAGCCCGATCCCAGGGGCCGTGTTGTTTCTGCATGATTCCCCTGCCTGTCTATGCGGGCTATGCCAGTGTTTGTTGTGTCACATGGTTGATACACTCACTGTGGAGTCACTCTAATATCTAGCCCCTCTGGAATATATATTTTAATAGGTCACTGGAATTTGTGGATGTAACATCCATAGTTTAGAGGGTCACATGCAACCCAATCAGTGACACGTAATTTGAAAAGCAGACGATAAACCCAAAGGCTTAAGATTCCTGCAATATTGCGAGATCATGTAGAAAACCCCAGCTGAGCTCAGAGCACACATGGTGGCTGATGGCAAATCAACAGCCATACCAAAGAGGTGTCCCGTGAGCAGCTGTGAAGGGCTGGAGACTATGCCTTGAGAATGCTAAAAGCCGACAGCACGTGCCCTTGTCTCTGGTCAGGACATCGTCATGTTATTTGTGGTCATGCACATGTGAGTGTTGATGCTTGTGAAACAGATGTGTATCTGTGGATGTGAGTGTGCATGCGTGTGTGTTCACACATGTGCCCGATTTATGGGGAGCAGAAAATCTCTTCACATTCTTGATTATATGGGGTTTCAGCCCAGAAACCTGAGGCCTACCTGATTCAGGTGTCTGTTTATCCCAAGACCCAAAGTGCAGTTAATTTGGGACAAGTCAGGGTAGGAGCCCCATGAGGAGCCTGAGTAGCTGCCTCTGGCTGGCTGTTTGCTTCCCTACCTCACTGGCACCTGGATGTGGAGCTCTCCCGGGTCAAGCTTCCTCGGGGACCACACTCCCCATCCTGCTGTACAGCTTCTGGCTGTATCCATCTTGGGTATCCATCTTGGATCCATCTATTCAACAAATGCCCTGGACCACTCTCTTCGAAAGACCCAGAAATGGATTTGCCAACAGCGTGCAGCCCCACCTCCAGGGCCCTGCTGTCTGGGGGTAGGAGTCGGTAGGGAATCATGACGCAGTGAGGCTGGGCAGCAGCATGCACACAAACACAGCTGCATGTGGGGAAGAGGGCAGAGCTGACGTGTCACTGGAGGGTGGCTAGGAGAAGCCAGCTGGGTACAGAGCTGGAGGAGAGGCAAGGCCTCCAGGAAGCCTCCAGTGGTCAGAGAGAGGTCAGATGGAGGTCAGAAAGGCAAATGCAGTGCAGATAATGAAGAATTCCATAACCCCAAGAAGGTTCTTTGGGCTTTTCCCCAAAGGTGTTGTGGTCCAGGGATGGTTGTTAGCAGGGTAGAGGGGTGACCACCACTGAAGAATAACCCAGATGGAGCAGTTGGGAAGAGTGGGTGTCCCAGGCTGGAGTCAGGGAGACCAGTGGGACTGGTGCCATGAGCTAGGTGACAGCATGGAGACCCTGGCCAGGGGTAATAAGGGGCTGGGGAGAGGACACACAGGCAGGCATTTGGTAGCCAGGCAGGAGTTCTAGGGAGGATGTGTGTGGGGCCTTGGACACGTGGGTACTCACCAGGTGCCATAAAATGGCGACAAAAGGCCACTGGGCCACTTGCTGGATGGGATCGCAGGTCTGGGAAGGTCTCTGCATGTCTGCCCTCACTGTGCCCCTGTGCGACCTCGGCTGTTTTACCAATGCTGTGATCTGATGTACTCACTAGCTGCAGGCCTTTTCTTCAAACCTCCACTCTGCCAGTGTGTGTGTCATGGTGTGCACCCGGGACGTGTCCAAACCGACTTCTCCGGGAGACCCACTCATCCTGCTTTCCTCTACACACTGTCCTTCGGTGCCAGTATTTATTATTTACCCAAAGTTTAAACATGCTTTTTAGTTTAGTTTCAAAACATAAACATTACCCACCTACTTAGCAAGTCTTTCTAAATGGAAGAATTTGAAGAAGTTTTTAAATTGAATGACAGGAAAGTCAGAGATGGTTAAATAACTAAGTTCAGAGCAAACTGGCGAGAGAACTTGCACCACCCCTGAGGGAGATAAGGTGGAGGAGGCTAAGAAACCCAGCCTTGCAGAGCACGAGACGCTCCCAGGGACCAGGGCATCCACTCCACGTGGGATGACTCAACCAGCATGCAAGTGACAGCTGCATTCGGTGTCGCCCGGAACGATGCAGGAGATTTTCAGACATAGGGAAGCGGCACAGTAAGTTGCAATCATCTTGTCCCTAAGGAACTGGCAAAGCTCCCAGCCACGTGTTAATCAGGTGACATAAAGAGCCTTTCTTCTTTAGTTCTGAATCGTCTTCTTTCTCTGCCCTGTTCTGCATGACATGAGCATCTCCCATTCCCCATGCCATTCTTCATCCACACCAGTGGTGCCTCACCATGTTAATGGAGATACTCCTGTGGCTGAGGGCCATGAGTCTCTCAGGGTCCTGGATTATTCAACGTGTGCTTTTTAAGTACAAAGACTTCTTCAACTGTACCTCTGGCTGCAGCTACTTGCGATCTGCTCCTGAGAGTACTGGTGGTTTAGCTTCCCAACAGGTCCCAACAAGATGGTGTCTCCCCATCAGGGAAGCTTGGCACAGGGTCTGCCTTTTACTCTGAGCTAGAAATGGCTCCCTTTCTTTCTACTGAATTGCTTTTCTCACTGCTTGGTTTGATAAATGTTTCCTTCTCAGTGAGGTTTTAAAGCCCTCCTAGATGTTGGAGAGAAATAAAATGCTTCCAGACCCTATACTGGAGGGAAATATCTTCCTTGCTAAACAGAAATCTTTGGCCCTATGATGCTTTCTTTTTAACTTCATGTCAACACGTCACCTGCCTCTGACTTCACATTCACCACCCTGGTAGCCATAGTCCGGTTCTCACCAATTAAAACTTCTGGCCTGTTTTGCCCCCAGCACTTCAATGAATTGCTCAAACTAACTCATGGAGAGTAGGTCTATCCGACACGCAGGTGACGTGCGGAGCAAGTGCATCACCCGGACTGAGAGTCAGAAGTGAGTCTCCGTTTCGGTTCTGGGAGCGGGCACCAGCCCTGAGCTGGGATAGGAAAGTCCTCTGGGCCCTGAATGTTCTCATCTTTCTAATTTTAAAAATACATTAAAAAGTTAGAAACTTTTACTAACATCTAGAAACTTTACCTCACAAATGTGCTGATGTGTTCTCATTGATCAGACATGAGCTATTGGCCAGCCTTGAGGTGTCCGGCCAAGTCCAGGCTCCGGGGCTTGGAGCCCCCGCAGAGCTTCCTTTAAGTCCGCTCTCCAGTTCTCCTGGGTAGCAGTCCACTCCCTGACCAGTCGGGAGCCCATCAGAGGAAAGGTGTGTCTACAAAGGAGAAGCAGACTGACAGAGAGAACTTTTTCTGGAAAATCCCCTGAGTCTGAACCCCTTGTTGTCCCAGGAAAAGTGGAGGGTGCTTTCAAGAGAAATGTGCCCTGAATGCAGGGCCACCCCTGAGCCAAGCTCCAGCCAGATTTAATTAGAACAAGAAAGTAATCTAGCCTTTTAACATTTCTTCATTCCTCCCTTTATTTTTAGAGTGCTTTCCATGAGTGAAGTGTTGTGTTAAGCAATTCACACAAACTATTTCATTTACGTGTACAAACAACCCTATGAGGTAACTATTATTATTATATTATTTTCAGAGTTGGGGTTTGAAGCCAGGATTCTGAGTCACCAGACCAAGTGAGTCCCATATGCAAATCCCTTCAGAACACCGGCATGCCAGTTTTCCCAGAAATTAGAAAACACTGCTTTGTTCTCCTAAAGCATTTTGAATGCACTGAAAATGGGAAAGTAGTAATTCTATTTTGATCTTAACAGGAACCTGGCACTTCAGGAAGAATGAAGTGAAGCCCTAAGATGGCAGAGAGCTCAAAGGTGGCGATATGAGCTTCATCTTACCCAAGCATTCTTTACACCATGCATACAGTGGGTTGACAAGCAGAGTCGCTGCTCCCAGCTTGTCCAGAGGAGACCTGGGAGACCCCCGGGTCTGGATGGCCAACTGGAAAGAAATGCCAATATGATATAAATGCTGAACATACTTTGCACAGAGGAACTTTTTAAGTGCAGTTTTTAAGACTTCACTTTTTTTTTTGACTTTCAACACATGATCAATTAAAGAACAATTATTCATGAAAAACCAGAGCATTTGCAGGGAGGGCCCCAAGACCCTCACAGCCTCCTCTCATTTCTCATGTTGCCTGCATTCTGGAGCTGGAGCCAGATAAGCCTGCTTTATACACAGACACCCATCAGAGCAACATGCGCCAGCAACAAGGTGCTGCAGAATGATTGTGGCTCTAAGATGTGCCAGCTCTTGAAAGGAAGTTAGGGTAAGCCACCCTGACCTTGCCTGGGTTTACAAAGATGTGAGGTCCGTAAATGTCCATTTTGTCACAGGTTGGCCACTAAACATGAAGGCAAAAATACAGATTTACATATGACATGGTGCTTCTGGTCTTCCTGCCTGTGTGTCTGTCTTTCTAATGGCAAATACAGATTGAGGTTAAAGGGGGACATGCCACCAGCCAACGGGATGGAGGTCAAGGACTTGAACCCCATAGATGACCTGTGAGCTTCAGCTTCTCTGCCGTGTGTTTCCCAGAAAAAACAACCCCAATGCCTTTATCTCTTGCAGCCGTGTCACCTACAAGACAAACAGCCCCTCCTGTGCCATATTCTGCGAGGATTAAGGAATGCTTGTTATGATCGCCCAGCCGACCGTCCTCCAGAAGCCCAGTCTCTGGGTGAGGTAGCTGCTCAGGGATCCTTGGGTCTCTTTGTCTGAGAGCTGCTGGGACCTGTGTCTGATCATGTGTCCATGGAGTAGGCAGAGAAGACCGAGAATCAGACCGAGAATCTACCCGGGGTAGATGAGGAGGTGCCCCTTCACCGTTGTGCAATATATTGGCTTCCTGACATAGCCTAACAATTCTTTCAATTTACTGGATACTTGTGGATTGACCATTATCTCCATTTTCCATGAAGACAAACTTTCTTCAACCGATGTGCGGAGTCACAGACAAGTGAAATGTTAAGATGCAGACTAGTCAAGGGCATTTCATGTCTTATTGTTCACTCAGCCTGGAGCAATGGCTCCCCTACAGGACCAGAGGCCCCCCTGATGGCTGAGGGGCAGCGTTAGGACGCCAGCCCACATGAGTAGGCCTTCTGGCCCTGGAGTGTTGCATGGACCGTAGGAAAGTGATATATGGTGACTGTGTAGTCTGGCATTCCAGGTTATCCCACATGAAGGTTCTGGCTTGTGAAATGCTATTGACAGTCACCACAGCCATCACTTGCCCTCACTATAAACTAAACTCAGTATTTTTCTGAATCACGACTCACTTCTGGGGTAAAGAGATTCTAGATGTACAATGTTGCAGATATGGACAAGGCAAGCGAACAAGAAACCTTGTTACAAAGAGTTCTAGAAAGTTCATTAAGGGCTAATGTGAAGAGAGAAAGGAGAAAAAAAAATCCCTTAATTTGCTTTAACATCGTGTGCAATGTTAGAAATGCTGGACAAGTGTGCAATGTTCAAGGTTAGCAAAGAGTAACAGGGAGAGTTTTCTAATATTTTTCCAGCCTCTGCCTCCCAGACCATGGTGTGACCCTGGGGCCCGTGCATGGAGCGCTCACCCCATGCATGGACAGTGAGGTCCTTGCCTGTGCCCAGCAGCCTCCAGGAGGTGGCCCCTCACTGCAGCCAACCCCAAAGGGCTCAGGGATGAGGCCCCAACATGCATTTGGGGTTAGTGACTCTCACGTTGAGCAAGTTCCTAATACTGACAATTAATGATATTGACATTTAATTTCCACCTACAAGACGATACTGTTACATTTCCAGGATGAAGCAAGAGAAACTGCTTTCTTCCAATAGCATCTTTGGCTTCCCATTAGACCTACTTAATGTTTTACTAGAGGCTTATTTTTCTTCAGACTCTGCTTTATAGAAATAATATTTTTCACAGCTAAGAAGAGGTGAAATGGAGATAACATGACATTCTCAAGTCCAGGTAAAACGGGAGAAGGGTTTTCTTCCACCTCCTCCACAATTCCACTCCGTACACCGAAAACAAAAGGAAAAGACAAGCAAGAAAAGAATTGTCCCACGGATAAGTGAGCAGTTATGACAATGATCAAAATAGCAGCTACCATGTGTTAAGGAGACACCAGGAAATATGCTCAGAGGTTTACATGTATTCTCTCATTTAGTTCTTACAATGAATGTCTTTTTAAGGATCAGCAAGACTGAGAAACATCTAATGAATGGCCCAGAGTTGCCAGAGTTTAAATCCAATGTCCACTCCCATGATGCACTCTGCTTGCTGCAAGAAACAAAGGAGATCACATTGCATGGTCAACAGCCAAACCTCCAGAATAATCATGCTATTTGCTCTAGTTTATCTGGGCTTGTAAATTATTTTAATAGCAGTCTTCCAAATAGTATGAAGTTTTCATTTTTGGAACATGCCCTATAGGAGAACACACCTTGCTATGCCATGTAAATAAGGTGAAAGAATCCAAGTTGTTAGTTCATCCATGAAAACCCTTAAAGTAAGATCATGTTTCTCCGTTCACTAAAAATGTAACAATAGAGGCAGAAGGCCAAGCCACAGAATGCCGGTGATCCTTTGCATGTATTTAAATGGCAACATTGGGCACAGGGTAATGCATTTTTATTTGCTGACCTTGGCTTCAAAGGAATGTGTCTGGCTATCTGTCCTCCACTGACATTTCTCGGGTCTGGCTTACTCCATCTGCTCCTTGAAGTCAAGTTTCTGCACATTTTAACTCAGCAAAGCATGGTGTTTGGAATGCTTTAGTGGCTCAACAAATGTGTAGAAAGTGGAGGAATGGATCGGTAAGAGACAGACACAGTTACAGATTTCCATACGCTGCCTGGACTTAAACTAGATTTGACCCTGGGTGCAGAGCCAGCTGGGAACCTGCTCTTTTCCTGGATGTTGTGTGTCATGTCTGTGCCTGGCCCATGTGTCTTTGTGGCTCTAAGCTGATCAGTCCTAGGAGGTCAAAGCCCCAGACTGAAAACAAACATAAACACACACAGACAGAGGCATGTCTCTTTTTCCTTTGCTTTCTGTAAACTACTATTTCTGAAAAGCATCAGTCTTAGCAAAGAATAAATTTATTTTATGATTTACATATTGGCAGGAACATTTAAAAATTTTAAGTTGCTTTCATTTAAGTCAATCAATTCAATTTATCTACTGATTAATCTAGCTATCTAGAATTTTTTTCACTCTGTGTCTAAAATATTTGTACTCATATTTGACTTAAGTTAATACATTTAGCCAGGAGCTTCGGTGGAAAATCTAAGCATTATTTGAGGGAATCGATATATACTGATGGGATTAAAGCCCCCATCAAGGGAAGGTAGAAAGTGAGGAGAAAGAGGGAAAAAGAGAAAGGGAAGGATGGAGAAAGAGAGTGGGGCTGGGGTGACAGGTGGTAGGAAGCACAGCCAGAAAAAGGGCAAAGGGTTGAAAATGAGAGAGGGGAAGAGCTGTGCTTGCTGGTTGGGCAGAATTCTTGAAATGCCGCCATGACTCTAGGTGAGTCCATGGCTCCTCTGTAAATGGGCGTTAGCTATTCCCTGCGTGGCTGAGGTGTCATGAAATAAATGCCAACATCTGTTCTGATTCCCGTGTAGCCCAAGAATCCTTGGCATCTGTTTCAGAGTCCGGACTGTTGGGGGTTGGGTTATCTTGGGTGTATCTTCAACATCACTAGAAAATACGGATAAAATGAAAACATTAAAAATGATGCTTAGAAGATTGATAATTTTCCCAATAGATCAACTGGTGGAGAACTACAGGACCTAGAGAGTGGGCTCCAGTTCTCAATTGCATAACCATTTCACATCCTGGCCTCATCTCCTTGTGCTGGGGGGGTGGCGTCTAAGACTCAACCAAGATGGATCGAAACCCACAGATTGGTTCATCATAAGCAAAAGTAAAGAAAGCCCAACACAACAAAATGGAAAGTATCCCCCATTTTTATACCTGCCGGACTGCAACTGCGGACAAACTGTAATCGTGTTCTGCAAGAGAATATGAAGATATTCAATACTTCCTGCCCTTTGGAGGCAGCAGAGCCTTAAAATCAATGAAATCCTGAACTCCAGGACCTGACTTTACCCCTGAGGAGCACAGTGAGTTGATGGCACCCACTGACCCTTACAAGGAAACCATAAAGCCCTCCCTGCCCAGCTCCACGAGGGGCTTCGTTTGTGATTTTAAAACACTGAGTCATCTACTTAAAGACAGCCCTACACTGAAAAGTAGGTGTCCTTCCCCGAAAGTGGCCTGACCACAGAGCAGGGGACATGTGCTCACTCAGTGGGAAGGGCCGGCAGCTCCCCGCTGGGCTCCTGATCTTCATTATGCCCAAGCGGTCATGAAAACCAGGTGTTTGTAGGAAAACTTGTCAAAGTCAAAGCATGGATGTGCCAGGCTTGTGTAATATCAAATTGCTGGGTTTTCGCTTCCAATCAGGAGATGATGAGAACACTGTACAGCGTTAGTGTTAGGCTCATCAAACAAATTTGCTAACCAATGTAAGTCTGGGACAGGACAAAACGATCAATTAAAAGTACTCCATTGAATTGCCCACTCATGAGAGACTTTGCCTATTTACCTGGGCTCGGGAAGCTCCCACCCCATCCCCAGACATGTGTGTTCGCAGGTCCCCTGCATGCCTTTCATGGAGGGCTTACAGCACCTCAGAAAGGACACCTACCAGAAAATGGGAGACATGTGGTGTGTAGGTCACTTTATATGAAAGCAAGAAAGAACAATTGATGGGTGTTATGTGAAAACATGATTCCCATTATGAACTCAAAGCCACAGGAGAGGGTCAGTGTGCACAGTGGGGAGGAGGCCTAAGAATCAGGCCAGCAGGTCAGGCCAATGGCTGCAACTGGACATAAAGGTAAGGCCAGGTTCTGACACGCAGAGGGACCCTCCCCAGCTCAGAGCTGCAGCCATTCCAGAATGGGTAAAGTCTGGGTGTTACTCAACCTAAGCAAACAACCTCCTGGACATATTCTGGGGAGAGAGAATGAGTCCAGAGTGTGCACATTTGTCTGCAGGGCATGTTCCCCCTGACCTCTCCACTGACCCCACCCAATGGGACCCCACACCCAGCCACATAACCACATGGTGCTCATCACGTCTTCCCCAAGGACAGTGTGGGTGGAGAGCAGCAGATTCATCTAGCCAGGGTCACAGGTTACTTGAGAAGCCCACCCACCTCCCACAGGTATTGAGTCCCAGTCACCAGCTGAGATCGCACTGGAAACCCCTGGGGTTGGAGGCCCTTTTTGCAGTGCAACCCGCCTGAAATACTGAACCACAGAAGCAGAAGTAAGGGGTCAGTCCCCATTGTTGCATGAAGCTCCTGGGCCCCCCAGCCTCTGCCTCCTTTCTTGCAAGATGCACTGAGCTCTGTGTTCTGGGAAGCCTGATGGAGGCTCCACAGAAGCTCCATCCCCTGGCCCTGCGGCAGCGCTGCTGGCTCAGAACTAAGAGGGCCACGAAGCAGCTTTTCCCCAGAGGGAACATGCATTCCAGCAGCTCACTAGTGTAAATGGCTAATTTATTCATTTTTTAATCTTAATTGGTAGTAAGAATGGTAAGGGCTGTGAGCTAGACACTCAGCTGTATTTGGAGGGGGGTGAACCATACCTCCTCCAGACATCTTAGTTCTGCAACCATGACAGAGCTCTGAAGTAGTAGGCATACTTCTGTTTCCAAAAAGGAGAAGAAAGGACAATCACCTTAGAGATGCTTTTCCTACCAGTTCCCCCCTTGTGATTCAGGCAGCCACGGTATTCTGGCTGAGCGCTGACCCGCTGCACTGCCGGCCTCCTTGGTCACCCTCTCTTCGGCAAGTACTTTACCGAGGGTAGTTCGCGCTCTTAGCTGTCAGGGGCTCGATGGAGGATGAGGCCACCAGACTGGGGACTGGTGCTGAAATAGAGACATGCTGTCCTTGTCTTGGTAGAAGAATACATAAGAAGATAAAAACATATATACCAACATAAAGGGCAGGGGCCCTGGAAGTAACCTTGCAGTTCCAAAATAGGAGCTACTTGCAAGGTCCTTCCAGTCAAGAAAAGGATTTCCTCAGCCAGACTGGAATACACAAACAGCAGCCCACAAAATGACAAGCTATGTCTCATAAAACCCTCTTTCAGAGGGGCTCAGAGAGAGCAGGGAACAGGCAGAGGAATCTAAAATAAGGGCCTGTTTGCCCAGCACCATATGTCTTCCCACACTGAAGGAAGTCACATATACTCTTGGAAGAAGGCAGCGAAGAGATGCTCTGTGATCTAGGGACCATCTTCTAGGATAATTCATGTGAAACTTCAGTTGTCAGTGGGACATAGATTATTAAGAGGTCAAGCATATTGTACTTTGTAGTCTTTCATGCCCCATAATAAAAATTTATGGGAAAGAAAGTATACCATTTCCTATGTGAATTTCTACCTCTGGTTTTTGTTACGAAGACAGGTTCTGGTGCTTTGAAGTGAGCCAACGTGATCATTTTAACCAACCAAATTATGTTAGATAACTTGAACCAAAGCACATATTTCTCATTTATGTTCAGCTGCCATGCAGAGAAAATAAACCTCCCAAACTGATCACTTCAATTTCAAATTGTAAATCTCAACATCTTTGATATTTCCTGGGAAAATCAGTGATTTTATATATTGGCACTTTTGCTATTGCTTAAGTGTACTTTTTTCTTTATTTTCTGTTTAACTAATGGTGTCCATAAAACTGACAGGTCGTTTGTATTCTGGAAAAGAAATTTTATCTTAAACTCAAAAACTGTTTAAATGTTTCAAATTCTCAATAAGTGGTTTGATTTCAAATACATTGACTTCAGATAAGATGCTAATTACCTTTTTTAGGAGCAAAGAGGAAGGTAGCGTGGGGTGAACAAATAGGAAAAGTGTCCCACCTTTTAGGATGGTTAGGGTGGTGTGAAGAGAGCCTGTGTGTGCATGTGTATGGGGCTTGGGGGTCATCAGTGAGAACAAATGTGTGCGTGTGTGTACATGTGAGTGGTTGTGTGTATACGTATGTGTGTGCATGTGTTTGATGTGTACATAAGTGTATGTGCATGTCAGTCGGTGCAAGTAGGTATGTGCACGTGCGTATATGTGTGCATGTGTGTGCATATGTGGTCTCTATATAAGCGTATGTGAATGTGAGTGTGTGTGCCTGTATGGTGTGTGTGTGTGTGTGTGTGTATGTGTGGTGTGTGCAGGGCTTGGGGGCCATCAGTAAGAATAATTGTGTGTAAAGGTGTGCATACATGTGAGTGGTATGTAAATATATGTGCATATGTGTGTATGAATGGTTTTGTGCATGTGTGAACATGTGTGTGTATGTGGTCTGTGTGTAAGTGTATGTGTACATGAGTGTGTGTGCCTGTGTGTGTGTGTGTGTGTGTGTGTGTGAGTGTGTATGAGTATTTGTGCATGTGAGTGTGTGGTATGTGTGCCTGTGTGTTAAGTGGAGAGTGGATGGCCTTCTCATGACACAAAAGAAAATTAAACTTCAGTGAGACTGAACTTGCTTTCCTTGGTGATAAAATAGCTTTAATTCACCTCAAAGGGCTGATTATTATGTCTGGGTCTGGATTTATTTGCAGAATGCTGTTTATCAGATTAAACTGTGACACTTTTCAGGGACGGACTGTCCGGGGACAAAAGGGCAGAGAATTCTCCATGTGGCTATTTGGAAATGCTAATCTTCTTTAAACCTGCAGCAAATACCTGTGCCCAGGCCAGGGAGAGGCGAGGGGCCGAGTCACATGCAAGGACTCCCTGTCCTCCGCATCCTGAGCCACGTGGCTTTCATCAGGCAGCCCCACCAGCCTCTTTATTCCCAACACGTTTCCAGAAACAGATGAACTGAACAGAGAGTTGCCAACCTCAGTGTCAACTGCACACTCAGTTGTCTGACTCACGTTTGCTGAGCACCTACTGAGCATCAGGCAGTGCTGTGGGGCTCGGGGGTCATCAGGGAGAACAAATTCAACTCAACGTAAATCACTGACTCGTCAATAAATATGAGAGTTATGTATTTATCAGGTGAGAAGAGTTATGGGAATAATAAGGTATGGAAGGAAGCTAGGAAGTTAAGGGAAAGGGAGCTCCCAGGTCACCCAGGGGGTCAGGGAAACCTCTCCGGGAAGGCCGATGAGAAGTGAATGCCCATCTGGAAGGGCTCTTCTGAGCAGATGGACTAGTGAGCCCAAAGCCTGGAGGTGGGGGCAAGGAGGCCAGCGAAGGAAGGGGAGGGAGGGCAACAGAAGACACGCTCCCAGAGCTCACAGAGGGACCAGATGAACCCAGGGAGGCAGCAGGATGCCGGAGAAGGCCGGCTTAGAATGAGGGGAGCTCTCATTATTGGAAGGTTTTCAGCAGAGAAAAGGCATGATATGATTTATGGTTAAAGCGGTCATTCTGTCTTCTCTGTTGAAAGTAAAAAGTAGAGAACTTTATTAAGAACAACCCCGAGTTACACTGCTTTCCTGGACAGGAACCTCATCGTCACGCTGGGTCTCCCCAAGTTCACTTGTAAATCTAATGTAATTCCAATCATAATCCCATCAGTTTCTTTCTTCTGGAACTGAGCAAGTTAATTTTAAAGTTCTTTTGGAAGAAGAAACAGGGACAAACAGCCATGAGTGAGCTGAGGAGGAAAGGCAACAGTATTAACATGTAGTTCCGCACATCGTAGAACCTCTACAGCCAAACGGTGCTGCGTGAGCACAGGAATGACGCAGAGCTTGGCCCGGAAACAGATCCAGTCGCATGTGGAAACTTCTTATGTGATCAAGGTGGCACCTGAAATCAGCGGGAAGAAAGTGGACTTATTTCAGTGAGTGGTGGTGGAGTCATGGAGCAGCCAATCAGATGAGAAATGCTGGATCAGCTCATCTCGTCACACACCAGTATAAATTCTAAATTTATCAGAGATTTAAGATGAAAAATGAAACCATGTGAGTAGTAAAAGAAAACATGGCTGAATTCTCATAAAACTTGAAAGTGGATGATTGATGCATTTGATGACATCCAAAAAAAAAGCTCTTGCAAAAACATTTTTGTAAAATAAAAATATTACAACCAGGGTAAATAGAGAAGCGAAAGACTAGAAACAATTATTTGCACTCATGACCAATGTGATTATCTCTAATACATAAGTAGCTGCCACAAATATAGGAAAAAAAATGCCGGTGGACATATGGAAAGACAGGTCATAGTCAAAAAATGCACGTGGTGCTTAATCATACAAGAAACACCGACTTCTCTCATAATTAGAGAAACATAAATCAAAGCAGTGGTGGAAATCTTTTCCTCATTATCTGACTGGCAAACATCCAGAAGTCTGAAAACAAACTCAGCTGATAAAGCAACATGGAAACAGGTACTTTCAATTACTGCTGGTTGGAAGGCAGGACGATAGAGCTCCTGAAAGAGAGAACTGGGAGGCATCCAGCCACATTCCACGGACACCTGACCTAGCGTCCTGCACCTGAGTCTTCCCACCGTGGCTGGATGGAGCCCCAGGGTCTGAGCCCTGCCCCTGTCCTGCTGCATGCTGGCTCAAGCACCCCGCTAGCTGCTGTCGGCCAGCACTGCATCTCACCCAACACACAGCTTGTAGGTTGGCACCGACCCAAACTCTCAAGGGGACCCATGTCAGCCTCTGGGTCTCTATGCTGCTCCCTCTCTCTGGGCTCTGCATTCAAATCCCAAACTTCCAGCTTCCTGGGCTCCAGTGTCTCTCACACCAGCTCAGGAGACTGATGTGTACTACTCCTGTTCTCATTTCACATCACTACCTGGAAAAGGTCCCCTAAAAGGAAAGTCTTCCTAGCTTGTGTGCATTCCCTTGGGGATCATAGTCCTCTCTTGCTCACTGCCCAATGTGTAACAGCACTGTTTCATAAACAGATGATTGATTGATTGATTGATAGATCAATAGATGGACATAGGCTGAATTCATAGACAGATTTGTGCTTCCATACCTGATAAGTGACTGGATAGATGGATGGATGGATAGCAGATAGATGATACTAACAACTATACATACATACATGATGGACAGATGATGAATAGATGGATAGATGATAGATAAATGATAAATACGTGATAGATGTTGACAGGAATATAATTATACATACATACATATAATGTATAATAAACACACGTGCATTCAAGTGCTTAACTAAAAAAATAAATAATGAACAGGTAAATCGTAACATATAAACAAGGTTATTTTTAAATGAGTGGAGACATAATGTGAAGAAAAGGATAAAACTTGTTTTGTAGACTTAACTTTGCTATCATGAAAATATTTCACAAAATTATAAAGCAGTCCTTAAAAAATCAAAAACAAGATGAAAGGTATAAACCCAACTGTGTATGAAGTTGGTACCATAACAATAAAGAATGAAATAATAATGCCGAGAAATTATGAAATATAATTTGACCCTTCATGGAAAAACTAGAAAAAAAGTTTAAATGTTTTTGGTAATCCTGTTGTATGTGGCACTGTTGGTATTGTTCTTCTGGGTCGGGTGTGTGCCTACGTTTGAAGAAATCAAAGAAGTAATTGTGTCCATGACATTGAGAACTGGCGTTTGCCCTTGGCAGGAAGACAACCTCAATAATTTGTTCTGTTTTTGACTTGTTTGAGGGGGGAAGGCAGTTCCCTCATCATGGCCAAAGAAAGAAGACTTCATCTTTTTTTTTAATTTTCTTTCAATTTATTTTATTGAAGAAGCAACTTTGTCCCTGTAAATAAAGGGGACATTTGTACACAGACACGGACATAGGGAGACCACTATGAGAACAAGAAGGCAGAGGCTGGAGTGGTGAGTCTGTGATCCAAGGAATGCCAAGAATTCTCAATAAGCCACCATCCCAGGAGGCACATGGGACAGACTCTCCCTCCCGTCCTCAGCAAGAACTGACCCCGTGGACATTGATCCCAGACTTCTGGCCTCCAGACTACGAGATGGTGTGTGTCTGTTGTTTTGTGCCACCAGACTGTTACTTGTTGTGGCAGCCCTAGAAACAGGACCCCGCTTTGTAAAGGTGACGACTGTTTGAGCGGGTGTCTGGATGCAGAGCTGAGCCGCGCTGTGAGGGAGGCGACCCAGGAAGGCCCCACAGCAGAGTGTGGGCCTAACACAGGGCCAGAGAGACCCCATTCCACAGCCAGTCCTGCCAGGAGCTCGGAGCCAGAGGAGCAACGGAGGCATCACAGCCCAAGATCGATCAGGGCCTGGACACTCACACACTGGTTCCCACTGGTCAAGCCGGAGGCCCTGCTGGGGGAGCACTGAGCCCCTTCCTCCTGCTCTCCGTGGGGCTCAGAAGTCTTCATGCAAAGACTTCACAATTCCCTTGAAAAGCTCTGCATCATGTGTGCGGCGGAGATGACTCCCGAGGATCAATAGGTTCAAACACACCAGAGGGTGAGGCCATCAGCACCTGAGTCAGGGAGGAGCAGACTGTGGCAGGCAAGTCCTGCCCCAGGGGTCCCTTTCCTCTGACGAGTGCGGGTCTCGTTACTTGCCTCTAACCAATATAATGTGGCAAAGGAGACTGGCCAGCACTCCCAATTATGTTGTTACATGGCAAAGACAAAGGGATTTTGCCGTATAATTTAGGCCCCTAATGGGCTGACTTGAAGTTAATCAGAAGGGATCATCCTGGGTGGGTCTGACCTAATCAGGCGAATCTGATAAAGCCAGTGTCAGCCAAAAGGAAATGGTTTCTGCCCGCAGCCTGAGGGTCTCAGAAGGGCGTCCTACCCGAGTCAAGAATCTAGATGAGAACGCATCCAGCCAGCACCAGATTCTAGTCTTGGGAGCCCTCAATGGAGAACCCAGCTGAGCTGTGCCTGCACCTCTGGCCTACGGAGCCTGGGACATAATAAAGAGAAAGCTGGTATAATTTGTTACACAGCGTGGAAAACAAATACAAGCACATTAGCTTGCTATTAGGGAAACAGATTGATGCGGATGAACGGAGGGGAGGGGGCAAATAGAAGACAAATTAGAAAAGGGAATAAAAACAGATGTTCTTGTGTATGCATTATTGCCAATTTGCTTAAACGTTCAGTCGGTATTAAAATAAAATAGGAAAATAATTTACCAGTTTAAAACCTTAACTGGGTTCCACCTAAGAGATGTACCAAGTGACAGCTACTTATAAATACAATTTAATGCCACATAGTTTTATTCCCTAAAAAAGAAAACTATCAAGCACAATGACTTAAATGCTTTGAAAACAGAGAGCAGAGCAGCCCAACTCTAGATGCTGGCTTGCTGTGCATTCAAATGTGCGTCATCTTAGGGGCACAGGACCCGTGGCCCTAACTCCCCACTGCCTTGGTGGCCCTGACTCTTTCTGGGGGCGGGGGGTTTTTGCTCCTGCATTTGCTCCTCTGAACAACAGCCAGGGTTCCAGATCAACATGGGGTGTGGCTACGAAGGGTGAAAGCCGCACAGCAGCCAGAGGGAGGGAAGAATGCCACACCCACGGCCCAGGGCCACTTGGAGCTGACGCCACCCAGTGCCAAAACAAAGAGCCAAGCATCATCGGGATGCCAACCCTCCTCCTCTAGCATCCTCGGAATTGACCAGGTGTTTCGGCATCATGTAGATAATCCAGGAAGACATACTGATGAGACGCATAACAGATCAGGGAGAGAGAGAGGAGACTCTGCAGGAAGAGTGAGTGTGGCTTAGGGCTGGCAGGACCCCGGGCCCCTGGAGGTGATCCATTACCTCACATCCATGACCATTTGTTATCAAGGTTTCACCTAACAGCTGGGGAAGGAGAAATGTTTTCAGTGTCATTTCTCAGCCAAACTCAGGTCATGTCAGATCAAATTTGCTTTCACCCAGTGTTTGAGTTCACGAACATTTTCAAAATATGAGAGAGGTGATCAACCTCACACACTGCATTTTAGGAAAATTGAATTTCTCTATTCTGATTAGGTAGATGCAACAGCAATCAATGAGGCCAATTTTTCATCTAAACTGCCCTGCTAGTGGGTCTCTTTAGCTGTTTCTGTGCTGGTATCGCAAACTGTTAGAGGCTCATATTCTGCCTCCATGGATGACTTTTTATAGAATATTTACTGCTGTTACACAGGAAGCACAGGGTCTTATTCACCTTAGCTGTGCCTGCACCTACCCTTAATGTCTACAGCACCATCGGATTCAGGATCCCCGGTTAACCAGATCACCAGGCACCATTAGCCCCCTGCTCCCGACACTCCTGGAAGTGAACACCTGTGTATCCATTTATCCTTATGTTCACACATCACTCTGGCTCAGGACAGCACACACGTGCTGCAGGCTAACATTTTCCATCTTGGGTACCCAGGCTTGTAGGCATAAGTCTGAAAATGCACTTTGAAAACATGCCTTTACAAACAGTAACCCTTGATTATAAATGACGTGTGATCTCCCAGTTCACCTGTCATTTGCTTCTGACAAATTCTTGGGACAGGTGAACTGCGTATAACCTGCCCTTTAAAAAGACAAACAGTGTATAAAACACAGTGCATCAACTGCTATGTTGGCCAAGAATCCTATTGACATACAGTATGTGTCCTGGTGCTTGACCACACATTGAAGCTGACAGAGACACAATGAACTTTCATGAATTAGAAGCTATATTTTGGCAAGTTCAGGTGTTCATTTTGTTAGAATTCAATAGCACAGGGTGAGTTTTTCACGAGCGCTCACTGTGGATGATAAAGGATGGCAAGAGCTTTAGGGGCTTCTGACACGGTGAACATTTGTGTCCAGCACAGACTTTCTGGGGAAATTAGCAATTTTCACAGTCCTCCCCGAGATGGAGTCCATAAGCCAGAATGTCCCAGGGACGGCCCCTTCGATGCTGCATGGAGGATGTCCCACATGGCACGTAGTAGCTTGCTAGGGCTGCTGTGATGAAGGGCCACAGACCAGCTGGATTAAACCAACAGAAATGCTCCCTCCCACAGTTCTCAAGGCCACAAGTATAAAGTCACAGTGTGGCAGGACTCTATTCTTCTGAAGACTCGAGGGAAGATCTGTCCCAGCTCCTCTCCTGGCTTCTGTGTTTTTGTTGGCAATCCTTGGCACTCCATGGCTGGGACAGCAGAACTCGAATCTTCATATGGTGTCCACCTGAGAGCGCTGTTTCCGAATTTCCATTTTTATAAGGACTCCAGACCCATTGGATTAGGGCCATGCTAATGACCTTATTTTAACTTGATTACATCTGCAAGGACTGTATTTCCAAATAAACTCACGTTCTGAGATACTGGGAGTTAGGATTCCCACACATATTTTTGGGGGAACAGGATTCAATGCCTAACACCTTCTCTTGCCCAGGATCATTAGCCTCTGCATGAGCTCATCTCAACCTGATCATCTGCAAAGACCTTATTTCCAAATAAGGTCATATTCACAGGTGCTGGGGGTTAGAGCTTCCACACATCTTTAGAGGAAGCAATTCAACCCAGAGGGTCCTGGTCTCAGCTGTCTGGCTGGCCAGTCGTGCCTTTGAGAAAGCAGTGCCATGAAGCCAACGTCATGAAGGAATGTGAGCCTGAGGGAGCATAAGGTTGTTAAGAAAGCCGTGATGCTGCACGTAGAATCAGTTTTCTTTCCAATAAACACCTGTGAGGCAAGGGGCCAAGGACTCATCTAACACGTGATGGTCACCTGGTAGCGGGGATCAGAGTGGGAGGGAAAGGCTCAGAGCCAGCTGAGACCCTGACACTCTCCGGCTTTGTCTCTGTGATGAGTCTCAGGGTGTTCCCTCCCAGGCATGCTTGTGGATTCTCCTAACCACGGCTGCCCTGCTCTCACACGCTGACCTTGGTGCTTAACAGTGGGGAATGTAATGAACCAGGTGGAAATGGCTCTATAAACGCTGAATTCCGTTAAACCGCATGGGCATTCTGCCTCCCCGACTCCTGATGGAAGAGTACACAGCCACGGACACTGGTGGGAATAGGGTTGCAAATATTTCATTTTTAAAAACATCATGGCAGATGATTTTTTTGTTTTTTTGTTTTACTTTATTTTTCAATTACAGGGTCTTGGAGAAATGTCTGGCATTTTAAAGGGTTTTGGGCAGATGTGATATTTTTCATATTTTTTCCATCAGTTTTCAGTCTTGACTTCACGTTATCATACTGATCTCCGTGTGATACGCATGAGAATGTGACTCAGAGCTGTGGCTGCATTTTCGGTTTTGCTAACTCAGGTGATAAGAAAATAGATCATAAGAAAAGCAAATGGTGAAGGTCAGAAATCAGAAATACACGTGATCAATATTTACAAGGATCACGATGATCACACAGCATGACTCAAGAAGATTCGGTGGCTCAGATCTGGTGCTGGGCAACAGCCTGTAACTGATCATCCTGTTTCCAAAGTTTAAATCATCAAAGAAATGAACGCTGTCCTTGTTCTGTAGTCCACTGACCTTTCACTATGACTTCATTCCCCACAGTGTGTTCTCTGTCATGCAGGCTGGCTTCCTTCTTAAATCACCTCCCCAATTGGGGTCGATCTCTCAAAATCCTATTTTGCCGCATAGCTCATGGGTTTCCATATCATTCACTTCCGAGAAAGCCAAGCCATCCATTTTCCTCTCAGAGCCTTGGACAGTGACGGCAGGTCCCCTCCTCCTTCAGGATCCACACACACCTGACTTTCCTTCCCAGCACCTGGCCGCATGAAGGGTCCAGTTATCCTCAGAGGAAGTGCTTTAATTTCACCGGCTGATTTACATGTGAACATGGCCTCCTGAAGAACACTTTAACAGGTTGAAAACAAGGAACGGTTCAGAAATCCATCAGTTGAGGTGTATCAATTGTCAATGGTCGAGCTGTCCATTTCCTTTGTTTGGGGATAATTGGGTAAATACAGCAATTAGTAAACAAAAAATGCACTTGAATGCTGCCATTAGCAAAATTCATTCCACATAATAGCCCTAATAAACAGTTACCTACTGGTAGAAATTTAGGTCTTGCTTCCAGCAGCAAGATACTAGAATTAAAAAAATACATTTTTGTTTACTAAGAAGACAATCCAAAAAAAACTCAGAGTTAGGCATGATTAATTATTCAAAACCAGCACAGGTTTGAGCACCAAGTATATGCCTGTGTATGGCCTGGTCTTTTTATACAGTATCTTGTGCAAAACAGAGTGAATTATGAGATCTATATGAACAGAACAGGTATTTTAGTGCCTCAGCCCTTATTTATTCCTGGATCTGTGTCTTCACCCTCCTTCTTCTGTAGTTAATCGCCTTTTGCTCCTTGTTACAGAGCAGAACCCACTGACAGGTATTTCAGAATGATCATATAGTGCCGTCAGACTTCCGTCTTCCTCTTCCTGTATATACTAAGAGTATTCCCTTGAAGGCATCGCCCAGGTTAGGACCAGTTCATTGGTCCTTGAATAATAGGCTAAATGATGAGCATGTTCACAGGTCAAATGTTTTGCAGCTGAAATCATTTTAAGGCAACATACGGATTCCTGAGAGGCCCACAGGTCAGGAAAAGGCACCCTAATCATATAAGCAACAAGGGATTAAGAAAAGAAAGAGGAAGGAAGGAAGGAAGGAAGGAAGGAAGGAAGGAGGGAGGGAGGGAGGGAGGGAAGGAGGAGGAAGGGGAGGGAGGGAGGGAGGAGGGAGGGAGGGAGGGAGGGAAGGAGGAGGCAGGGGGAGGGAAGAAGGAGGCAGGGGGAGGGAGGGAGGAGGAAGGGAGGGAGGGAGGGAGGGAGGGAGGGAAGGAGGAGGCAGGGGGAGGGAGGAGGAAGGGAGGGAGGGAGGGAGGGAAGGAGGAGGCAGGGGGAGGGAGGGAGGAGAAAGGGAGGGAGGGAGGGAGGGAGGAGGCAGGGGGAGGGAGGGAGGAGAAAGGGAGGGAGGGAGAAAAGAAAGAGGGAAAGAAAAAGAGGGAAAGGCAGGCAAGCAGGGAGAGCACTTGATGAAGTCCAGGGAAACATCTGCTCTGCCAGCTCCTCACGGAGATTCATGGCCCAGGAAGGGAGCTGCTTTGTGTCATCTTGGCCATGTCAGTGTCCATATCCCTGTTCTGACAGCAAGAGCCTCAGACGAGCAGAGGAGACTAGGCCTGAAGGCTTTTGAACCTGTCAAAGCAGTCCTTCTCACCAGGAATGGTGCGGGGGCGCCAGACGTCAGCCTGGGCCCACTGCTGTGACGACGCTTTGAAAGAGCTGCCCACACTGGACACACTCGCATCTGATAAGGGGCATTCCTCTGTGTGCCCAGGGGATGCCCAGTCCCCACCGGCATGGCCTTGCTGCCTACACGCTCGTCAGGAGCTGTCGGGAGAACCTGCGGACGCCCTCAGGACCACATTCCTCAGCTCACTGCTTAGTGTCCCTCTGACAGCAGGTTTCCCCACCTTCAGAGCTCAGGGAGTGAGGCTGGCTTTCTGCATGTTCAGCAGCCCCTCCTTCTCTTTGAGCATTAACCCACCGGAGAATGCCGGGTCTCCCCAGGACATTTATCAGTCCTTCACCATCTCAGACCCTTGCTGCCAGCTGCTCTTCTGTTTCTGTGGCTTGGTGTCAATAGGCCCTGTCTGCTCATGTGCATTCCCACACAACTGCATTTCTCTTTCTGACACACTTTCCTCATACCAGAGAAGGGCTGCAACACTTCCGCATGTGGGGTTTTTAATGGCAAGGGAAAGATGCAATCTTCAAACCAAGGTTTTTAAATTCTGAGAACCATAACTATGGAAGAAATCAGGGACCTCTCAAGAATGATCTTTGAACTGTGTTTTATCCTCCCAACACAGGTCAGAGTCTGACAAGGGGCCACACTGACATGTGAGGCCCCAGTCCTGCCTGCTCCCTGGGGACAGATTCCCCCACATTGGGCCAAAGTAGCCAGCTCTCTTTCTCTACAGTTACATTTCCTCTTTCCAATAAGGCAGCCAAGCCCACAACAGGGAAATCGCAAGACCAAAGCACGGAAGAGCTGACGCAGAGATGCTGCGTGATGCCCTGGTGCCCCTACACCACCCTGGGCTCAGCAGGGCCACGTGCAGATCTCTCTGCAGAAGCCCACAGGAGCACAGGGCGGGGCTGGCCCTCTGCCTTCGCCCTGCTGTCTGTTCCGGTGCAGGGTGAAGAGGAGGCAAGCATTCTAGGGCTGTGACCACTGTCAATTTTCAAGCAACCCTCGATCTCTTCACCTGAACAACTAGACAATAATACCATCCTAGTGGGGTTTGAGTGAGAGAGCGTATGTAAATATGAAAAATAATAGGGATCAACGTGTCTTGTTACTATTATTAATTGTATGTGTGTGCTTAAGACTGTATGAAACAAAATCCCAAATCCCACCTTCCAGTAGGTGTGACACCCGCTGGGGGTCTAGCTTCAAAGCCACAGCAATGGATGGAGACACACCCAATGAAGGGGCCGTGAGGCTATGTGGTCCATGCAGGTTTCTCCAGCTGGTTCAGGTCCCCAGGGGTCATCAGTGGTAACAACGAGCTCTTTAGTGGTCTGTATCCTGGGCACCATGCCCTCATCTCCTTTTGAGAACTGCAAGCCATGCACAGTGTCAGAACCTCCAAACCCCTCAGGCCCATGCTGCTGAGAGCACCATGCTGATCTCCTGGGGCTTCAGCCCAAGTTCTTGGGACTTCTGTCTATTTACAAGGATGGTGACTGTGTGTGTACCTGGCCTGGAGGTCTAAGCCACCGACAAATATAAAACAAGAGCACGTGTTTATGAAACCAGTAAAGCATAGTTTAGCACTGTACATCCCTCCTCAATCTGGCAAGGAAACCAATAGCTGCAAAACTCTAGCAACAGAAAGACCATTCAGGTAGATCACAGCACTCGGATGACCATATGAAATTAATTTACGCGATGGACACTGACAAGCCCTCAGGGCAAGAACTGCACGGGGCCGCCTAGAGAAAGTGCTGTTATCACGTTGCTGAGGGAGTTATTACCACGGAGAAGCAGAGCCATCTTTAGGTTCCGCCCACTCATTGCTATCAGGAAGGGTAGAAATGACTCCAGATTCTAGTATAGGCTTGGATGCCTCTTTGTGAACGCTGCTGTGTGAAAGCGGGGCTCAGCAAGAGACAGGCTCCAGGCCTCCTCCCTTGGGATGTGCTGGGCAGCAGCCACTGCGGCGGCCCACATCTCAGTGTGCGGCTGGGCCCCACTGTTATCGCTGGCACTTTCGCATCTTTGTAGGCTTCTTGTGCCAACAGGCCGCGTCCTCTGTAAACAGTCGAGTCCCCCTCTGAGCACTCTTCTGAGACCCTTGCACACCACTCTGTCTTTGTGTGTGTCAGGAAGAGCAGCTTTCTGTACTGTTGGCAATTGTGTCAAGAGTTTGCTGGCGAGGTGGTCTGCAGCCCTCTGCTCTCTGCTTCTGTCCACCTGGTCCTCGGGTCACCCATGGGCCCTGCAGTGACACGGGAGCCAGAGCCCAGGCCCCCTGTGCATCTCTCACTAGTCATTATGAGAAACTCCATCCATGGCTTCCCTCATAGAAGACACAAACATTTATTTTGAAAATTAAAAATGAATATTAACTGTCTCTTTTACTTTAGTTTCCTGCTCTCACAGTCAGATGCTCCTGGAAGCAGAGTGGCTGCCCTTCAGGGTCGTGATTATGATGTTGGAAGTAGAGGCAACAAAAGATGGTATCCCATCCATTCCCAGGCTCAGTGTCCCCTGTAAGCACTGTGTTTTTGTCTCTGCTTTGATTGTGTGTCCCTGCACCAAACACAGTGCCTGCCACAAACTAGATGTTCACTGTGTATTAGAGAAGTGTCGTCACTTCATCTGTATGATTTGTTAAATTATTCTATATATAAGTGGTTTCCTGGTGGTAATTGGTCAGTTTTTGAAGATCTCGTAACACACATAAGGCGATGTTTGTTGCCTAAATTGCTGGCCAGGCTTCACCCAGCAGTAGCCCTGCTTACAATGGTTCAACTTGGATCCTGGGAACACATGGAGGTGAGGAGCCCAAGGAGGTGGCATTTTGGGAGCCTGCTTGCCTTGCACTCAGCATCATGATGCAGATCTGTGAAACGCCATTAGACTGGTGGAGCCACGATGCCACAGAGAAGCTTTTCTCTTTGAGAGAAGAAACAGGGCCCAGAGACTAAGTAACTTTACCTTTGGGGCTTATAGTAAGTAGCAGACCAAATTCAAGAACAGGTAGACACCCTGCTGGCTTCTTAAGTAATGTATGAAATATGACAAGAATGAGAAAGGATGTCAATCACAGCTGAAATCCAATGATGATGACAAGAGTACATTTAGCAGCAATAGTTGAATGGAAATAGAACTGAAAGATACATCGAGTACCAATGTAATGCAATGAGAGAGCCTAACCAGTGGTTTCCAATGGAACTAGAGCCAGAAGTTGGGACACAAGAAGGAGGAGCGGCTGTCAGAGATGAGAGAGGGTCAGGGTGAGCACACTGAGACATCCCTCCCTTTAACAGGCACCTGTGGAATATGTCATCTGGGGCAAGCCATGTTCTTGACCCTGGAGATACACCAATTCACAAATACAGTGGAAATCTCTGCCACATGGGTCTTCCATGCTAGTGACAGAGGTGGGTAAGAAATAAGATAAACACAGCAATCCACTCCTGAGAGAGAGCTCTCCGGTGGCTCTGCTTGTAGGAACAGTGATCCTATTGGCTTGGGGTCCCACACTATGACCTCCCTTAACCTTAGTTCCTTAGCAATCCCGCCTCCACATAAGCCACACTGGAGGTCAGGGAGGGTTTCACATATGAAATTTTGAGGACATAAACATTCATTAACCATAAAAAGTTTGAACAGGAGCTGAGTATGATCTAGCCACTGTCAGGAATTCAACAGAGAAAACTGGTCTATCAGCGAGTCAATCCAGTGGGCACGCTAGCTATTCGTCTATATTTCTTCAGATTTTGTGACTGTGTAAAGTCATAAGAAAACTAAATGTCTATACCTACTCACCTATGCCCCTTTTGCAAAAGTTATCGAAATATTAAGCTCAAACAATATATTCATATCCTTTGTAAAGTATTATTTAATGATATTGTCTACTTCTCATCAAAACCACAAACTTGAGTTTGGTTCCTGGAAAAACAAGTAATAGTTTGACCAAACATTTGACATTGCATCTGTGGATAAAATTGCAATATTTCCAAAATATCTCACCTGGCTTTAGTGCATCTGCATATCAGTAGGTGTTTCCAAGGGGTGGATAGCTTTAGCCATCTACATATCAATAGGTAATCACAAGGGTGTGCCAGGGTTTATCTGGACTGGAGAGGTTGGATGGAGCTCGCTCTTCTGCTGCAGCCTGGACAAGAGAAAGACGGGAAGACTGCTTGTAAGAAATAAACTGGTTTCTTAACTTTATTTCTCCCATTGACTGATTTCAGTTTTAGAGGCATTTTGCCCTGGGATTTTCCCCCCAAAGTTACACATCTTTTGTAAAGATATGAACACAACATATCTGCCCAGCTCTGTATCTTGAAATGAAGCCCCTTACCAAAAGCTAAAATCTGATCGACTACAAGGACCTGAGTAATCTCACCTCTTTTGCTTCCTGGCAATCAGAGTTGAGCCCTGTGGGCAGTTAAGAAGGGGCTTGAAGGTGTTTTTATTCTTATATTTATCTTTTTTTTTTGGTTATAAATTTGTATGTGGCAATCCAGGAATGACCTTAATCTTTCGGCAAATAGGTAAAAAAATAAATAAGAATATTGCAGCCGTCTACCCACCCACCTACTCGTCCATCTCTTCCTTTATCTATTTTTTTAGGCATGTGGGAGCATGGAGTTTCTACATTCCACCATCCCTTTCTTGGGCCGAACATCCCCCACGGTGTTTCTGGACTCTGGTGAATACTAAGCTGAGAGGAGGAACAGGGCCTTTGGGAAGGTGGAGGAAAGAGCAACAGACTTTTGTCCTGGTGACCACCTGAGCCCACACCAGGTGCCCAGCAGCCCTGGTGGTATTGGGGAAAGCAATGGGCTCCTGGCAGTTGCGAAAGGTACAAGCAGCTTAGATGTAAGATGTTATCTGTGATGTAGACCCTGTGCCATGAAGCAGGCTGGGGTGAGTGCCGTTCCCTAACAGCCTGTCCGATTTCAGTTCCTGGAAGCCTCTCTTTAGAGGGGAAAGCAGACATCCAATGAAACCTAAGACCAGGGCATCTGGGCTGGGAGGAGCCTACTGTGATCTGGGGGGTGTTAGTCTTCACCTTAGGAGGACCTGCCATGGGGAGGGCCATGTGAAGAGGACAGACTTGGGGCAGGAACTCCATGCTGTCCCCAAGGTGGATTCTCCCACACTCAGTCTCAGGCACTGGGGGCGGCGAGAGAGCTGCAGGCAGTCCTCCGGGGCTGTAAGCATTGAATGGCCTCAGAGTGAGACTCAGTGTCCACAGGACACACACACCTTCCCATTCTCCGATCCCCCAGAGCACAAACAAGGGCTTGTGTGATGATTTACATGTAAACAAAACGGAAAGGAGTGAAGATCCACACAGTGATTTACAGGCGCAGGAGCAGAGGGGCTACATCTCCACAGAAGCAAGGCAGCCAGTGTGTGGTATCAAGACCACCAGCTGCCTGGGCCAGTCGGTGTGCAGGGACTGCCCTGCGTCTGCCCGAATCAGCATGGCTCTCCACGTGAGAAGCTCTGGATCTGCCCCACTCAGAGAGGAGGAAGAAGGGAAAGACAAGTCCAGGTGCATTATGATGAAAATGCTCAAAATTTCATAAACGCACATAGGGTTTAGAGGGAAGCATGCTTGGATTGCTTTATTTTACAGTGTCAGAGTACAACAGACATTTTAAGGTGTCTATTCTAAAAGCCTTTTAATTATGTCCACATGTAAAACCCCATGTGAGAAAAGTAACTAAGACAATACTGAGCAAACCACAGCTACCTAGGAACGTGTCTGTAAGAGATGTTGGAAAAAAATATTTCATAAGGTCAGTGAGCGCTGAGGTGAGCCAGCACCGATGGGGCTTGCTCTGTGCCAGGCATCGTGGGCATGTTACCTTTGTGATCGAAAGAAATGTAAGTATAAAATTTCATCCAAACCACTATTACAGTTAATACAGTTGTACCAAAGAAACTGTTATTCTTTTAAAATGCTACATAATATCAAAATAGTAACATTTTAAATAAATCAGGCTGGGACTAAAATCCCTGAGCATTCAAAGAAAGGCATCAGGGTGGAGTGGAAATAAACTGATAAGGAGCTGAGGAATGTCACCACCCTTGTCTCATGGAGAGTGTTTAGCATGCTGGGTCCCAGTGTTCATAAACTGAGGACTAAACACAGTTTCTTCCAGGGTTGAATCATAATCCTCACTTTACTGAATTTGGGGGATGAGGCAGAGATTCTGAGAGCCCCACAAGGGGAAACACATGCTTGTACAGAGCCAAGGCAGAGAGGTTCCCACCTTGTCTATGACAGGAGAAGCCGCACGTCCCCTGATGTTCCTGTGCACACCTGAGTGGCTTGGCCCATGTGTGCCCTTCAAGGACAGTCCGGATAAGCCATGTACCTGAGCAACTTGGCTGAGGCGTCCCTGGACCCCTCTCTCTCCTGCCTTGCAGGGGCAGAAGTTAAGTCAAGGCTCCCTGCCACTTTTGTCTCCATCGCTCAGCATCAAGGAAGGGACCTCCGTGACTTGGTTCTGGGCTCCATACCATCTGTCCCCATCCTGTGTCCTTAGTTTATTCTTGTTCTAAAAACTGGCCATCCTCAGCTCAAAATGAAAAAAGATAAAAGATGATAATTATGGCATTCATTTTTAAATGAAATCTGAGGGGAAAACATTTCCTGCATGAGTAAACTAAGCAAAATTCAACAAGACTCCACAGTTAGCAAATCATGTCTGGGATGGAGCCTTCCCTGTTCTCTGTCCACATCCCCTTTCTGTGCTGCGTAGAGAGGCATTCTGCCAGCTCCACACTCTGCTTAATTTGTCTCTGAGTAGGACAGGTGGGGCTCACTCACTTCCACAGACTTATTTCAAGAACTCCTCTGTAGAATTTTTTAACTGAAAGGACAGAGCTAAGAATATGTGGTCTAGGGCATTGGTTGTCCATTATCTGACAAAACCCTGATGTCCTCAGTCGTCTCACTCCCTGAAATCCTGGGAAAACATTACAGAAATGAGATAGATACAGATCCAATCAGAGCTAAAGTCTAGCAGCCTAACTACTATTAAATAAAATCCATGACATTCCAGCTGGACTGTTCCTTTTTACTTACAAGGAGTGAGTAAATCCTAACGATAGTTCACCCCTTACTCTTCATCATTGTAACAGACTATCATTTGTGGGATTCTAGAAATTCCTTACTATCACATTGCCCATGGCTGGAGGTGTCAGTTTTGTGTGCTTATTTCCGGAACTGTGGATACCCTGATGGGGCTGACAGGCGGACCTTGCTCGCCATGCACCCTGAAGTGCCAGTCCTGTGCTCGCCACCCACCCAGAGCTGCGTCAGGAGGCCTGGGAGCCGCGGGGGAGGAGTGCAACCCGGGCAGAGGGTGCCCTTCAAGCCCGCAGCCCATGCTGGGAGGAAGGAAGGGTATTTTGTTGACATTATTCCTTCTACAATATGAAGCTTTTTTCCAACCTGTTTGAAGAATTAGAAGAAAGTGAACAAGAAGAAGAAAAAAGAGGAAGGGAAGGAGGAGGAGGAGGAAGAAAAAGAATCAGAAGAGGAAAGGGAGAGTGTCATGACACCTTTCAGGGGCTCCCCGCATCTGCCCAAGGGATTTCCTAACTGGCAGGCACCCCACAGCCCATTTGCCTTCAGTGCCAGGGGTGTGCACAGGGGCTCTGGGCATCCTTGTGGCCGGGGGCAGGGTTGGCAGGGGCCGTGGGTACCCCTCGGGCGGTGCCTGGGCCTCCAGATTCCCGGCACGGGGCGTGGGGCCCCCAGGTGGGGCGTACGGGATGCCTAGTGTGGGGTCCCTGGGGGGTGGGGGGTGAGATGGACGGGACAGTGGGCATGGGATCCCTGGGTGGAGGATGGATGTGACATGGGACGTGGGGACCCCGGGTGGGGGGATGTGACACGGGGTGTGGGGTGCAGAGTCCGCAGGTGGGGGATGGAATGGTTGGGACACGGGGCATGGGGTTCTCAGGTGGAGGATGGCCGTGACATGGCATGTGGGGTCCCCGGGTGGGGGGGATGTGACACGGGGTGTGGGGTCCCAGGTGTTGGGGGGGACAGACGGGACATGGGGTGCAAAGTCACCGGGTGGGGGATGGACATGACCCAGGGCGCGGGCTCCCCAGTGGGGACAGATGGACAGGACGGGGCGTCTGGGGAGCTGCCCCTGACCATTACCACCTGAGTTTATCCATCAGACCATTTATCCCAGTACCCGCTGGGGCTTTCAGGGTGCATGTCATGGGTTTTCTAAGCAATTTGGGTGACTCTGAATGTGAGCAAAATACACGTGTGCTTTTTGACTCCTTTCTGACTTCCGGAAAGCAAAGCTATTCAGCTGACAACTTCTTTAATAGTTTCTGTTCCCTGAGTCCTCCCATCTCCCTCTCTGCCGCCTCTCAGGCCAAAGGCGATAGATTAAATAAAACAGAGAAGAAAGCTAAGAAGCCATAAAAAGTGTCCCCTGTGTTCTCACTAAGGACTTCACTAAACTCAGTTCATAGACATGTGTGCATATATTACACAGAAATTCTCAGAAAAGGTGGCCCACCGACTTTTCAACTACTTCTCCCATTGCTAATCATAATATTATAAAAAGAATTTCTCTCAAAGTTATGATAGCTGTGGAAAATAGATAAAAATGAGATTTATTTGTAAAAGAAGACTGAAAAACTATAACTGTGGGGTAATTATTCTGAATACTTTTTGGTCCTACAAAATAAAATACCTTTGAAATACATAAGAAGAGAAATAAATTTTAGTTATGGAAAATACATAACATTCCAAAAGAACAAATAAAATCTTGAAAAAGTGATTATTGATTTATTGAGGTGATCTGAGTAAGAAATTTACAGGAAAAGACACAAAATTACTTTCATTTGGGCATTTTCCATGGCAGTAATACTCTTTGTGCTAAAAAATACATTTAATTCATGAGGGAAGGGTGTCTTCCTAGATATGCAACCATTACCAGAAATGTCCCTGAGGTTGAGTGCATCAATTTGTATTAAACATTTGAGATCAACACTTCTTTCTGGAATAACAGCCTGGAGGAGAAAGGTGAGCTTCAGCTCCCTTAGGAGGAGGGACTAATGTTTTAGGAGGTCTGGATCTTGTCCTTAATTTCACTGAGGAAGGATGCAGGCTATTCATTACTCAGAAGAAGTAATGGACTGAAAGCTGGGCCCAATTATAGCACATGGTAAATCTATGTTCTTTCACCGTCACTGAAAATTCTAGTTTAAAGAATCGTGAAATTGCAGAGAAATCCTTGACATCTCAAGTATGTTCTAGTCTTTGAGAGAGTTTAAATGGGCCACGTGGGTGTTAACCCTCAGCCTTGTCCCGCAGAGGCATGGGCTCATATTCCAGCCAGCAAGAAATGCTCCCTGAGGCAGGGCCAGCTCACATCTAGGATCTGAAACACACTAACATTAATGGAGCACTGGAATAAAATACATGATTGCCATGGTCCTTATAAAAAGACAAATAAATCATCCCCAAAGTATAAGCCATAAAATCCCATATTATATTTGCCTCAGTAGTTAACAATGAAATGTACATATTGATCTCAGGATGAGCCTGGAGTCATTTCATTTTAAAATTTGTGCACGTGTACAGACCTGCACACATCTATGCATTAAAAACCAGGGCCATGGCCATATACGGGTACCATTTATTTATATCCTCTTTGCTTCTCCACATGCGAACACTCATTTCTTAAAGTGATCCTCCGAGAATTTCCAGTTTAATTGCTCTGTCCAACATAGTGTGTCATGCAGTCTGGAGTGACAGGTGGGTAATAAGCTAATAAAACACATTCCCCAGCCACAAGTGTAAAAGCTTTCTATGAAATGAAGTAACTGTTTTTATTTCCTATGATGGTATTTGTTTGGAGGGGACAGTTTGGACCTCCCTAATGCAGAGGCCTGACCCAAGGAAAGGTCACTGGGCTGACGTGAATAACAAGGTCTCAAGGAGCCAGGGGCAGGGGACGTACCACCAGAGCTAGACTATGATTTCTCCACGACTCCCTAGTCTCCCAGGAGGAGAATACACTGCATGGTCACAGGCAATGGCTTTGTTTGTCAAAGGGAGGTATAGCTCAGGTGTGAAAGTGTTACAAACTTTCTGAGATGAATGGGTTGAACAATATCTCATTTGCTCCTGGATAAACCAACCCCGTCTCTAAAATATGGGTTCTAGAGTGTTCTGCGGTTGGGTTCAAACAATTGATTGGGGCATTATGGCCGAGCATCCCTGCCATTCACCCTGAGAAGCATCTTCCATAAAGTTGGGCGTGCGCAGTCTCATCACGGAGTCTGCACCCCTCCCCTTATCTCCTAAGCATTTATCCCTCCTTGAGGAAGGGGACCAGTCAGGGTCAATGGTTCATAAAATGCAAATAAATTAAATGGTGGTATCCAAGATGTCTTCACTTGAAATTTTTATATCCTTCAAGGGTTGTAGATGCGTTTCCAATGAACAGTGGCAAAGATGTTGCACGGCAGTAAAAGGAGAGACAGAACGGGGAGGTGGCCTGGTGATGAGCTGTGTAGGGTGGCCTCTGCCTCTCCAAGGCCCTGCGGTGCTGAATCTCCAGAAAGCCTAGAGATGGAGACACGCATGTCATAGTCCTGATACCGTGTCAGCCACCATGAAACGAAATGACACCTTCTCCTGGTCTCATGTGTAGCATCCCTTTAGAAGTCTGAGGAGTGAATTCTCTATCACCAGCTTGACCCAGAGCACACGAGTTGCGAAGGTGCAGAACATTTGCACTGGTATGGTTTTAAAATGAGTTTTCACTACTTAGACTCCCTCACTTGAAGATGTGTTCATATTCTGATTACACTGACACACAGAGCTTTCAAAGCCCTCTTGGATTTTCTCTGGATTCACCCCTTTGCTTACCTCTTACACACAATGGCCAGTTGAAGTCCACTACATCATTCTCCTGAAGACCTCAGAGGCCACTTGTGAAGCTAATTATTGAAGTCATTTGCTTATCAGACAGGAAGAATACACTCCTGAAATTAAATAAATAGTCATAAGGATATATGTTGGGCATAAGAAAGTATGGCACTGGAGGGTCATTTGACACCTCACTTGTAAATTTTAAACTGCTTTAAAAAATAGGCATAATTTCAAGGTTTTTCCCTGTATTTACTAAAAGAAAGCTAAGGCAGGCAGATTTCTAGAAAGCTCTGGTTAGTGAGATTGTGTCAGTGGGTGCCCAGCTGATGGGCAGTTTTACACAAAAAGTAGCCATTTACTTTGCAGAGCCATCCTGAGAAATCTCATTGCTAGGCTGCACAATGCAGAGCTATTTTTAGAAATGAAAATAGTGGCAAATTGACTAGTTCATACATGTCATCTGTGCACATGACAGGACACTAAGGCACAGCCCTGACAGCAGCCAGCAGGACACACCTGGCGTATGCTAATACCTTGCCATAAAGGTCATAAATGGAACCCATATCCTAACAAGCCTTCCTTATTTCACCATGATCACGATGTTTAACACACCAGTTTGATAGAACTGTTGTACCAGCAGACATTGGCGTTTCCTTACATTAAGAGGAAAGAAAAACCTACAAGGTTTTTGAAAGGCCAGAGGTATTTATATTTGAAAACAACCCTGCCACTTCCCATGGGGAGCTACTAATGGTAAATGAATTCTAGGCCATTCAAAGCTTCTTTGATTGACAGAGTGGATGCTTCTGAGCCATTACAATGTCACAGAAGACAGTCTCCCCACTCCTCTCCAGTTCGGGTTTCCCATAATTAACCCTGATACCTGATGTGTAGTATCTTGGCCATTGTCTATCAGGTCAGGTTACTAGTATTTGGCAGACCAGTGTTTAGGATGTATGTAAATTTTTTCAAGGATATTGCCAGAAACTTTTCCAGAATTAAAATGGACTGGCAGAGAACAATGGTTAGATTAATCCTAATGTCTTCCTTTTTTCTCTTCTGAGTCGTTTCCTGAGTGAAGAAGGCTTCTGATATGCCACAGAACCAATACATTGTGACACCAGCATTGTCCACTGATCACTCCTATCATGTTATGTGATGAGAAAAGTTCAAGAAACTGAGGCTATTAGCCAAAACAGTAGCAATAATTTCCTAAAATCTGAAACAAAATGAAGCCCAGAAGGCGTTACAGTGAGAGAGGACATATCTCAGTTGCAAAAAGTTGCAATAGAGTGTCTCCCAGAGACAAATTCAAACCCATGGGAGAATGCCACTCCCATGCTCATTCATTCTCTCTCTACCCTGAGCCGGTGTTGACTACGTAGGAGGAATAAACCTTTCAGAATCACACGCACAGTCCGGTGAGGCTGGGGCATGATGTTTTAACAGATGTGAGCGTCTGATTGTCAGTGGCAACACCACAGTTTCCCCCATGGTCCGGATCATTGTCAGATGTAAGATAGCTATGTCTAGAATCATGTCTCACAATCAGAGCTGCCATGGACTGAGCACTCGCTGTCTAAGGTCGACTCAGGAATCTTCATGTGTACTGTATTACACGCGCTACAGCGAACCCTCGAAGCACTCCATATCTAGGTGACTCACCTGAGACTTTGCCAAGCTGAGGGGCTTGTCCAAGCCAGGCAATGCCCCTGAGCCCTATGATGAAGTGCATGCTGCCACCCTTGTGTAATCGGGCTCCAGCAGACGGGTCAGCATGGAGCTGTTCTGACGCAAGCTATTTAATCAAGATGTAAGAGTAAGCATGCTGGGAGACTGAATGGTAATTAGCCATCCTTATACAGCATTCTTTGTTCTATGGTCTCACGGTTTGGGGCAGAACAACATTTCATAAATTCTACAATATTCATAAAGCAGGTTAGGGGGATATGTTGAACCACCCTTAGCGTCGTAGATAATATAATCACCAATGACACCAAAGTGATTTAACCCTGGTGTAGCCAAAATCACTAACCACATAAGTTAATTCTTAATAAGGATGACTGGTTATAGATACAATGATTGATCAAGGGCTACAAAGAACTCGTTACATGCAGGGGAGAACCAGCCTCACTGTACAGCTTTCCTCCTGGGCTAGCTGATGTCCCCACTGGCTGCTCAGACCAGGGCCCCTCGGGGTCGTGGAATCTCCTGCCAGGCCCATCTCAGATTCCTGGCGAAGATTCTCCTCACTGAAGCAGACATGACAATGCTTCTACCTGAGACCAAAGGCTCTTTTTATGTTTTAACTTTTCCTTTCTCATCAGATATTTCCACTCACCTACCACTGGCCGTCCAAGCACACTTCAGATTCCCTCCACGTAATGGGGCAGGGAGCTGTACTGGTCTGTCCCCGCCTCTGTAGGTTCACTGCAGATGTCAATGTCATGGGAATGGCCTCCCATCTTCAAGTAGGTGCACAAAGGAGGTCAGCCAGTCCCTGGGGTCCCAGCTCCCATTAGGAGCCTTTGGTCAGGGCGATGGGGTGCCATCCACATAGGTCAGTGTGGCGTGACTGCTTTGGAGTTTTGTGTCTCTGAGTGCAGGTGACCTCAAGATGATATACAGGCCCTCTGCATGTCAAGAGGACTGACGTTCGGGGGGCCACATAGAGAAACCAGTCAGAGGGGCACTGCCACCACCACCACCCACCACAGAGGAGCAGGGTCCCTTATCAGAGAATGTTTAGCAAAACATGTTATTTCTCTTGTGTCTTTACCATCTGGACTTTTGTCAAGTCTGCCTTGCACAGGTTAGAGAAGCAGGTAGAAGACTGGCCATCTGCAGCAGGTGGGCCCTGACACCTGCCAGTGTCAACTTATTATTCACTGCGGAGTTTGTTATTTCCTTGGCACATTGGGGTCACAGCCCGCAATTTCCACCAGTCGTATTCCTTATTTAAATGAGACAAATGGGTGTGTCAGGGATCGTGAACAGAGTGGCACCATTATTCTGGCCCACTGTAAATGTCATGACCTGTCAGGTTTCTAACGGCAACAGGAGAGCGGCAGGCAGCCGAAGTGACAACAGGTTCCCCCTAAATCAGGTGTTTCAGAAGCTATGATCACTTTTCTTAAAAAGCAAATGTGTTTCTTGATATTACGCTTTTATACATACCAGTCGGCAGAGGTAAACAGAGCTGCTTTCCCCCAAAGAAGTAAAACTGATTCAGCTCATGTGCATATGGAAGAGAAAAGCTGCTCCATTTACAGAACGTGGTCGCTGTCTGGGACGCACCTGCAGTGATTTGACATCATGAAGGACACGGGCATGAGGTAACACACTAGCATTCGATCCCTGCCAGCAGATACACAGCCAGCCAGTCATTGCTGTCTTGGACTATGGCAGCAGTAGTTCCAAAATGTAACATAGTGCATCGTTTTACTTCGACCTGTTATTAGTATATTTCCTATCATAAATAGGCTAGAATAACTTGGTGACAGAGATGTGATAAATTTCACTGCTTCACCTAATACTTTATCTGTCCATAGGTTTGCCAAACTTCCATTAGCTGGGTTTTCCTGTTATTGTTTTTCCTGATCCATATAATTTTCTCTAATCATCATATCCACTTAGATGTGTGAAATGAAACATACCTCTGAAAATAACTTGCCATTTAAAAACCCTAGAATGGCCCGTTTGCATTTTGCGATGTTTAGACATAAACTCTTGGTGATGGTTCCGGAAATTTATCAGCAGAGGTTGGTGTCACTCCTGACAAACTAGAGTTTTCACATCAATGAATATTTGGAATAGAAAAAGCAGTCATTAAAAGTTATAAAATATCTGTGTAGAATGAAAACAAGGAGAATTTTATGATTGTCAACAGAAACATATTTAAATTAACAACTTTATTCTCATACGGGGACAAAAATATTTTTCTGGATCATGAACGGGATGCCACTTCACTTTTATATTTCTCCAAGCCCTGGCAAAAGTCATGTTTTTATGTTAATCAACACAGGATTGGGACAAACTATGAAATATTGGCCCCTAGTTATATTTTACAGCAATTTAAAGATCTGGGGAGAGATGTATTTGGAGGATCTCTGAAAAAGGACAAAAAGTATGTCTCCATATCTGGAGTTGGGACTACTTCCTTGGGGGTCCAGAGTTGAGAGCTGCTTGCTTCAAGGAATCCCCTGAAATGACTGGAGAAAACACAGTTTTGGGGGCCTTCTCTTGTGTAGAGAAGCTGTAGGTAGTCAAGAGCTGTGGCAAATTGTTCTAGGTTTGAGCAAATAGAACACCATCAGATGTTGTCGGCAAGAACCCTGGACACATAGAGTTCTCAGTCCCAATTTTACAGCTACAAGGAGTCAGAGAGGGTACAGGGATCGTCTGGTTGTACACCCAGGAAACAAAGTCAGCTATGCAATGCCCAGTCTGCTGGGATTTCTATTTGGTTTGTCTTTAGGGCTCCAGACCTGTGTGTCATTCCCAAATGCTCCACACTCAGGCATAGCAGCTGCCTCGCAAGGGGCACTGAAGGTTTTAACTCGGCGGATTTGGACACATAGGACTTGTCCATGGATGGGATCCCTCTGGGCTGAGCTTTGGGAATAAACTGTGGCAGGAGTGAATTCAAAACATTCTGGTCCATCCAGTACAACTGAAAGACTTCTTTGGGTAAGTCAGCCTCTTCCAAGCCAATATTTTCCAGGTGTTAGAGTTCTGTGGCAAGACTCACCTCCTCCTGCACAATGGTTGTTCTCCTATTTTGCACCTCTTGTCCCTGGGACATTCACCGAGAATGGTCAAGTGGTTATGGACCTTTGATGCCATTTGCAGAGTTCCCTGCAATGTGGCACAGGCCCTGGTATAGAGAAGGCATGGGATGAAAACAAGGGAGTCGTAAATGTGCTCCATGGGAGGACTCCTGGGCTGACACACAGATTTTGAGATAACTATGCATGTGCATTTCTGTGCTACCACATTATTAAGATACTCACATAAAATCTTTCTATCCTGTCCACAGGGCCACCTCCTGCTTTTCTCTGTGGAGGAAAAAGTCCAGTGTTTTCTCACCAGAGCCCCCAAGATGGTGCTGGGGTTGGGGGAAGGAAAAAAAAGCCTCCTCTCACCTTTCCAAATAAAACTCACCTTCCTTTTACTGGACAGACTATTCTTGACTCTGAGGGAGGCTTTGGCCATAGGCTTCCTTCCATGAGGAGGTGGATGAGGAAAGATGAGAAGAGGTGTCAGTGATCCTCAGGGAGTGTTCTCTTTATCCCTCGACCTCACTGCTCAGAGGTATGCACATATATATGTGCATGTGAGTGTGTGCACATGTGTGTGAGCATGGGCATGTGTGTACACAAATGTGTGTGCATATGCACATACATGCATGCTTGTGTATATGTGTGCACATGCATGTGCATGTGGTTTGAGTTTGCATGTGTGTATGCTCATGTGCATATGCTTACGTGTGCTCATGTGTGTGTGCACATGTGTGTGTGTGATGTGCATGTGCCTCTGCTCCACATATACAACCTCTCCCCTCTTCTTCTGTTTACTCTTTCACTTTCTGGCTCCCAGGGTCCAAGGCCCCCATACGCACATTTGACCTGACACAGAAGGGACTCTTCCCCTCCTGGAGCGGGTCTTATCTCCTGCAGGTTTCAGCGACTGCAGCACCAGGTGGCATGTGTGTGTGTTCGTGTGCTGGTGGTGCCCTCAGTGGAGAGGGGCCAGGCACAGGGACAGGAGCAAAGGTCAGTCTTCTCAGAATGAGGGGATGCTTTGCTCTTAACGGAACCCATCTTTACTGGAAAATGTTTTAAATTAAACACATCTTTTTAATATAAGCATGAAATTTCCTTTCAAAGACCTAAATCTGTTTTTCATGAGAAAACCTTTTAAAACTGACACAGAAGTTAATGACCCTGACCCTATTTCTTGTAAACTAATAAACCTGCACTTGGGTAACAGAATTTGGCTCTCTTTGTCATGAAGGGCAATAGGCATTTGCACACATTTCCTTCTGTCCTTCGTCACTGTTACTGACTTTGAGCCGTCAGTGCCCAGAAATACTAAGCAGAGGATTTCCCACTTTAACTGGAGACAGGGGACAGGAGTGACCAGCCCCCCAGGCAGACCCTGTGTCTGTGTCGCTCCAGGTCTTCCTCATACCAGAGAAGTTCAGAGTCAGGGGCTCAGGGGTAGGTTACCTTGGCTTTACCTTGGCAATAAGGAGGCGTTCTTCCTCAGAGGGAGGGATGACACGCTGTGATGCACAGGGAGGGGGACCCATCTGCCCCATTGCCTGCAACCCCCCCACCCCCCAGCATCCCAGTGCAGGTTCAGCAGCCTGGCCTTCTGTCCCCGGCTCTGGCCGGGACTCTTTTTCCCCATCACCAGTCCTCCATGCCAGCCCCCTGGTCTTTGGCAATGAGGGCTTTTTCTGCCTCCAGGAAATTGCTCTCTGAAACACCATCCCTTGAAATCCTCTATCTCTACACCCTGTTTATTTTTCCTACAGCACATGCAACCTTGCCTGACATTATACTTTATATTCACATAATTATATATTAGATGTCTTCCCACCAGAATGCGAATTACCCAGTCATTCTATGAGCCCCAGTCCAGAAGAGGGCTCCAGGTTAGTGTCTGTTGGATGGATGAATGATTAACCCTTGCTAAGTGCTGATTTCAAGGTCCCCATAAAGCATTCTATTCCTCGCCAGAATCGTTTACATTTCTCTGCTAAGATCCCCCCTCTGCTTAGCCATTCTGTCCACCTTTGCCCTGGGAATGCCTGAATGTAAGAGTAATAGCTTTCAGCATCTCTGTCTGCTAATCCCAACAGCTCTGCCTTCTGTGGGTAAGCTATTGATTGTTTTCTTCTGACAATGAATCATTTTTCCAGGAGTTTTTCCATAACTAGAAATTTTTATATTGTATGCTCACTACAATTTAAAGAGTTCTGAGTCTGTAGACTTGCTCTAGATTCTGTTGAATTTTTTCAGTTACGTTTCTGGTACATACCTTTTCTCCTCTGGGATCTGCATTTCAGGCAGTCCATAAAGACTAAGGGGATGGTCCCCAGGATCACGGTGTCTTCATTTAAAATCAACAATTAAAAAATCCTTACTCTTTAGAAGTCATTTCCCTGTATTGTTTCAAAATGGAAATCTTCCTAAAGAATTGAATTTTGTTTCTGTTCATAACTATAGCAAAGCCCCTGGGTGCCCTGCCTGCCTTTAGCCCACGGTGCCTACTGGCCATCTAAATGAAGTTTCTCCCTCCCTCAGGAGCTGTCTGCCCGAGGGCTTTCTCTGTGGGTCACTGGGAAGCTGAACATGATTTAGTGCCAGGAGCCAGGGGCAGCCCTCATCCATGATGGGAGGGAGGGGAGGGTCAACCCAGCCTCTGTCCCCAGGGAGCCCTCTGGAACCTGTCTTCCACAGTCTCCCCAGTGGGACTGAGCTCCAGGGATCCCTGTGTACCCTGTGTAGCACCCCTCTTCCTTTTCTTCCCTTCCACACTTCCCAGTTGGCTTACCTGGGACCACCTCCCAAACTTGTCTCTCATTCTGCTGGGGAAGCTAACCTAAGATGACAGGCAGAAATGTTGGGAGTCTGCATTTCTTCTCCTCCTCAACCCTGTGTCTGTGTCTAAGTCACTCACATCCTTTAACACTTGACTCATGTTCCAATTCCTCCAGGGAACCTTTGCTGTTACCTAAAGTCACTTTGGAGAGCCCCGACAAACTCCATGTGTGCTCGTCAGATCAGCCTGGAACTTCATCAGTAACTCTGTTGACTCTAAGCATTTCTTTTTAAAACCTATCTTCAAGTCTCCTCTGCCCTACTCCATAGAACACATGTGGACCACAGCTACATTTCCTCTGGAGACTTGTCACTCTCCAGGAGTGCTTGTACTGAGTGCATGGTCCAGACGTAAGAGCTGTTTGGATCCTGGAAACAACGTAAACGTTCTTCACTGATTCTTCACTTTTTATTTTTATTTTGCTTTCCTGATTTTGAGATATTCATAGGATCTGAGAGTCTTACCTTTGAGACAAGCTTAATGGAGCATGTAATTAACATATAACACATTGTTATGTGTTAATAGAATTGATTTCAATGGAAAACTATCATTGTTAAATTTCAAATTTCCAGCTATATTTTCTACACTGACCTATCATCGTATCTTAGTTTACTGTGGTTCTGAAATAATCATAACACTTTTTAGAATAATTATTTTCTTTTAATATCTGGTCTGAATAAAGGGTAATGAGGAATAGTTCTAAGTAAGAATTAAATGACATGAGTTAATTTGTCAGTTTGATGGTAGAAGACCTTCCACTTTATGAATTTATAATGAAGCAGCTTCTTTTTTCACCTGTTAGAGTTTCCTGAATCTAGTGGCAATTGTGCCAAGTTAAATTAGGGTAAGTAAATGTCTGATCCTATTTGTGTTTGAAAACAGCTTATTAGTTAGACATTTAGACATCACTAGGTCAACTCTAAATGAAACCTAATCAATCAAATTCATCCAGATGTTTCCTTTCAGTCTTTCCTAATGGATGAGAAGGTCAGCAAACTGGTTGAATTATTTCCTTAATTCTTGTATTCATTCACTGAACCAAGATATGTCAGCAGCCCCCCATGGGGCTTGAAGCTGTAGACACAGAGCAGCAGAGACCCAGCCTTGTCCTCACAGAGCCTCCGCTCAGGCCCTCTGCTCATGACCCTGCGCTCAGAAACATGCGATTTTCTCTTGGATATTTATAGACACGAGCGTTGGTAAATTTTGTTTGTAGAAGAATTGGGAACAGATTTAACAAATGTTTGCTATTATCAACAAATGTTAAGTGTTCAGGTGTAAACATTCCTGTATTTCTTGTTCAAACAAACTTTATCAAAAAATCAGAAGCACAACATGACACTAAAAGGATCGTGGCCAATCCTGCCTCTATGCACCCATTTTTTGGGAGAAGCAAGAGAATAAAATTATCCATTTTAGAGAAAATGAAAGCATTGGAGCACAGGAGGGAGACATTCTTCTCAGAGATGGAGAAGGCGGCCAGGGTCTTATTTCATGTATTTTGCACTTCTATTCAGTATGGCCAGGAGCTAAGGATGGCTCCATTATTCTGTCATGAAGCCTGGTCCAGGTCAGGAGCAACCCATGCTTAGAGATCTTGGTGCCCATTTTCTTCATGTAAGGGGATTTTCCTCTTCATCTGAATTCTTATCTTCTGAATAGCAATGCAAACTTTGGGAAACACGGTGCTCAAGAGAAACGGTTATGCATGGGTGAGAGCGGCAAGTTCAGGAGACTCACTGCAAGAGGTAAATTTCCTTTCCACAGTCCTTCTAGACTCCTGCAATCAAGGGACACCCAAGGCTACTATTGATTATGTATAGGGATTGTGAGGAAAGAGAGGAATACTTTGGAGGTGATGAAAAGGAATAGGGAGGAGGGAGAGAAAGAGGGAAAGGACTCGCTGGAGAAAGACAGACACACTCAAGAAGAGTAAGGAGAAAAGGCCAAGGGAGAGTGTGCACACAGACACCTGTGGCCCGGGGCTCGTGTCTGGAAGGGGTAGGGTTAACTGCATCACAGAGCCCTAAGATGAGCCTGCAGCAATAAGAATTATATAAATGTAAGGTGAACACCAAGATATTTGATGCATGTTTACATGAAATGATTACCACCGTCAAGCTAATTGACATTTCCATCTCCTCATATAGTTTTTATTTTCGAGGGTGGTGTGAACACTTGTGATGACTCACTTAGCAAATTTCAGCTACACAATACAGTATTGCCAGCTGTAGTTACCATGCTGCGTATGGACCTTGAGGAAGGACTCACCTTACATAACTGGCACTCTGCACCTGGCGGCCAGCAGCTCCCCGTTTACCCCGCTCCGCCCCAGCTCATTGGTGACCGTCATTCTACTTTCCAGTTCTCTGAATTCAACTTTTTCAGATTCCACACAGATGTGAGGTCATGCAGCACTTTCCTTTCTGTGTCTGGCCTATTCTGCTTCTGAGTCTATATCCAAACACAATGAAATCAGGACCATGAAAAATACCTCTGCCCCCTACTTATCGTGGCCTATTCAACAATAGCCGAGACCTGGAACAACTGAAGTGCCTATTTGAAGAACGAAGGAAATATACACACAGTGGCATATTATCAGCCTTAAAAGAGAAAAAGACTCTGCTACTTGGGACAACATGGTTGACCCTAGAGGACATCATGCTAGGTGAAGAGATTTGTCTCTTACAGATAGTATGTGCAAACTCCTGCCCGTGAGGTAATGTTTTTGTGAATAAAGTTTTATTGGACTACGGCTGCCCCCATTGCCTGATTAACTGTCCATGGCTGCTTTTATGTACAGCAGTAGAACAGTTATGGCAGAGACTTCATGGTCTACAAAGTCAAAATACCTGCTCTCTGGCTCTTTACGGACTTCACCCACTCCTGTCCTACATCAAAGTTTGGATGGCAGTGATCCCTAGAGCCATCAGGGACTCAGCTGCTCTAGTCCTCAGTCCCCTGGGTGCAGGCCCACTCCATATCCCCGGAGACATTCTAGTCCACAGGTCACATTTCAGGAGGCAAGCTGAAAGCACAGGTAAGGAGATGTCAAGGGCACATGCCACCTCTTGTGAAGGATATCCCCCCAGAGGTGTCACACAACACTTACCCTTAGATGACTTACACTTAAATGGTCACATTTAGCTGCAAGGGAGCTGAGAAGTCCCCTTACCCCAGGTGATGTGGCCCCAGCTAAAAGAGAGATCCCCGAAGGGAAGCAATGATATGAGGCAGAGATGTGATTTAAGGTAACCATTATCATCTTGAACACACTCTGAAGAATACTGCCTGGTATCTACTAAGGTGCCTGTAGTTGTTGACGAGAGACTATATAAATAAAAAGGTCTAGGCTTAGCAGAATAAACCACCAAGTAAATACCCACCCATTTGCTACCCCAAGCAACATTCTAGTGAGCAATGTAATACAGTTATAATGGATCACACCTTTGTACATTTCCTTCTGATTTTTCCTAGAGAAAAATCTGTCACAGAAATATTTGAGCATTAAAGCAAATTTCAGACTATAATTTATAGAACATTGCATACCATCTAGCTAGCAGATCATAGCTGTTCCTTTATAAGTGTCATAGGGACTTCCCATTATGTACTGCAATGCACAGGAAGAAAATTTTAGAACATAAATTACGAGGAATAAAATATATAATACTTAACAGACGGTAGTGCTTTCCTGGGCTGTCGTGATCCTTCGTGTAAATACAGAGCAAATGTCTTTTTAAAGTGATGTTCGATCATCCCAGCTTACTGGGGTGTCTCTAAAGAACGTGGATGCTTTAAAATGATATTCAGGACACGGGAAGTGACTCAGAGTGCACAGACTTTCGGGAGTCATGCTGGGCTGTTCTCTGTGTTCTGGGCTGCTTTGACCGGCCGGTCCACGTCACTACTAGTGTTTTAATCCTTTCTCCATAACAAAGCCAAGATCTCTGAGGAGTGATCGTGTGCACCCCCAGGTGCTTTGCTCGGTGAGTTTATTCCCGTGTTAAGGTGATGACTGACCATAAAACTCAGAAAGAAACATGGACGGGGAAGCCTTGCTTTCCTCCACTAGGAAGCCTCCCGCGGTGATGATGCATGAGCAATGTCCTTGTGATTATCTAGTCCAGGAGTCAGACTCATTGAGAGCAGAGAGGTTCCTTCTACGGCCACCCTGAAATTGGATGGATGTCTTTACGTATCCAAGCTGATTTTGGTAAGTCCTCATGTGCTCTTTACTTTCCAGCAACTCTGAGCACCTGGACAGTGTGGGATTCAGTCTGTCCCATGGGTTGTCTTAGAAATGCACCCCCAGCCCTGTAGTTTGCTGATCCCCTGGCTGGGGCCAGGAAGGCAGAAACCAGGTGCCTGACTCTTGGGCATGGAAAGCAGTGGGAACTACATTTTCCTCACTTCCAGGGCTTTCTTGGGGCCTCTTTTAAAGACCAAATAATGAAAGCTACTGTGTCACTGAGAACGGGATCCCCCAGGAGGGCATCTGACCTCAGCCTAGCTAACAATAGCACAGACATTCCTGGCCTCACAGGCCACGTTGGAGCTCTGCACAGTGAGGACAGAATGGAGAGGATTTTAGGTGAACTTCCTTCTTCCCCCAAGACCTTGCATTCTGTGCAGCTTTCTGCTCTCAATTAAAATAGCAAACAATCGATTTGTGGATAAACTTCCCCAGAGGGAGGGCAGAGGGCTTCTGAATGCCTTTATTTACCACCATCTCCTTGAGAACAAAATTCCATTAATTTCTTTCCAGAAGATGCTTGGGGGGGGCCCAGGGGTGCTCCCACCTTCTCGTCCAGGCTGGCTTCTGTCAGCCCTCTGGCTGGGGTTCTCCCTGAGACTGAATTTTTTACACCCTCATGCTTAGGGGGGCCATGCTCAGCATCCTGCAGCCAGCCTGGCATTTTCCTCCTGCCTTGCAGGGACCTTACGGCTCCTTCCATGTCCCTCCTTACACCTTCTTCTACATGGAACCTGTCTTTCAATCTCACTAGAATGCACTCTTTAGCCTCATTTCAAATAACCCAAACAGGCCTTTGGGTTACAGGCCTTTCTTTTATAGTTCAGGGCAGAGCAGAGGCATGTACCGCTGCATTTGTCTGTAATGTATTAGGAAGAATGTACAGGACGCAAGCGCCAAGCTGGGAAGAAACAAAAATAAAATATCAGCAAGGGGAGCAAAGCGAAAAAGGTGGAAGTGAGCCTCAGCTGCTCAGGATCCCAGAGCTGAGGTGGGGGAGGCTGTGTTCTGGAGCCTGATGGGCAAGCATGGCAATAAAATGAGACTTAAGTTTTGTGTAAGCCTCTACTCCTTCCGGAACACCCCACCCTGCAACAAGAGTAAAGTGAAGAGGCTTGAGAATCCCAAGATATCAGCAGCAGAGCCCACCTTCTGAGCCCAGCAGGGCCTGGAGTCTGCAGAAAGGCAGGCAGGGGTGCAGCAGACACACGCGCCCCCCGTGGCTGGTGGCCTGCCGCCGCCATCCCACCTGCTGGGCTACCCGCAGCTTCTGCTCTGGGCACGGCTGCTGACATTCCTGTGCCGTCCTGCGCTGAAGCCAGCATGATAAAGTGGGGCTCTTTGGCCAGAAAGAATGTTTGCTTACTATTTCATCATCCCCCAGACGCACAGAGAAAGAAAATAAGCGCCTCAGTTGTCATTATGACAGGATAAAAACGGAGCCATCATATTTCAGTAACACAATGCGATGTGCCGCCCATCGAGTGATGAGTTATGGGCTCACTCACTCACTCTGGACTGTAAGTCAAGATTATCTCCCCAGGATAATTAGAGTGAAGTTCAATTACTGACCCTGAATTGCCATGTGGGCCACACCATGGGTTTCGACACAGCTTTTTACACATTTATCTTTCCACCTAGCGCGTTAAATCTGCATCGCAGTGTGATTAATCTCGCGGCTCCCCTTCTAGCTTGTACTATTCTTCTCTCCTGGATTGGCGGGTCCCTGGAGTCCCCTTGAGCACAGTATGGGCAGGTCTATTTACACTGTGTTATTCTACCAATTTACATTCCCCTTTGTGTTGGGTTATTGTGGTCACTTCTAAAGTTGGGTCAAACGAGCCCTTCCCCAAAGGTCACTTGCAGCCGGATGTAGCCGTGACTACTTGCCCGTAGACCCACAAGGGGTCAGATCTTTTCCATGCCTGTGCCTTTGTGAACCATACCCACAAAATGCCATTGAAAGCCAGGGCCCCTTTTTATCCACCAACAGTGGTGAGCGAGACGCAGCTTGTTAACCCTCAGTGAGCTCCCGGAGCAGCTCCCAGGCCTTCTTGAATGCTCATTGTCCCCTCTTTCTCTAGGAGAAGCAAAAAGTGACCCCCAACCCCCAGCGGCCTGGCACTATTCAGACATCCTCACTTGGGGGCAGAGGGAGAGGAGCTGGGAATGAGAATTAACAGGACATTGTGTCAGCAAAGCTGCTGAAACTGAAGGTTATTAAGTCAAATAGACTTCCGTGTGAAAGCCATGCTTACGTTACAACTTGGGATTTGCAAGAGCTAAAGGAATGAAAACTCTGGGTCCCAGTATCTTAAACGTTTCATTTTGTTTGTTACAAAACGCATTTTTCCCCACTCTGGGGCCTGTGGCTAAAATAATCCGGGCTTATTCCCTGCGGTTTTGCAGGGTGCCAGGGCTCCAGCCTGGGGGTGGGAGGAAGGGAGCCGGGGGTGTGCCTGCAGGCTGATGCAGTGGGAGCTCCTGACGCTGAGGAGGGCAGGGTCAGGCCTTCGGAGGGCTGACCCTCGGCCACAGCCACACAGATTCTGCACTGACACTCACCTACACCTTTTTCCTCATTGCACATGGGCCTGGTGTCCTTTCCTGAGATCTGATTTTTAGAGAAGAATCGGGTAGGTCACAGCTACAAGCATGGCTAAGCTAACACTGAAATGTCCCCAGCCCTCCACCTGTCAGACTGACAGTGGTAGGTCCCAGGAAAGCCTGGAGTCTGGCTCCCACTCGGGACTTGGGTCTGGGTTTGAATCCCAATCCCTAAACCTCACTCTCCATCCACAAAAGCAGCTACAGCTGCCTCCTGGCCATGGGCAGTCAGGGAGATGGTACAGTGGCCTGTAGCATGTGGCTGAGGTTGGGCAGCGTGCCCGTGGCTGTCCAGTTACCCCCATGGAGCCGGCTGTTTGTTCCGGGTTCCCCAGGCCTCTGCAGTCCCCCTCTTCCTATCAATCAGATTATTTAGATGACTTAGATCATTTGAACATCTTAGATTGTCTAAGAGCACCTATCGAAGATAACCAATATACAAGATGGCTGTTTTAATTCCAGAATAACTTGGAAGAGTCTAGACTTGATTTAGCAAATGTAGAATGTTATTTTAATAATCTCCGTGGACATTTGCTATGATGATATCTGTGGTTGTTTTTATTCGATCAGGGAATACAGCGTCAAGCTGCGGCCCTTCCCGAAGCTCCTGGGGTGATTACCACTCCCTGAAATCTTTTCCCGGGTCTCTGACTCAGGCCCAGGTTGTAGGCCGGGTATGGGAGTCTGGAACTTCATGAGGTCTTTTCAAGTCGTGGGTCAGTAATATAGGAGGTTGGTAGGTCTCCTTTCCACAGGGACAGTGGACAACCCTGCAGTGGGTGCTGACAGGCACCAATGGGCAGAGATGGGGAGGCACAGGTGGTCTTCTCACAGTGGAGAGATGTATATTCTTCAGACATCCCCGATTCAAAGTGGAGGGAAAGACCAAAACAGGTGCCTGATTTCTCCCTGGCCTGCTTGCCCTGGTTTATTAGAAAGCAGCCACCCACACCCAGGCCTGGCTGTGTGGGCAAACACAGGGCACGCCTTGTGCAGACTGGAGAGGGCCCTCCACAAAGCCTCCAGCTTGCTGTTATGTCACCATGTTGCCCTAGTACAAACCCTATAGGCTGATGAGTGGCAGATATGACAGGAAATTTAGGCATTGACCAAGAACCTCTGAGATCGCTTCAATCTGCTCACCACCTGGTCAGGACAGCCCAAGACACTGGCAGACAAGTGGTGATTCTCAGGTTCATCTACTAAGTGTTCCACAGATTCGAGTTCAGGTTTCAGGTGCAATCCTGTCACTTGAGAAATAGTGAACTAAGTGGGAGTGTTTGTACCTGATTCTCCACGAAGGCAGGGTTAGAAACAGAGGCAACTCCTAAGGCTCTCCCCTGGGATTCTTTCTTTTCCAAATTACACTGGGTATCAAAGGACCTTGGCAGGCTGGGAGGAAAGGCCCGAGCAAGCACATGGCAAGGTGCAGGTGGAATTCTGTGAGCGCCCTGGACAGCAGCGACAGCCGAGCGGAGGCAAAGAGTCTTCCAAACATAAGGGAAGAAAATCGCCTGTCTGACTTGACGTAAACATGGAAGAGTTTAAATGTGCCAGAAAAAGAGGCAGGATGTGCGCTTTCACCCACATTTTCACGAGTGAAAATGAAGTTGGCGTCAGAGTCCCTCCCTCAATGGCTGTCAGTCCATGTGTCCTCCAGTCGTCAATGAGCCAGAGTTCCGTGTGGCGATTTCTTCCCCTTGCAGCTGCGCTGGCTCCACATGGGTCCGTTTGTTGGGCATGATTGGAGCTCCATCTCTGCACTGTTCTCAAGAACAGACACAATGGCACATTTTCATTTTGAAATCTTTGGTCCAAGTGTTAGCATGCTGCGGCTGGGACCAAAAATTCAAACTTCCTTTTTTCCTTCCTGAAGAACACATCTGCTCTCAGACCAGCCCTTGCTTGCATCCCAGCCTATAAGCTGCGCCCGGGGTTTGCTTCCACTTTGCTCGGATTTTTGCTCGGCACATTTCCCTTCTGAATCAGTACTATAGTATTTACATTTTTTGACATAAAACAGAAAACTTTTATTTTCTTGCTCATTGTTGCTGTTGTTTATGCTGGCAGCCACACAGGTTGAGTGTCACAACAGACTTCTGGGAACCAGAATCTTTTGGGATCCAAAGGGCTTTTCACGAGGGGCCACCTGAGGCCGTCCCAGCCCATGGCCGGTCCTGTGGACTGTGTAGGCCTGGCCTCTGTACTGAGCTTCAGACAAGGGCCCATGCGGCCCTTGGGCAGCCAGTGGGGTTGGTGGGCGATGCCGGGGGAGACCACAGCTCTTTGAGGGCAAGGAGAGGTCACAGAGGCTGCCCTGGCCCAATACTTGCATCCCTCACCTTGTCCGTGGATGGCCTGTGGGCCTTACAGAACCAGGGGACTTAAAGAAAGGAGAGGAAGATGGAGAACACAAAGAAAATAATGTAGAACGTGACAACCAGGAAGTCCATTAGGGCAAGGAAGCCAGTGAAAACCCTGGACATACGGCACAGGGAAGCGGTTCTGGAGAAATGCATACCTTCTGGGATGTTGTGAGAATGCGGCGTCCCTGCAGGACCATCAGCTTTCCGACTGTATCAGCTCTTCCTCAGTTGTCTGTGTTCCTGCATGCAGGGTCCCTGTCTCCCATCCCCTCCCCAGAGCAGGGGGTGGAGGTGGGGGTGAAGGATGGAATTCAGGCAGGTGAAACAAACGTGGGCAAGACCTCCTTGATGCTCCCCAACCCCATTCCCTTTCCTCCTGGCACATGGCTAGACTACAGCACCCCCACTTCCCCAGGGTTAGTGGTTATCCTAGGCTGGGGATTAAGCATCCACATGTGAATGGAGGCAGCACAAGCTCCTCCAGGGCCAGCCCCAGACCTCCAGCTCACTCCCCCCTCTGCCTGCTGGATTCTCATGTCCAGAGTCATCTTGGAAGCCACGTGGTGATGATGGCCTGGGTGATTGGACAGACAACAGCCCCATTGACACCCAGCCACCAGACGGGGTTTATGTGTGAGAAATAAAGCCCTACAAAATCGAGCCTGGGATCTGTGATTGCTGTAGGATTGCATTAATCGAAGCAGGGTGTCCACACATCCTGTTGCCCCAATCCCTTCCTTCTTAAAGGGCCTGTTCCCAATATGGAGTGCTTCATCCTCAAAAAAACATGATATTTTGAAAACTCCTATTGGTAATTAATTTTAAGTTCATGTGTCTCCGGTACCAAGTAAGGTACCTGAAGAGAAATAAAAAGAAAACAAAAATAATCTTGGCACAATTAGCAGAAATCATACCTCAGCTCTCAAAAAAATATTGCTAAAATCCTGATTTTCTTTCTTTGTTTCTTATTTAAAAAAAATCCTTATTGACTATTTTGCAAAACTAGGCAACATAGATTGTGTGCTGATTTTAAAACATGCAGAATATTTTGAATAGTTATGAATATGTACATAAGTCGGCAATTTCAATAATATCTTAGAGGAAGTTAAAGAGTAATATTAGGATGTCAGTGTCCTCTTGAGAAGGGATGGGGGACTGCATGTGGGGTAGCTACAAGCTTTTACTGTGGGTGTAAACTTTCATGTTCATAGTGACATTACTCATGATAGCCAAAAGGTGGAAGCAAGCCAAGCATCTTCTGACAGATGAGTGGATAAAATCTTGGTATAGCCATTCAATGGGGTATTACTCGGCCTTTAAAAAGGAATGAGAATCTTAGACATACTTCAGCATGAATGGGCCTTGAAAACATTATACTAACTGAAAGAAGCCAGACTTAGAGGACAAATACTATCTGATTGCTCCCATCTGAGGCTCCTGAGTGGTCAGATTCACAGAGAAAGCAAGCAGGGCAGGGGTTCCCAGGGGCTGGGGAAGGTGGATGGGAGCGAGGGCTCAGTGGGGATGGAATTCCCATTTTGCAGGACGGAAGACTTCCGGAGGTGATGGCAGCAAGGCCGCAGAGCAAGGTGAGTGCGCTCTGTCGCACGCTTCAAGGGATTACAATGCTAACTTTTATGTTACGTATATTTTCCCACAGTAAAAAAGGATAATGAAGGAAAATAAGTCAAGTTACTTGACTATAAAGTCAGATTATCTTTTCTACTGTATAGTAGTTTGGGGGAAAGAAACAGAATTCACCTGTGATTACAAAGCAGGGAAAAACCTCTGTGCCTCGGAGACTAAGTAGTGGGTCACCCCCACCCAGACCCTGCGCCTGTCTCACTGGCACCCTCCTGAGACAGGGCGGAGCGTGTGGCACACTCATAGGGCATTGTTTTGGGGCCCTGCCTTCTCGCGGGGATGCATGTACTTGTTTCCCCTCTGTTTCTCAAGAACTTAGGTATCACCATATCATTCATTTTGATTTCCTGGTACTTCCACAGCAAGAGAACAGGCAGGTAGAAGGGGCCCTCAGGAAATGTCTCCTGACTGGCTGAAGAAGTGAAAATCAACAACTCCTTTTACATCATCCCAGACTCTCCAAATGGGCAGACACCCCTGCTTAAATACAGGTAAGTCAGAGGCTTTTTTATAAGCCCATGTTTTTGTTTCTGCAAGTCCAAAATGACTAGAAGTTTCTCAGCTGCTTCCCACATGCATCATTGTCATTGTCACTGGATCCAGTGTCAGCGGTCTGCAGAACACCGAAGCAAAGCCTTCTCTTGGCCTTGACATGTGTCTTCCCTCAGGTGTCCTCCCGAGGTGACCCCCACAGGCACCAGCTGCTCCAAGGTGAGCCTTTGCATCCTGGTCTCCAGGCAGTGTGATGCTGGGCAGGGGGACATGGGCCTGGAGGCCCAGAAGCACCTGTGGTTTGAATAACCCTCCTCAGCCCATGAGCTCGGGTTCCCCTGGGTGCTGGGTCTTCTGACCCACTCAGGATGACAGGTGGCTCCCAGGGCCACCTGTCCTCTGCTCCCACCTGCAGTTTGCCAGAGTTTTTCCCTCCTGCTGATCCCCATGGGGCCCCGTGAAAGGCCAGCCCGAGCGAGCCTCTCGGATGCGTTTCTGTCGCCTGTGATTCATGCCTGTCTTGTGCAATGTTTGTTCCCTTGCTAATTCCCGCTACACAAACTCCAGCTCCATTTTACTCTCAGAGCTTTCAGCTTTCAACATTCACAAGTCTTTGAACATAGTTAAGTAGGCAAAGACTGGAAAACACCTCAAAATTCAGTACAGATATGGCAAATAAGCACAGACTTGGCTGTCATGGGAAGTGACTGACACTTGGGATATATCCCTTAATATTCTTTTCCACATGGAAAAGTGAACTTCTCAGGACAATGGGGAAGGCACAATAGAATTGCTCATCTCCAGAACTGGAAAAGACTGCAGGAGATGAAGAAATACTTTGCAAACAGCAACCCGAATGCTGGCATTGTACCTATTCATAACCCCCCTTACTGTGAAGAACCTGGCCATGTTGGGACCTATGCTTCTCCTACTGCTTTGAGATTAAAGCACACAGACACTATTAAAAGAGCTGCACTGACGTTGCTGGGAAGGGATGCATGACTTGTATAAGGTTAGAACTTCCTTGAAACTTTACCTGAAATTTAGACATAAATTCCTACATGTTTATTATTTGTCTTCTCCAGAACTGCCCATGCTCTTTCTTCTGGTCCGGATTAGATGCTGAATTACTAAAGGATTAGGAGGGAGGCTGATCCAGAAGCCAGAAGTATTAGAAACCTCACCAAAAAATCTGCTTTGGTGCAATTCCCAGAAAGATTTTGGAGCCTGGAGAGGTTTATATTGTTGGCTGAATTTGGAATAAACATCTCCAAAATGTTGAGCATGTTTCCAAACTGAAATGAAATTCGAAGTCCACCCATTTCACTAGTTATTAAGATAAAGAGAAATCCCCTGTTGAAATTGGATTACACCATTGGAAGTCCTTCCCATTGTTGAAGCAGATCTACCCACAAATTTCATGCCTGTCTTCTTTCCTAAGTCCAGCTGCTAGAGGAGGAAAACCCACACTTCCCCCTTCCTCTGACGATTCGGGTAGAGCTGTCACTCCTGTGACTGCCAAAGTTTGATAATATCAATGTAGAAAACCTGATATTCATTTGGAAGTAAGCACCGAGCTCAGGTAGAGAAGTGGGGTTTTCTTATTAGAGCCTTTCTTGCAAGACCTAGAAATGGGGTGGAACAGGTACATCACACACATGGCTGTACTTTCTCATTTTAAACTCTACTATGTGGTAATTGTGTGTATTAACAGAAAAAAAAATAACAAGGCATGGCAATGAGTCATGGATTCTTTTCTTAAAATAAGAGGCATGGCATGTAAAGTTCCTCTGCCTTCATTGCCCACCTTCAAAGGCCAGGTGCACGCCTGTGTGGCTTCAACCAACTCCGTTCTCAGGCTTGCGGAAGAGGCCCAAATTCCAGCCTTGGCTAAAATAAAGCCTCAGGTGAACAACATTTGGAGTTCATACTTAAAATGGTCATAGACCAGAGGTGACCAGAGTTCTAGTGGCCAGCCCACCCCACTCACTATGGGCCCACCCTTGTGGTGTCCCTGAATAAGGGGGCAGCCATGCTCTGAGCACCACGTGGGGCTTATCCTGTGACAGTGCCCCATGACGATATGGGGTTAGGAGACAGTTCTCACCTGAGGATGATTTAGAGACCTCAGAGTTTTTTAGACACAGTGAATCCTTTTGAGGTAACTTGGCCTTTATGTGGACAACCTGGTCTGAAGGGAAAGGTCCCCTTTCTGGTGGAGGGGGTTGGCTCAGGGGTCTCCTATCCTCTCTGTCTTTCTCCTCTGCTTTCTCTTTACACCAGGAGCAAAGAATTGAGTGATGAATACCCCGCTGATGACGGGCCGGTCAACAAGAGGCCACACAGTACCCATCTGAATCATTTTGTTGCCGGGCAGCTGCGTCTGGGGGGTCTCTCCCTGCACACCAGGTGAAACCTCAGCCTGGATGGGGGAGGCTTCTTGACTCTGAATGAAAGTTTGGCTGAGTGCAGGTAAGGAGGGAATTCATTAGAGTGAGAGCAGCAGCAAATGACAGTGGCCTTGCAGGCAGCAGAGAGCAAGAAAGTGCAGAGGGAGGGAGGGGAGCTCACTGAACTCCTGCTCGGAATAGGGCAGATCCCCTTGCCAACTCTTACAGGCAGGGCCACCTGGCATCCTATGTCTACTTGGATCTGCACGGCATGATGCGTAGCACCTGCCACCCCAGGATTTGGGGGAGCTGAAGAGCACAAAATGGAATGAGATCACATCCTGAGAACTTCTCAAAGAAAGGAGATTTTCAGGCAGACTATTAAAGGGCAGATCACACAGCTACAGTTCCGTCTGGGTTACCCAGGCATTGGGAAGTTGCAAGCCCAAATCTCCCAGCAGCCCCTCCCTGCATGTCAGCAGTAAAGTGGAGACAGAGTGAAGACTTGGAGATAGCATGAAATAGCAAAGAGACAAAGACGCTTACCACTGGAAGAGCACAAACACAAAATGCAGTAAGCTGAGCAGTGAGAAAATTTTATTTAAAAGTACACACTTAAAGAAAAGGGAGTGCAGGCAGCCTCAGAGAGGAGGTGCCCTTGAAGCTTAGGATTCTGCCTTTCAAGGCTTTCAGGAAGGGCCAGAGGCAGGAGGGGGGCTTGTTGGGCGCAGGCTTGACCTGTGGTCTCCTGCTGTCTCTCTCCAGTGAGGGACATGGTGGCCTCACCCACAGTCAGTCCTCCAGATAATTCTGGAAGACAAACTTAACACAAGGGATTTATTGATCCCATTCTTCTCCAAGGTAGTGGTGACCCTCAAGCAGTGGGGACATATCAAGACTGCTTGTCCTGCCTTAAGATAGGTTGGGTTATTGTCTGACTACCAAAGAATATGTTAGTAATCTTACCTCCCAACTCCCTGGTTTTTAAAATGGAATCTTAGCCTTAAAAGAACTATCCTATTCTTACTATACTGTTTACATCTCAGCATTTTTCATCATAGGCAGGAAAAGCTAATCATGATAGTTATCGCATGTCCTTCCCTACATCAGTTTCATTCTTTGGCCACAAAAAGTCTTTGCAAAGGACTTAGTTCTACTCTGAAAGTGGAGAGTTTAAGACAGCACAGTTTAAGAAAACTGAAAATAAAATATTGGATTGGTGAAAAACACACCATTTCCTAAGTGAAAAATTCCAAATGTAAAAGCAGAAAACTCTGATAAGAGTTAGAGACAGGTAGACAGGTAAGACGCAGGCAGATGAGAAACAGGTAGGCAGGTAGGAGGCAGGAACACACAGAGGGAGCTTTTCCTCTTTACCTTCTCTTTGTTGTAATTGAAAATTAGAATTTCCAACATAAAGATTGAGAAAGGATAAAACAGCCACTGTTCTGAAGGAAATCACACCACCACAACTGTTATTAAAAACCTCCTAATTTAAATATGGTCTATTATTAATAAAACAGCTGGTCATATTAATCAAATTCAACTTTCTAAATAAAAGTCAAATGATTAAAAACATAAAACTGGGGAAAAGCTATTAGAATGAACTACAGACAAACACTTGAGGACCTGATTGGGTAAACCAGCTGCGGTTGGAGGGGCATATGATACCAACAGGGTAGCCCTTAAGAGCTCGGCCTGTTAGGAAACCACTAGTGGTGAAATTGACCCACCCCACCCATCGGTCATCCTTGTTCTCCCTCTCTAGTCATTTACTGCAGAGCTGAGTTGATTTCATGTCCCCCCAGGCTAAAATCTGGGCTTCCCTGATCACTCCTCTGTTGCACATGCAGGCAGTGGGGACACCAAGCACTGGCCTCTGCTTAGTCCTCCATGGCCTTGAGGACAGGGGTCTTGTCAACCTTTTGCACCTTCTGTGACACACAACTCAGTTTCCAGCTCTCAGGGAGCTCACTCCGGCACCAGCAGTGCTCTGCTGAGCTGAGAGTACTTATGGAGAAGCAGCCCCTGCCAGCGGGTGTGGCAGCCCACTCATCCGCCCACCTGGAGCACACCCTGCGTGGAGGTCCTTCAGATGGGACTGCTCAACCATGGGGCCTGCCGTGCCTAAGGGGATTTCTCTCCTAGTACCAGGGGAGGCTTTTTAAATTCCACTTCATCTGTGGATAGTCCCTCCCCGTGAACTGAAAGACAATAGGAATACCTAAGGTTCCTAAAATAAGATTTGAACCAATGGCCATCAGTTGAAGGCTACTTACAGTCAATCCCCTTAGGAGTGTTACTTGCAATAGCAAGGGACATTGTATGCCACAGAGCACCGGGGTGTCTCAGAAGGGCGGGTTCTGGGGAAAGCGACATAGAAGGTTTAACGAATCAGAGTTGTTCCTATGGTCCTGGCAGGGGATGGGCTGAATGTGTGAAATGGGTGTTGCTGGACCTGCGGCTCATCTTATTTAGAAAACACAAGTCAGTGTAGAGTTACTGTCCACCAGACTGTGGCCTTGTCCTGGGACACTGGGCCTGAGCACACTGCTGCTGAGGAGTTTAGCCCCACCAGGGCAGGATGGTGCTTTTCACTGACGTCAGTCTGGAAACCCGTTCTGCAGCCGGCTGAGGCTCTGTGATTCCGCCCAACTTCCCGGGCCCTCCAGCACAGTCCGACTTGCAGGTGCAGGGCCATTTTTCACATCATCACCTCTCATTTGTGATTTTCTGTCTGAATTTGAGTTGCTAGTATGTTGAGGCACCCTCTCTCAGGGGCTTGCCACAAAGCAGTTTCTGCTCCGAGGCTCCTTGAGCCCTTGTCACCCTCTAACCCTTGACTTCTTTCTAAGGTGGAAGTTTCAAACTGACGTGCCAGCTGTTCTTCAGGAAGGATCAGGGTCTGTTCCTGGGAACACATAGCTCTGCCCTTTGCAGTGATGTTAGCGATTCTTCTGTGACGACTACAGCTCCAGACGCTAACCTATCATCTTGAGTATGTAGCCAAAGAATTTTTTCTGTGTTGACCACTGACACCACCTCTCTGTTACAGTGGTTTGATGAGAGAAATAACTGTTCCAATTTGCTCTGGATGTTTTATGCACTCTAGTTTAAAATTATGACCTACAAAGTATCCAGAATCTAATGGCACATTTTCTAACTCTTATTATATAGTTAGTGACCTTAGCGTTATTAATTGTACTAACCATTCGAGTTTACCTATCAGTTAAATTCATCTGTTTCATAATTTATACTCTGGTTAAAAAAATATTACAAAATTCAGAATATGGTAATATGGAAATTAAGGTTGACAAAATTCCTTGCCATTTTTCTCAAAATATTTTTTATCTCAGCAAAAAAAAAAACAAATTACAAAAGCAACTCACTCCAAAGTTGTGAGCCATCCAACCCCTCCCCACTCCCATGAAACACAGATGGTGCGCGGCCAGGGCTTAAAACACCATCCCTTCAAGGAAATAGCCTCTGAGCTGCTTCCCTTTGGAATCAGCACCCCACTTATTTCAGGATCATATTTTTAAAGAATCTTTATTCTGTTGTTTCTCTCAACTCCCTATAACCAAGACCCACTCGTGGCACTCTGTAAGACAATGCAACTTTTTAGAGAGGTCGATGTGCAGAAAGGATGCACAGACCCAGGGAACAGACTGGCTGAGATGTAAAGTGAAGTGGCCAGACCAGCCAGCCTCCGATAAGCCAAGTCCGCCTTGAGACAGTGCTGGTTGCACATATCCACCCAAGACTCAGCTTTCAATGAGGGTTTATTTTGTTCTGTGTAATCAATGCCTCCATGATCAAAGCATGTGTGGGGCCCTCTCTACCATGAAAGTCGGGGAGGTGTAAGACCTTCTGGGGAAAGGGACTTCCTCCTCTGGAAATGCCCCGTATGAGTCCCGGGAACTGCCTCAATTAGCAGATTTTTGCAGGATTGATCTCAATAACCAAGCCATCTCTTGATTTTACACTTCGCCAAGTGACTGGTATTGTCCTATTTCAGAAAATTGAATTCAGCTTTATGAAACATATGTTTAAAAGCTGTACCCTTTCAATAATTATGCTATAACATCCCTGTTTTTATGCAAAGCTAACTAGATATTGTCATATTAAAATAGCAAATCCAATTCATTTCTTATGAAACACATGTTTAAAAAAAATAAAAGGAACACTTTAATTATTTCAGGAGTGTTCAGGCCAGCTCAACAGCCGACTGAATATTGCATTTGTTTAAAACTCAATCATGCAAAATGAAGACTCGATTTGAAAAATTTTAATAAAGATAACCAGCCTATCATGATATCATTTGAATGCTAATCGGCACTCCCATTCAGCAGAGGGAGAGCAGAGTCAACTTCGCTGGAGGCTCTTTATTCCGCAATAAAAACATTTACATTCTAATGATTTTATTAAAGCGCCGAGCTGTCAGCAGCCCCAGACGACTCCCTGGCAAACTGTATCAGTCATCAACTCATATTGCCTTTATCAAAACCACCCAGTGGTGAGCCCAGCGCCACAATGAGATGTCTGCTGCTCGCGGAGCTGGTATTTAATCATTTCTTCTCCAGTATTGTTCTGCTTACAGAGCATAAATAAGAGCTTCAAACAACCTGAGTGTCCTGACAATGAAACAAAGTGCAAGCCCTATTTATCTTCCTCACGTTCTTCAGGAGCTATTTTCTCCCACCCCACCCCCCACCTTTTATTTTGTTGTGGTTGCTGGCACTTAATTTTTTTTTCTTTTTAATTCACTACCCTATCATCCTTCAACAGCTCTGAATTTCTTCTTCACCCTGAACAGCAGGGCTCAGGAGAGAGCCCGGCGGAGAGGTGACCCCACTGGTGGCGCAAAGTGATAGGACGTCCCCCTGGGAGCCCGGGGAGAGGGGCGCTGCCGGGCCTTCGCTGGAGGGGGCTGCTGCTCTCTTTGTCTCTGTGGCCCAGTCGCCCGCAGGGCGGGAGAGGAAGAGGGACAGGCGTCCTGGGCTCCCGGCAGGGCCCTCACCCAGAGGGAGACCTGTGCTCGCTGCTGAGGGCCATTCTCCTGTCTTCTGTTTGCTTCTCTGTTTAAGCCAGCAGAACTCAGAGCTTGATCAATAGTGAGTCAACCTCTGTGATTCACTTGGGACGTAGCCTCCTTTCCCTTTTATATTTTTAGGGCAAAAGCAAAGAAGCCCTCCCAGGAGCATGTGACACTGGGAATCTTTGTGAGAGCTACGCAGAGACATCCCCTTGACTTGTCATACTTCAGAAATGAATCATTATCCCATTATCACTCCCTCCATTATCATCTCAGACGTCACTTACTGGGGACACAGAGCAGTGTGTAATTACTCAAAAGCACATTTCTATCATTAAACCAGTAAGTAAAACTCTGCCGAGAAGCAGTAGCTACAACACAGAAGAGGTAGAAGTTTACTCATACTGTGTACACCTTTTATTCATTTATTTTTACTTTTAACTGCTAAGTGTTTTAATAGAAATTTTCCTAAATAAACCATGCTTCCCTTCTGACATTTGGTTCTGGAGGTCAGGAGTGACTGTCTGGCTCTGGGCAGTCCACAGCCTGACACCTAGGAGACACACAGCAGTTGTTTAAAAAAATGTTTCTTGATATAAAATTAAGTTTAAACTCCCTGATAGTTTTGATTTATCTTCTTGAAACTGCCTGTGTAACTCTGTGTTAGAGTAAAACCCAGATGGGACTTTCACCTTCTTTCAGAAGGATCTTTACCCCTAACTAAGTAGGCTTTTCTCCTCCTAATGAGCTGTTTTCATTTGCTAACAGCTGAAAAACCCTTTGTAAATCTCTAGGGCTACAGAATAGGGAACCAAAGAGCCTGCATGGCTCCCCCAGAGTTCCCATGGGTAAAGACTCTACTGAGCAAACCTTTCCACCGTGGGCCTCCATGCAGCGCCAGGGCCAGCTGACTCCACGGCCCCTGGCCCTCACTGGCCAAGTGTGGACACAACCATTCTGCGCTCCAGGTGACTGACATCTCTGCTAGCTGGCTGTGGGCGAGGTCCCTGCATCACTGCTCGCCCCATGTGGTGGCTGGAGGTCCCACCGACATGCAGCTCTGACCTTCCTGAAAGGAGGCAGGAGTGACCCTGACAGAGTACCCGGCTTTCAGCAACAGCACAGCGATGCTGTTTGCCTCCATTATCATCCCAGACGTCACTTACTGGGGACATAGAGCAGTGTGTAATTACTCAAAAGCACATTTCTATCATTAAACAAGTAAATAAAACTCTGCCGAGAAGTAGTAGCTCCAGCACAGAAGAGGGCCCATTGCACTGGCAATTAATTTTCTCCAGTAAGACATTATAATGGTGTTTGGTCTTAAATATTCCCAATGGTTTGCAGATATGCCTGCCCAGATAGAATCTCTGCAGGTAGGGAGAGCTGCTGGGTAAAGGAGGGAAAAGCCCAAGAGGCCTCTTTTGGCAGAACCTTGCAGACATTCACACCACTGCTCCGGGAGCTCATCTTCACCAGGATATGGAAGCCAAGGTCCCCCAGGCTGCGGGGCAGAGGTCAGTGCATGTCAGGAAACCCCTGCTCCATGCGAAGATGCTGTTGAGACAGAGGCATAAAACCCGCGGGAGTTTTACATCCAAATGAATTACCAGGAAGGGAAATAAAGGATGCTTGATGACTCAGGCCTTTCTAGAAGCGAGAGGAGCTGTCTGCAGACCTGCACTGCGGGGAGGCCCCCAGCCCTGTGGCCGCTCTGCACTTGGGGGTGCCCCTGCCCCACCTCATGGCCTTGGGCATCACCTCCAGTCTCTGTCCAGGAGGGAAATGGATGCTGGGCAGCCCAATGGGACTTCTGGCAGGTCCCCATTTCTCTTCCCAGAGCCCACACATACCGAGCAGGGTCTGCACCAAGCTGCCCTGACAGATAAAGGACTTAAATCGAGTGCCACCTGGGAGGGGGACTCTGCACACAAGACCTGATCCTCTGGCTCCCCCAGGCCATGGAGGGAAGGGGCCTGTGTCCCTCTGACCTGGTGCCATCCGAGTTTGTTTAGAGGCTTCCCCAAAGCCCCACACAAGGGATCCAAGCCCAGCCTTGAGATGATGCTGCGGCTGAAGGCGCAGCTCTTGACGAACAAGGCGGCCCTCTGTCCCTGCGGGGAGGTTTCCCTGTCCAGCTCCTTTCTCAGCCATCCTGGGAAGAGTGCTTTCTTTTTGCTAAGGTAGAGTCTTCTGTGGGAAAAGCAGGAGGCCTCCCTCCTCACCAGGGAGACGCTAGGGCCGAGTACGGCTCTGTGTACTCAGACACCCATGCCTGCCCGACGGGGCTGAATTGAGAGCCTTTGGTCCCGTGTAACTTAGGATCAGTTACACAATGGACCCCCATGCAGTCAGATGCCCAAAGGTCTCTGAGTGAATGCCATCCACCGGACACTGGGCAACCATTCACAAAGAACACCGGGTGGCCTCTCAAGGCAAGCCCTCCTAATGTTTAGAAAATGGTTTATTTTTTATGGTCACCCAGTATTTTGGCATCTTTTCTCAAATGTCACATCTTTACAGTTCAACTTTCAGTCTGGCCTTTTATTACTTTAAAAAATATTGCTTTGCATATGTCAAGACAAAAGATAAATATCTATGCCTAGTCAATTTGTTATTTATACATTTCTTTCAAGAAGTCAAATATCAGATCACACTGAGAACAGATTTGCAAGCTGTGCTGGAAAAGTATTTGAATATGATAGCATTATGCGTTTAGGTGCTTTTGTGCAAAGGTTTAAAAAAATGTGCCACCTGAGATGGATTCTTCCTTGACCGCCCAGAGGCAGGGGCAAGCGCGGGTATGTGGGGCTGGCTGTGACTTCAGACACCTTTAATGCAAGAAGCCATTATGCCTTTGTGATTGACTCAAATGTGTGTCCTAATATCCAATTAGTTTTTAAAGTCACATATCCTGTAATTAAAAAAAAAGAGAGTAAAAATGATTCTCGACACATATTAGAATTGAGGTCTCCACAGTGGCACAAAGTTCAAGTCCTGGAAATGGACTCTGGTCTTCATGGTCTGAATCTATCTGTATACCTGTCTGCCTGTCCATCTGCCCATCTGTCATCTATCTAATTCATTACATGCTCCCAATCATGCCAAACTGTCTCTTTCCCCTCACAGCACTGAACATACAGCAGAGACTCCTCTCGAAGACTGTGATCCAGTTTGGAATTGGAGACGGGAAGGCTGAAGCCAGGAGACTTCCTCAGGTCAAGAATAGAGTGCACTCTATTGTGTATATAGTGGGAATAGAGTTCCTCCAAGTGGTATTTCTATTAGTCCCTTATGATCCTAACTAGTAGGAATACCAATCAGTAGAAAATCAAACGGCTGTTAAGATTCACTGCTATTAAATAACCATCCCTTGTCTTGTGGCCAGAGTTTGGATGCCTCTGACAGGTGGATGTGAGGTCAGGAGATGTAGATGGAGAAGGGGGTGTGTGTGTTAAGGTGATGGGTGCCCCTCATCCCCCTGACCCTCCCAATGGCCCCTCTTCTGTGGGGAAGAGCCAATGCCAGCAGCGCCCCGAGCCATGCCCACGCACCCCCTTCTCAGGCCCTCATCTGAGCCCCCAGGCATGAACTGCAGCAGTCCCCTTTTAGGATGAAGAGATGAGACAGAGAAGGAAAGACACACAGCCAGTACCTGGAGGAGCTGGGCTCACCTGGGCCCTGGGGCCAGTTCTGACCCTGCAGGGGAGAGGACATGCAGAGGAGTGAAGTGACGTGCTCACTTTGCTCGCTGTGTGTTAACCCCCGTTCCTCCGCCTCACAGGGGCCCTTGTCCTCCACCCCATTCTGCGATGTGCTTTTATTTTTCATTAACACACTGATAAACTTCCACTGCTGAGCAAGGTGCCTGTGCATAAGACAAAGCAGGGGGTCCTTTCAATCTTTTCCTTATGCTTTTCCGGCATAATTTGAGACACATCAGATGAATGTGTGTGAATGGAGTTTTAAGCCTTATCCTGTACTCTCTCCACAAATATTTATATTGAGCCACTGTAACGGGCCAAGAATGGGTGGAGGTGAGAGGACATGAGAGGGATCATGGCAGACTAAACCTCCACCGCCTGCACCTTTCCATCCCGTCGTGGGGAGAGGCAGCGAGCCCACACACAACGCAGTCTAACAGAAGGCGTTGTGATCTCGGAGGATACCTGGGGATATTGCATGTCTCAGTGTATATTATCTGTAACAAAATCTGAAGTTGTGTAGTGTCAGGAGGAAATGAACAATATGAGAAAAAATAAAGAAAGATAACAGAATATCCACTGGAAGTCCAGGCGCAGGTGTTTGGTACCCTCTATGGAAATGTTAGAAATATTTGGGTTAGATCTTAGTTGATCTAAGTCATAGACACTATATCAATCAAAATTCTTCAGAGAAACAGAACCAGTGGGATATGTATATATACAGATATAAATATAGGTACACAGGTATATAGTCATATACAGACATAGAGATGGGATAGATGATATATATATAGATTGATAATGACAGAGATATATGGAGATAGATAGATAGACAGACAGACAGATAGACAGACAGATAGATAGATAGATAGATAAACAGATGGATAGGTAGATGGATAGGTAGATAATAGACTGAGACAGATTTATTTTAAGAAGTGGGCTCATGCAACTCTAGGAGCTGGTTAGTCCAAATCTGTCAACAAGCCTGTCGGTAGAAACTCCACCGGGGTTTCTATGTTACAATCTGAGGCAGAATTCCTTTCTCTCTAAGAAAATTCCATTTTTCTCTTAAGGCCTTTAACAAATTGAACCCACATTATGGAGCAAATCTCCTTTCCTTAAAGCCAAATGGCTGTAGATGTTAGCCACATCTACAAAATGCCTTTGCAGCTGTGTCTAGACTGGTGTTTGATTAAATACCCATGCACCACGGTTCAGCCAAGTTGACACAAAATCGAAACATCACGGATCCCACATGCAGACCCAGCCGGCACTGGGATTCCCAGTAGGCAGGGAGGATTCCCGGGCTCTTGGGGGTGTGCGGCACAGAACCCCGAGCCTTGGCCAAGTGGGAAAGTAGGTCAGCATTTGGGACCAATGACCAGATTGTTCACATGGTGCGAAAAAATAAAGAAGTTGAAACTTCCTCATGACAGTGAGTAGAGGTGAGTGTTTAGACCAAAATCGCATCTGTTTTCTCTATGTTTTGATCAAAATCTCCAGAACTCCTTAAACTCCATTATTTTTAAGTATAACTCTGTTTGAGTCATGGGTTTCCTTGTGATTCATGGATTATATTAGTCATTAGCGTTATTTTATAATCCCGCCTCCGTCGTGGTGAGCTGGAGTATCTGATCAGGTCCCAAGGGCCATGGCCTGAGGGCTCGATTTAAGACGTGGTCTGTACACACAGTGGACTATTACTCAGCCTTTAAAAAGAAGAATATCCTGACACAGGCAACAGCATGGGTGCACCTTGAGGACATCATAGTGAGTGAAATATGCCAGGCATGCCGGGATGCCTTTCATAGGAGGTCTATAAAATAGCCATCATACAGAAGTAGGCAACACAAAGATGGTGGCCAGGGGCTTCTGGGAGGGATACGGGCATTGTGGCCCCAGGGGTATAAAATTACACTTACCCCAATGGGTAAATGCAGCTAGTAATAAGGTAGGATGTACTGAAAATTGGTTACTTGGTTAAAGTTCTTACAACAAAAACGCAAAAGGAATCAAAATACCAGAAAGGATGCAAGGAAACTTTTGGAGGCCATGCAGTTGTCTCCTGCCTTGATGTGGTGACAACCAGAGCACATCCATAGTCCAAACTTGCCACACAGTATACATTAATTATGTGCAGTTTTCTGTACACAAATTATCCCTCAATAAAACTGGAAAAAGTAAATGGAAAAGGAAATAGAAAAAAAAAATAGAAATAGCCTGCAAATGCCAGGATAGGTTGAGAACCATTAGTTTCACCATCCCTGGATGAATGAACATATCGACTTGTTGACAACAGTAGAATTGTGTCACCTCGGGAACATTTGCACCCATGTGTCCTGCCATCATCAATGACTTGGAGGAGCACATGGAAGTCATGTTCCTCAAACCTGTGGATATTCGTGGATCAAATATGATTTAGGCTCTAAAGGCAACTTCAGAAATGCAGGGTGGAGATTGATTAATAGCAATACATGTAAATTTACAAATTTACAGCTAGACTATCCATGTGTTTTTATTTTGATGACTATTCCCCAACCACCTACCAGGTGCAAAGCACAGGGCTTGGCGTCAGGGGTGGGATGGTGAGCTAGGTGGAGAGGTCCCAGTTCTCTTGGTGGTCATATTGCAGGTAGGATGGAGACATTATAGCCTTGCAGAAAAACAATTTACATGTAAGGCTCACATGTTAGCAAGGAGCACACTGACCAGTCTGTGCAGAACTTTGTGGAGATAAATACAAGTCAAGATGTGGATATGGACTTGAAGCAGGAAGGAGGATGGAGGTGGACCACGCTCTCATGAAAGAAAAGAGGTGTTTGTACAAATGAGCAAGCAGACGTGGCAACAGATCCTGGGTGGCAGGTGATGGGCATCCTGGACAGGAACCGCGAGGTAGCACTGTTCCCATCCCGTTGGGAGTCCAGTGTAAAGCGGCTGTGGGTTGCAAACCAGAGCACATTCAGAGAAGAGGGATTGTGTCAGCAGGAGGGCGATAGCTGGGGCACAAGAGGACAGGGGGTGCATCCTGGGATGCTGCTGGCACTGCAACACTCCGGATGGAACATGCACGTTCCCCTGGTACCATTCATGGTGGAGGGACTGTGATACTTATAGACCTGGGCCCCGTGGAGTATCTCTGTAAGGACCAAACCATAGAAGGCCTTCTGGAGAGGGGCCACATGATAACAACGGGCATGTTCTCCTGCCCCTAACGCGGCCCTGGGGAGACAGACGACTGAGGGCAAGATGACCCCCAGCAAGAGACACAAAGTGGGGGTGGCCCCACCTGACACAGGTTTGAGTCTTGTGTCCCCAGGGAAAGAAGATTCAAGATAGAGATTAAAGTGGTTTCTAGAGGAAACTCTACATCCTCACACTTGAGTCCATGGACTGAGACTTATGCCCACACATGCAGAGGCATGTCGGCTTGTTCGTGGGGGCCTGGGTGCCAGAGAGGTTGGATGGCAGAGCTTCGGTAAGAAAGACAGGATGCTTCAGGCGCTCTGTGTTCACATGGATGGGGACGGGGGCTGTGGTCCCCAGCAAAGCTTCCTCAGCTCTTTGACCAAGAGCTTCCCTGCCCAGAGTGGATGGGAACTTCTCTGGGTTCTGGATTTAGGCTTTTCTTCCACCAGGACCCACCCCTTCCTCATCCTCAGTCTGTGCTTCTCCTGCCCCAGAGGGACCCTCCTGACCTTTCCTCCCCTCCCTGACCCCTGCCCTCTGCCCTCTGCCCTCGCCACAGGGCAGCATGTTCTACACTCAGAGTTGCCCGGAAGCTCAGGTCAGAAAGCAGAATTGAGGAATGCATGGCTTCTCCTCCAGCACTGCTTTGCCTGCCCCACTCTGCCCAGCTTGTTTCTCAGTGCTCAGATAATTCATCCTTCCAATCTTATTTAACGACTGCTCGTTGCCTTTGATCTTCCAAACAAACATGACCGGAGTCAACCAAAAACAACCCTGTTTCCTATCGCCCTTGGCGAAGCTGTCAGTACACTGGCGTCTCCCTCCGAGGCTTGGAGCTCTGCGGGAGCTGCCGACTCACTGGGGGCTGCACGCCGCCTGACCTTCTGATCCCCCCATGCTGGCGAGCACCCTGCGGGTCAGGGCTGCCTCTGGCGCAGGGTGTCAGACTCGGGAGCCCTCATTCCGGCCCATACCTGCTATTCAGATGAGGACATCGCATAGAGGAACACATTTTTATAATGTGAAGTAAGTGTCAAAATGAAAAAAAAAGTCTTATGAACATGAATAATAGAGGAAAAGCTTCAAAACCAGCATAAATCATTATTTTGGCAGGTTATTTTTTATATCTTTGTGTGGTATCTTTTTTCTATTGATAAATTTATCAGTATAAAATATAGACTATTTTTATGAAATGAATACATATGAATTTAAAACAAGGTACAATTATGGAACCTCAGCATTACACAGGCAATTCCAGGTGGGAGTTTGAGGTGGCATCTCTTCTCTGGGTTTACAGAGATTTATTACTTTTTGCAAAAAAAAGAAAAAGAAAAATTACTTTAGGGTTTACTGGCTGAATATCTTAAGCTAGGTGGTAATTTCATGTGGACAAAAATGACAAAAAAAGAAGCCAATTGCCATTGTTTTGGAGCAGAGCCCTGGTGTTTCTCTGTTGGTGAATTAGAGACAAAAGTGGGCATCTACCCCAAAACAAAGCAGAGGAAGGAGCAGACCAGTGAAGGAGGTACACTGCCTACTTCCCACCCTTCATTTCTTAAGAAGCTTCCTCTTGGACATCTTCCAGTGAAGGAATTTTGAATAGTCCTCTGCTTGAAAACCGCATAAACTCTGAGGTCCTTTTGATCATTTCCCTTCTGCATTATTGTAAAAAGCCCAAGCATGTGTGTTTGTGTGCATGTTTGTAAGTATATATGCACACACAGGAGCCATAGGAGCCATGTGTGGTGTGTGCACACACGTGTGTGCCTATTTGTGACCCAGCTGGTGCGGGTGTGTGCATATGTTGGTGTAAGTACTCTTCCTCCCTTTATCTGTGCTCCTCTACAGAAGTCCAGGGAGCTCTTTCCAGAAGGCAAATCTGATCACACCAAGCCATATCTGAACAGCTCCATCATTACTAGCATGAGTCTACGTGCCCCATCTCAGCAGACATGCCAAGTGCCTTCCTCACTCTGCCCGCAGCCAGCACAGCTCCCGACTGGCAAGGCAGCTTGTGGCCAGTGCACCCGGGAGCTAATGACACGGACTCCTTCCCTGCCCGTGTTTTTCTTAAAGATTATATCAGCATTGTGTTCCACCAAGTCTGCACCCAGGACCCAGTGCGCTAATCGACTTTACTTCCCAACGCTGCCATGTGACCCTCCCCGTACTCACCTGCTCACTACTCTGGAATTGTTTCTCTCCACCTGCTGCTCCAAGTGAGCATTCTTCAGCTGCACGAGGGCACATCTTCTCATGGGACCATCCTGCAGTAATGCACATTACCTTACTGTATACCATGTCACACCACAGATTGGTGGGTAATTGCACAATTGTAATAACATCTTTTCTTTCCATTCTGTATTCCTGGCTGATACATTGTTGCCAATTAATACATGGTAATTGGATGAATCGATACAAATGAAAAGGCATTTTGATGTAAAGTACCCAGATTAAAACCAAAGCATTTGGGCTGAATCAAGTTACAGGCAGTAAAGAGATAAATAACACCGATCCATCAAGTTAAATTGCTGAGGTGGTGGCCGGAAAGACCAGAGTTGCTGTCGTCTCTATATGTGGCCCATTCTGGCACCTTTTCCAGAGGCAGATTCCTTGAAGCTCACAGTTGAGGGGAGAGCCCCTGGTGCTGGATGCGGAATGGAGCTCCCACCCAGTCCCCACAGCACTGCATGCATGCCCACGGACAAGCTGCCATCTCGCCCAGCCTCAGCGTTTCCATCTGTGAAATGTGCATGGCAGAGCCACCTATCCCAGGCCGGGCTATGAGCAATAAGCACAGACCATCCGTCAAATGTCTGGAACAGAGGCTGGCCCAGAACGAGCCCTTAGAAAGTGGCTTATATTCATTATATGATCTTCTAGCCTGTCTACAGTTGAATGTGAAAAATGCAGCCACATAAAAGAAGAGGTGAAACAACATGAACTAAAGCAGCTGTAGAGTCCATAGGGGGGACCCTCAGTGGGGGAAGGAAGGCCAAGGGTGCACTCTGGGGGATGTCCAGGGACACGCTCCACAGCATCAGCCCTTCCTCTCCATTTCTGTTTCTCAGATCTATCTTTCTTTTGCCTACCTCATGTGTAATGGGAATAAATGTATTCCTAACTGATGTGAGACATCATAACTGGGCATTTATGGGTTTTGAATTTTTATTTGAAATAGCCAGTATTTGGAACTTGCAGCTATTTCTAGGTCTGTGGCTGTCTCAGAGAGGAGGAAAGGGCTGATTAATTCTATTAAGACCAAGGCAACCCGGACCCCCAACCAGCCTCCGAGGGCTGAACTGACTGACATAAAAATGCGGTGAATGCAAAGTGAGCGAGGCAACCGGCTCTGAGCGAGGGAGAAAGGGCAGAGCATCTCCCTGATGATCTGCTGCCCCAGGTCTGGCCGCGCGGTAATGGATGGGGCCCAGTGGAGGGAAATGCCAGGGCGGGCAGGAAGATGTGCTACTCCCAGTCAGAACAATAGCGGGCTAATTCATTTAGCAGATTGGATACCCAGGGACCACTGGTGACAGCTTAAAAGACCGAGAAATGCCCAGTGGGTCCAGTGGGAAAACTCGAGCTAGTAGGAGAAATCAGCCTGCTCTTCGTGGCTGAAGGAAGGCTGATTTACATTCCTGGGAGGGCAGGTGAGAACAAATTAGCTAATGGGAAAGGCGGGAGCAGACATTGTGGAACTGGCTAAAATAAAAAAGGTCCTCAATCAACACCTTTGTGGAAATACCGGCAATCTTATCTAGGCCACTGTGACCCTCAATGGTCTTCAGCACTGTTTCTGGGATAGCTAAAATGTAGCATGTGTGTAATTGGCCACAAAGCATTTCTTTGGGTATTTTTCACTGGTTCAGCAACTAGTGCCACTATCAGGACTAAAACTAGTAAACCGATGATACTGTTGACGGTCACCAGGTGTGAGTTTCTGGGATGCTTGGAGTAGTGGGAGGACAGGAGACACCACTGCTCTGCAGACCACTTCCCGCTCCCGTTGTCTGCCTTCCTGGTGGGGCCATGCTTTTCTTTTGTTTTTTAAAAAAACTGCTGCCCCCTATTCCTTGGAAATGATTTGACATGGCAGCTACAAACATAGTTTGTCAGTGCCGTAAACCCCAGCTAAAGGTGCATGGAGGTACGGTCAGCCATGGTATTGCTGGTTAATGAGAACCCCTCCCACAGGGTTTTCCAGCCTCCACTCTCCGTCCAGGCAGCAGCCGGGGTGCGGCATGCCCCTGGCCACCTGAGTGCCAACAGGCCGGTCTCCTCAGGACCCACCCTTCTCCCACCTGGACCCTTCCGCCACTCACATTCCTCCTCTGTAAACTGGGTTCAGAGGCTCCCTCTCAGTCTCTCTCTTTCCCGGGCATCGCGTGTAACCCAGACCCTGAGGGTCCCCAGGGTGCAGGGTGACCCTCCCCCACTGAGCAGCCTTGGGGGGTGGGGAGGTGACACCTGCTGCCTTCCTGGGACCATCCTCCCACACTCGATTCCATCATCTGTCATCCCTATCATTGGTGGGTCATCTCCATCAAGAACCCAGGATCCTCAGGGGCCCCTGCAGCCCTCAGCTGTGGCCTGTGTCCCCACAGTGTCCCTCTATCCTTGGCCAACTCCTACATGCCTTCTTGCTCCTCTGTGGTTACTTAGGTCATGCCAACCTGGGGCCCGGCCCCTTGGTTTCAGTAGTACTATGGGTCACAGTCTGGGGAGACCACGCATGTCCCTCCAGGGACCTTTCCAGTCCACCCCTGCAGTGCCCAGAGGCGCCCACGGGCCCATCAGCCTCCCCAGAACCTCTCATGGCCATGGGTCTCGGGAACAGCACCAGGACCTCCCAGAACTCCAGATGTCCAGGTATCTCCCAAACCAACTCTGGCGCAGTGACTTCCCGACCAGCATGCCCTCATTTCCCTGGGAACTCGCAGGCTCCGAGGAGTCGCCCTACCAACCACCCCCTGCAGCCATCACGGTGCTCTGCTCTAGTGTCACCAGTGGGCGGATGAGCTTGTCCTGCAGGAGCTAGCCTGTTCCCTCCTAGCCCTAAAAAGTCCCCATGCAGTCAAGTCTGACTTCACAAAAGGAAAGCAATCCCTAGAACACTTGTTTTAAAATGTTTGATAAACAGTGAGACATAATCTAAATGCAAATATCACCTAATGGTCGATTTTAACTGTGTGGGGTGACTTTCTGTCCAGGACAGAATGTCCAGCGTGATGCAAACACCTATGCTCACCTATTTCGCTCAGAGTGGACTTCGGAGAACTTTCTGGACTTCTCCATGATGGCTTCGACAAATCTAACCAGCCGGGAAGCTACATTGTCAAGTTTAGACAGTTATTTCTTTCAGCACCTAGTCTGGATGATTAAGAAGTTCCCCCAAATCACAAACAGACCAAAACTTTGTATTTTAAGCCATCTTAAACTTTACCACATCTGGATGCAAAACTTTATCTCTGAATTAGGTAGCTTGGTGTACTTACTAGAGTTCGGCAGCAAGGCCGTCTGCTCCAGGGAGTGCCTGCTTCTCAGCCAGAGTTCTCTGTGTGCGGGGGGCAATGCCAAGTGATGAGGACCTTCCTTCCTGCCCTGCGGGCTGCTCTCAGCCCTGGCAGAAGACGGGCCTTCGTCCTCTGCTCCACCTGAGGCGGAAGGGCGGCTGGGCCACTGCTCCCCTGCAGGTGCCCCTGTAAGCCTTCTCCATTTCAGGTTTCCCTCTCTTTTACTCAACATGGCAAGGCTATGTTTCACTTTATTTCTTCTTTTCCATGAAACTTGATGGCTCTGTTGTCCCGTGTCTTACAGAAATTCTACACAGATGTGGCTTATTTTGGGCAGCAGTTTGCTGATTGTAACAGACACTTCTGTTCCCTCTGAGGGCTCAGAGACTCAGTCTCTATGGGACCATTCTGACCAGAATCTAACTTTCCATCAAGTTTTGGCCCCTGATTAATTATCACAACACTTATTCAAAATGTTTACAGAATAAAAGATTTATATTATAGTAGACAGCTATCAATACATCCTAAGGAATGAAAGCTAAGATGGTAGTTTATTAAGGTTTTTAAATACATTTTTGAAGGATAATTTTTTTCTTTAGAATTCTCTGTTTGGAAATCATGTTTTCTATAAGGATTAAAGTTCATTTTTTTAATTACTATTATTAAAATTATGTATTATTACTTATCCAAATTGATTACCTTTGAAACAGAAGTAGTGGCAACTTCAAGCATCACTCTAATTACTTTGGCTACAACTCACCTGAAGGACATTTTTAACAGCTTTTTTGAGGGTAATAGACATATTAAAAACTGTGCCTATTTAATGTGTACAATTTGATGAGTTTGGACATATGCACATGCCCCTGAAGCCATCAATAAAGTCAAGGGTATAAATATATCCATCACTCTCAAAATTTCTTGTGTGTTTTCTGGGTTTTTTTGTGACTAGAAGACTTATGAGATCTTGCATTTTTAACAAATGTTGAATGTGTAATATAGTATCATTACCTATAAGCTCTATGCTGTGTGCAGGTCTCTAGAACATCGTCCCCTGCATAACTGACACCTCATACCCATGGTCAGAGATGTCCACATCCTCCTCCCTGGCCATTGGCCAGCAGGACCCCACCCTCTCTTCCATGAGTCTATTTCAGATCCCTCAGATAAACGGAACCATGCTGCATTCATCTTCCTGAGCCTGGAGCATTTCCCTGGGAATAACGTCCCCCAGACTCACCACGTTGCTGCATTCGGAGGGCTTCCCTGCTCGTTCGGGCTGAGTGATATTCCACTGTAGGTACACACGTTTTCTTTACCTAGCCATCCGCTGACGGACATTGCGTCATTGTGAATAATACTGCAATGAACACGGAAACATAGATATCTGTTCAAGAGCTTGATTTCAGTTATTTCGGACAAATGTCCAGAGGTATGAGATGGCTTCTTCCCCACCGGACAGGCTGGATCACGTGGCAAGTGCAAGGCTGACCTCTTGAAGGAACCCCACAGTTTCCACAGAGGCTGAACCAGGTCACATTCCCATCAATGGTGCAAGGGTTCCCTTTCCTCCACATATGTGCCAACTCCTGTTATCTTCTTATTTTTTTCAGTAATAACCATTCTAACAGGTATTAAATGCGGTTTTGATTTGTATTTCCCAGTGCCCAGTGATATTGAGCACCTTTTCACATACCTTTTTCATTTGGATGTCTCCTTTGGAGAAATGCTACTCAAGTCCTTTGCCCATTTTTTTAACTGGGTTACTATTATTTTCTATTGAGTTGTAGGTGTTTCTTACATATTTTGGATTTTAGCTCAAGGACAGTCTTCAGGAATAGAGTGTTTAGGAGCTGAGATGTCTCTCCTGCGGGTCCCGGAGTCCTGACAGCTACGTCAATGCTCTCAAACTGGATGGACTGCAGAGGCCTGGTACATGCCTCTGTCCAGCCATGACTAGGAGACCCTGGAGGAAAAAGTGGGCATGCTGGCTGGACATTTAGACAAAACACAGTGCTACTTCAACAAGCATGATTACTTAGAACATATCCTTCCTAGGTTAAGTGTTCACCCACCTAAAGAAGGTAAATCAAGGAAACTGCATGTTGTCTGGGAAGGCAGTATTTCCTTGACTTTCAGGCAGTATTAGTGAATGCGAGGAAACTAGGAAAACTGCGTCATAACACTGCCACATAAATAAACCATAATTCTGTCTACTTTTACACTGAGACTCTAGAACCACTCAGATGGGCTTCTCTGCCACCTTAGTCATGACCAGGCATCACACTGCCTTCTCAGCCATCACCTGGATAAAACCCAACTAAAATCGTTTTGCCAAAGCAACACCCAGACCTTCTCAGCGTGTTCTTACCAAGCACAGAAATCTGTACCAGGTAGGGAGTGATTTTAGTCTCTTTCTGTGATTTAGGATTATAATTCTGAAGACATTAAGGCCCTCTTAATTTTTGTTAAAAATGTTAACCTGTTGAAATAGGAACCCGTGAATAATTCCCCGAGCTTTTTTACTGTTCTTTCCTGCCCATTAAACTTGACCCCACCATCCATAGGAAGTGTTATAAATTTTTAAAATTTCCTACGAGTTGGACGTTTGAATGGAGCACACACAGCAGTGCGCCGTCACTGCCGGGGAGCCTGAGCTGGCCAGGGGAAATTTATCTCGCTGGCACAGTCCGCAGCCTTTCACCAGGGCCTAGACTAGTTTTGCCCTGCAGTTTCCCGAGTTAACAAGGCTTGTCCTCCGACCTTTCAGCTTGCGGATGCTCTGTTTCAGTCTTCCATGCTCGCCGACCTCCCCATCCTCCCCCGGGATGCCTAGGATCCAATCCACCTGGAGCCTTGGTGACCCAGGTCTGCCTCCTGACCTTCATGATGGGTGCATCCTGTCTTGTGCCTAAGCACCGCTTCCCTGCTCTCTATGCTCCTCTGCACCCCTGGGTGGCATGAGCCCCCCTCAGTTTTGGAGAAGACAGAATAAACGTTTGACAAGCGAACTGTCGGCCATGCAGGCTCTGACCGGTGGCAGACCTAAGTGCCCATAGACGGTCGGCTGGGTGCTTGGGCCAAGCGGTGGGTCACGCGTGATTCCACCCACGGATACGACTGTTCTGGGGTCTAGGACATTAGGTCGACCTTGCTGGGACTGTCTCCCAAGGCTCAGAGTAAAAGGAGTAAAATCCTAAAGTCCACTGAAAGGAGTAAAATCATATAATTCCAGCCTGAATTCCACGGAGGCTGGCCCTTCTCTCTCCAGGTGTACAGTCCTTCCAGAAAAACTGAGGAATGGGAGAGAAGACAGAAGCAAAGGTAGAAAACACTGGGAAGAAGAATTTACATATGGAGCACCAGTCTAGAAAGCAGTTTCCCGTCACGTGGCCCATGCCTTGCCCGTTCCTAGGCTTCTTATCAGCTTTCGCATCCGTACCCCTCCCCCACCTGACCCCGCACAGTGCTGCTGATAAAACAGAAGCAAATTTCTTTTATTAGTGACTGACAGCAATTCAAGTGAAATGAAGTTGTACCATGATATTGTTATATATACAAGGTGCAAATAACCTAGTTTGAATAATCACAGCCTGTGTCCTTTTAAATGATTTTTCTCCCCATTTAAAGGAAAGCCTTTGATGTGATCATATTAATTCCCTCCGTGCTGGAAGGAAGAGGAGAAAAAGCTCAGAGAAGCGGAAATTAAATGAGAAATGCAATGTCAGTCAATCTTTTAAGCCAGAGCCTTATTAACGGCTAATCATTTTGTCATTTTGTCACTCAAAGTAATAAATTTGATAGGAAAGAATGGGAATGTCCTATGTTTACCTTTATTAGCTTTAAACAGAAACAGTTGTGGTGATACGACATTATCGAGACATGGGGCGTTGAAGTGGTTTCTGTTAAGCATATCACCGTTTTTCTTCCCCACTGATGTCTGATTGCCATAATTTTGAATAATCTGGCTGTTTGAAAAAAAAATTTTTTTAATTGTCTGCAGACCTTGCCCGGAGTTCTACCCCTGGAATTTCATGATGAGATAGCAGGCATTCGATTACGTCATTTGTCAGAGGCAGTTGCTGATAGTGAGGGAAAGTGGAAAGTGGTGTTTCTTCCACAGAGGGACACTCACGACTTGTTTGGGACATAGCTTCAAAAATCACTAATGCAGGAAAATCTCTTTCCCCTGTTGAAACCCTGGATGGCAGCTCATGGGAGTTATGCCAGAGCAGTGCGTCTCAGAATTTACCCAAGGAAGCACTAGATGCCATGTGCTCTGGACACAAGAGCAATGAAACATGGGGTCGTGCACACACACAGCATGCCAACAAGGCATGCTGGTCCGTGTCCTGGCTCCAGCCTGCAGGAGACCTGAGCTGCCTCTGATGTCTCAGACTAAGGATGACTTGCTGTATCTCCATCACTGCTGATACGCTTAGCACTGATGGGTCCAGAATAAACTTATGGATCCCATCCCTTCTAACATCAAAGTTTCATTTAATTCTACCTCCTGGTAGGCAGACCACTTCCTTCCAGAACAGGACACAAAGTCATGTCCAATTTCAAAGGTTGAACTTCAGTTCCACAGCCCCAGCCCTGCCTTTGCAGAGCATCCACAGTGAACCAGAAGCAGGGGCTTGGAGAGCTGAGTGGAAGCCCATTCCCCATCCAGGCTAACAGGTGCTCCAGAAGTCCATCATTCTCTAGGAGAGGCATCATGTCCCAGCTTCTGTGTGGGGACAACATCACAGTGCATAGGAAGCCTGCGGTGACCTGGTTTGAACAGCAGTTGGCCGAATTCACTAGTTTCTGAAGGAAGGGTGTCTAGGCAGGCTGGAGTCTCTGGAGAAGCAGTCACTTCATTTTCTCCTCGGATGCCTCTATCCTTGAACCAGCCCTCATCCTTGTTCCCAGAAAAACTAAAGGCCTCTTTCTGTTTGTAATACTGAGGAGTTTCCCATCTTTCATTGCACAATGATGCATCTGGGGAAACTATTTCCTGAGGAAGTTTCTGGTGGCTTGGTGAAGGAAGTAAGTCTGGATTTAATATTTGAGTTGGCAAAAATTTTACTAACTTCTGATAAGATGTGGGTCATGCTCAGAGATTTTTCCTCTTTCTCTCTACAATTAATTCAAGAGTACAAAAGTGTTTTTACCCTTATGCTGATTGTCCTTGGGGTGACTGGAGGTTTTGCTGACTGTCTTAAATATCTTAATCTTTCTGGCATCTATTCATAACCACCAGAAAAACACAAATGGATTTTTGACTGGCGAGAAATGTTGCATGGCTCCTAATAAAAACATCACAAAGGAAATATCTTGTGAAACACTAAAGCCATGTCACGTGTGCCCAGTCTTTCTGGAAAGATGTGGTAGAGGCCTTTCTTCATTTCCTCTCCATCTGTTCAGTTGCATTTTTAATGACCGAATGACTGAGCAGCTGGTTGTGCTCTCCAGGCCCTAGGATGGACCACAGCCCCAGGAGCCCTGGCTGCAAGGAGATTACGGTCTTCAGATGGACACAACACATATTGTAAACACCGTTGGAAAATGATTGACTACAGGCATCAATTGTGTTAAAAAAAAAAAAAGACTGTGTTGCTTCTGCTGGGCCAAGTCACCAAAGTGGAGCTCAAAATCCCTCCCCTAATCACACTTTCAATGCCCCTCCCAGAAATGTAGTCAGTCAGGATTTTTCTGAACAGCATCAACAAGGCCATGTTAACATGTCCTCTCCATCCTCAGAGGAAGAGGCGGTGACCCACATAATGAGACTGTGATCCCCACCTCCTCCCTCACACAGAGATAGCGTCAGGATGACCTTTTGGGACCCTCACTAGGTGCAACCACGCCACACCACTGTTGTAAGACATCTCCAAATGAAAGGGCTTTGGAGCAGTTTACCGGAGCTCCTCCCAGGTTATTTCAGTGACTGTAATTCCCTTACATGTAGCAATTCTGTCAATCCCAGGCGCCTGTAGATACCCAGGTGCAGCACTGTGCAGGACATCCATTCAAGACGGATGCATGATTTTTGTCGCCTCTCATTCCTCATGCTTTTAACATCAAAGTTCCATCCTAGTGTGCGTTTAAAAATACTCAAGGACATAACTTCAATCAAGATGTGAATGATTTCTTGTCCCTTCTCAGTCTGAGCATTGGAATAAGGAACAAACCACTCTCCTTTTCTTGAAACTCAGTTGTAAAATGGCTGCGTGGACTACAGACTTCACAAGGAATCACCCGGAAGGGCCTCATGTTCCCTGTTAATGGGAATGATGTTTCCCTTCCCTTTACTTATGTCAACCTTTGCCCAAAATTGGTCCAACAGTCAAATGTGTTCCAAAAAGGAACTTATTATTTTTTCATTCAGTAAAACAATCATGTGTGTAGTTAGGAAAGGATGATTTATTATTTATAGAGATAGTCATTTTTATTGGGCACCCCACCCCATGCAACACGCTAGGTATAGAAAACACATGCTGGATGAAAAGCCCTCTGAAAAGTGTACAGGAGTATCTGGGATTTAAAGGTGGCGTATGCTTACCAGTTCTCAGCCTCAGTCATCAACTGTAATCAATCATCAAACGCTCCCTAGCTGTGGGATGCCGTGGTAGGGACCCCTGAGGACCTGAGCAGCAGTTGTCCATGCAGAGAGGACACAGAGATAACAGAAAGTTCCTCAGCGATGAAGGCATTTTCCTCACCCTCCAGACACAGGGCTCCATCCAGGGACAACTGGGAGCTGCTTCATTAGAATTTCGCTCTTGATCTCTGCTCTCCTTGGTTGAGGATTTTATTAGTGATTTAAAAGACCAAGGGTAGAAAGTAGGTAAGACTAAAACCATTACTAGAACAGAACAGAATGGGATGGGATAGGGCAGGGCTGGGCGGGAAGGCAGTAGGAGGAAAGGAGAGGAGCAGATAGGTAAGATAGGCACATGCCTAAACACCACCTGGCACTGAGGCTGCCCTGGGCCCGCTATCACAGTGGTCAGGAGTGCCACCCTGAAGCACACCCTCCCTGCCAAAGCCAGGGATGTTGCCCGCAATATCACCTGGGAGCCCACCAGCGCCCGGGGTGTCCTTACAGGAAGCAGCAGGCTCTCTGAGTAGAGGCCATTCACCCTGTACTGCTGACTTGGCTGACACAATGAGATGAGAAAAATGGGGACAGACCTCCAGACACTTGTCTGCAGGTCAGAGCATGGAGCCTACTGGCTCACCACCCTTCTGCTTTGGTGGTGCCCACACCCTGCCTGAGAGACCCTAGGTGCAAACTGGTGCAGCCACTGTGGGAAGCAGTGAGGAAGTTTCTCAAAAAAACTAAAAATTGAAATACCCAGGGAATTTACACAAAGAAAAAAAAATCTGTAATTTGAAAAGATATAGGCATCCCTATGTTTATCACAGCATTATTTACAATAGCCGAAATACAGGAGCAGCCTTAATACCCGTCAGCAGATGAATGTGCTTACATGCAGTAGAATATTATACAGCCATAAAAAAGAATGAAATCTTGCTGTTTGGGACAAAGTGGATGGGCCTAGAGGGTATTATGCTAAGTAAGTCAGACAGAGAAAGACAAATGTCATATGATTTCACTTACATATGGAATCTAAAAAAAATCAAAACAAAGCAAATGAACAAAGAAAACAGAAATAGACATAGACACAGAAAACAGCCTGGTGGTTGCAGTAGGGCAGGGGGATGGGTGAAACAGATGAATGGGAAAAAATTAGTGAGAATGTGATATTTTGATCTGGGTGATGTGTTACATGAGTGACACACATGTTAAAACTCTTCAAGTCATACACACATTTTATTGTGTATATCTCAACATAAAAAGTCTAAAGACACTTGAACTCCTTTCAGGGGCTTTAAAGATATAGGAAATGTGGAAATATGTCTTCAAACCCTGGCAGGCAGAAATGACCGCCTTGCTTGCTCTTGCCAGTTGAAATGGAAGCAAAGTGACAAAAACAATTACTGTTTTACTGGAAGGATTTTGTGTATGCGTGTGTGCGTGCGTGTGTGTATGTGTGTGTGCATTTGTGTGCAAGTCTATTTTAACTGAATCAACATCCTATACAATATGATTTAGTGTTTCTGCGGGTTTCTTACAAACTATGATGAATCTACTGAACTTGGTAATGCCATTGAGCGCCCCCTTTCAACAATCGTTATGCCCCCAGTGTCTCGGCCACGTCCCCTAACCTTCGTTTTGGGGTTTCCTCACCTGAAATTGAGCCCGTGGTGATCAGTGCCCCTGCTGGGCGTGGATGGGGCAAATCCGTTGGGGAGCCTAGGCCGCGCGGCTCAGCAAGGTGGTTTGTTCCGCTCGCTGTCAGGAGCACTGGTCCTCTGGCGAGGGCTGGGCCGGCTCCTAGGGCTGGTTCTCAGGCCACTGTTGCTATTTCCTCTTCCACCCCGACCCCTGGAGTAACTGATTGCGTTCGGCGGTGGCGTGGGGCGCCGTGTCCTGTGGGCAGAGCTGAGCCTCTCCAGCGCGGGGGAGAGGTCATGACCTTGGAGGAACAATCCCTTGGTCTCTCAAAGATGCTCACACTCTCCCTAAGAATTGGCTTGCCTTGTCTCTGAGAACTTGGCCAGGGGCGTCTTCTGATGAAAAGAAGAATAAAGTTCCAAGTACGCGATGGCGTCCGCAGCGCCTCCCTGGGGGTCAGAGCGAACATGGTGCTTCAAGTTGCTCCTGAAAGGAAAAGGGCCAATCCTGTCCTTCACCTGCTCGAGTTCTCGGCTTGGTCCTCACAGAAGTGAGGCTGCTCTAGGGATGCAGCTGTTTTAGCGTGGGCCTATTTATGTAGTTCTGCCGCAGCTGAGGGTCAAGCTAGTTTGATGCTTTATATAGTGCATCTGATGGTGAGTTTCTGTTTGTTTATTGATTGATGATTGATTGATTGACCAGCTCTAATCCTGGTGTGTCTTCCTCAGGCTCCCAAACCTGAATGCCCCGTGCTTTGCACACAAAACCATGGACGCATGCCCCAGGCAGCTTAACATCAGAGAGGTGAGTTTTGGAAAACATACCCATTACTCTTGCCATCCACCAGACCCCTCTCAGAGGAGATGCGGTGCGGGCAGCATGCAGTCCCAGCTCTCCCCGGGTTTGGGCAGCCTCACCACATGCTCCCTTCTTCATCCAGAACCTGCAGCTGATGTCCTTCACGGCACTTTCATGACTTCAAGTGGCCTGAAAGAAATTATCATCCAATTAATCCATTTCAAATTATGGTTTGTATTTAATGACAGAAATCAAAAGGAAAAGAATCATTCAATGTCAACACAAATTATATACACACCTTAATTATTGCAAGTTAAAAAGTGCATGAGACAGATCTGTATTTTGTTGCTATGTCAGCCATTATTCAGTCTCAAACTGTTTATGAAACAGTAACAGCAATTTGCATTTAAATGGTTTGTTTTTTTAGGAAGAACTCCAGATGATATGTATGTGTTTAAGTATTTACACACACAAATTATAGCTATTAGTGGTGAACTAATATAGGAGTAAATGCATTTTCTTTATGGAACATGGTGGTAGCAACTCTTACAGTTATTCATATATTAACTGGTGGGATTCTTGGGCTCTGAGGAATGAAATGATTTGTCCACATCCACATTGCACATCCGTGGCAGGACTGGAAATGACAACAGGACTGTTTTCTCACTGTCCAGAGCCTGGGTTGCTTTGGACTCTAGAAAAACCCTGATCAGGCAAGTTTGGCTGACTGGTTCACACGCTAGCAGTAAAGTTTGCCTCTCAGCTGTTATAGAATTGAAAAAAAAAATGCACTTGCATGTATCTTTCTGGGTTTCCTGAGCCTCCCAGGGGTAGCAGAGCCCTCTTATATGATGGCATCCCGCTTCCTACTGGCCAAAGGGCTCCTAGGGGACTTCTTTTTAAGGATCAGTGTACATTTATTTCTTATGCTAATTTTCCCTTTTTTGAGATGCTTATTCAAGCTGAATTTTGAAAGCAACAGAAAGAATGCTAATGTATTGAAAGCTGCCTCCTCTAGCTGCCAACATCTAGCCTTGAAATGTCATTTCTAAGTTTAAAATCTGAGCACTAGGCTAAGGTGTCATTAGAGAGTGGCTGCCCCTTTCAAGTGAATTAAGCCCCAAATACCCTCTGCTCTTTGCGGCCCCCTCCCTCTGGACTTCGGGGAGGTCTATGGTCTGTGGGGTGCATCTGCCTTCATCACCAGCCCTGTAGTGAGCATGTACAGGCTGCGTCAAGGCACTTCATTAACTTGTAACGCCGCGACGGGCTGAGTTAGAGGAAGAGGTGCTGTAGAAAGGAAGCTGATGATCAGATGCTGTGACCTTCAGCTATGATTTATTGGAGTAATATCGCATGGGGAGCTATAATGGAGACATAACGTATTTATCAAACTCATCTCCTTGCCTCACTTCTGAGCCTAACGGTTCGGAATTTATATATTCACATTAGAACTTTGTTCTCCATGTATTCAGATGTCATTTTGGAGAGAGTGTGATTTTCCATAATCTGAAGCGATGAGTATTAATTGACTTGAGTTGACTAAACCGTCCCAAACCTTCATGCTCAAATATTCCACCAGCCTTCTTGCTGATGGTCTCAGACAGAAGCATATTGGATCATGCATGCCAGTCCCTGGCACATGGAAATGTCAGCTGACAATGACTTTAGACTTTGAGACTGAATTTTCAAACATCCATTTCTATTACCTAATAGATTGCAACAGCTTGCATGTGCTGTTGGGCGCCCATAAGCTTCATATCTGACCTGGATCTAAATCTTGGTACGCAGGGGAGCCCCTCTGAGCACATTAGATTCTTAAATATATAAAGGATAGTGATGTATGTATAAAAGTATGTGTTTTTCCTTAAGAACGAAACTGTTTCCTTCCCACCTGTCACACAGAGCTTACCCTCCAGTTCTAAGGCCACATGGAGTGTGTTCTGGTGTGCACATGGATTTGCAAATAGCAGTCAGCAAATGTCTACCATCAGTTTCTCATTTGCAGTGTAAGCTAATAACATACAGTGGAATGAGAAAGACATGGAGAGAATGCTCAGTGACCCTTCTATTTTGCTATTAAAGAAATGAGCTTTAGTCCATCTTTGAATTAATGGCAAAATACATGAAAGATTGCTGTACTCCTAACCACAGATTCCTTTTCCTCCTATTCCTCAAGGAAGAGGAGAAGGTTAAACATGACTTGAATACAGGGCCAGGTTCCCTCTCCAACCTCTGTGAATGGGTCTGGAGATAAATCCCTGTCTCATATTATGTTCACCAAAAGGGCCGATTCGGGGATAACCAGCAATAAGGTTTAACATCAGCCCAGTGTCACAGATAACTCCTAACTTTCTGCTTCTGTCCTTCCTCTACAGTCAACAAGATTCAATTAATAATAAGAGCTTTATCCTCATTATATCCTCTGGGTCACTGTGACTTTCCCGTAATCTATTCGAAAATACTTTCCAAGCCCTTGCTCTTTTTGAAAGGTTCCTACCTCCTTTGCCCAAACACCAGTGGGACTTCACGGCGGCTGGAAGTCACAGCACAGGCCTACACTCCCGGCTTATATCTGTCCACAGGCCTAGGAGGCAGTGTCCCTAGGGTGGGAGTGCACCTGACACTGTTAGGACCCTGACCTGGAAACAAGAAGGTGGCATGGCCAGGCACCCACTGGGCTGCATTCTGAGCTCTCTCCAGCTTCCTAGGAAAGAGCGTCCTCCTCCACAGTCAAAGAAACAAGGGGATGGGAAAGCGTGCTATCTCCCTTGCTCCTTCTGAGTGGCCCCCCGAAATGGGCTAAGCGATAGAGCTGCTGTTTCTGGTCAGCAGAGGCTGCTGGAGCAGCAGGTTTTCAGACATTACAGTGGGCAGGTATGCATATTGGTACTCAAAGCCCATTAGCTCTATGCTGAATGCTGCTGACATCACCAATGGATGTACTCAAGCCGCATCTCAGACTAACCCGCCTGGGGACTCTGGCTGTGGACTTGCTGTGGTCGTGTCCTGAGAGGGTCCAGGGCTTGCAGCTCACTGGCCCCTTTTCTTCCTGCCTCTCACCTCCCTGTCTGTGGTCCCAGTCTCAGCTCTTCTCCCTCTACGCACTCCCCACAGCCCACTCCCTTTTAATTTCTTTCCTACCTTGTCATTTGTTAACCACCTTTTCTCCAAGAGGAGTGAGTTGTTCTCACTCAGATGTAAGGATGCAGCTCGGAGCAGGCTCTTGTAGGAACAGCCAGGGTTCACTGAGAGTCTTCATGACCCCTTTGCTGGGCTCATCAAGAAAATCATTATCACGCAATAGTAAGAGGAATAAAATATTTTGAGTCATAAAATAGATTTACTTCATAATTTGGCTGTTCTGATAGATTAGAAAGTCTAAAGAAAAGTCTAAGGTTTAAGAAGGCAGAGAGAATTCTAGTTACTGACCAACATATAATGTGTAAAGAACAGGGGATATAATTATGTAAATGTATTGGAGAGCCTGTCATCATATGGAGGTGTGTCCTAGTTCACCCCAATCATGAGGCACCCCCTTGTCTCAGAATGAACACTAGGGAGTGGCCAAGGGACCGGGTCCTGAGGAACTGACTCTTCATGCCAAGGCTTGTGCCCGTCCTGCCACATGCCCGCACTCTGCCAATACACCTGTGTCAGCAGCTGTTTCTCTTTCATCTTCCTCCGGGGAAAGGTGGGTAAAAAGCAAGCAAATACCAACTAAATTATAGAGACATATGCAAAAATTAAGTCACACAGGCTAAATCAACATAGAATCAAATAGTTATCTAATCTCTTGATAGGGAAAGATTTTCTAAGGAATAAAACTCATTATATGTCTCAGAGACTGGAAAGACTACTTTTGAAACACCTACATGGTGACAATAAAATTAAAAGGGGGAAATTAACTCTGCAGACGTCTCTGTAACAAATACAACAATAAGAAATATCTTTAATACACAAAAGCTATTAGGATATATATGATCATCACTGAAAGCCCCAAAACTAAATGGGAAAAACAAATTGAATATAAATTTTATAAAAGAGAAAATGAAAAATGGTAATAACCATAAAGACTTTAATATCACTAGTAATAAAATAAAACAAAAGTAAATTTATCTTTCAACATATCAAATCAAAAAGCAAGAACATTATAATAATACTAGAAGAGTTCAGCAATGTGGTCTCTTAGAAACTGGTGTGAGGAGAAAGTGGTACCACATTCCACAAAATCGATTCAGCAATGTATCAAAACATTTGTACATATTAAAACTGTATATACATATATAAGTGGAATCGTAATTTCTCTTAAAGAAATATATCCAAGGAAGTAATCAAGAAAGGATTTCTATTCAATGACTTTTATTGTAACAATATTTTTTATAGAAAATTTGAAACAACATAACATATAAAAATAAAGGAATAGAGCTTTTGCATAAAAAGGCAGGGCAGAAAGATGGCAGCGTGAGAGGTGAGACAGAGACTTCCTCCTAAAACTTATATATGAAAATATAACTAATACAACTACTCTTGAAAAAGCAACAGGAAAGAGGACTGCAAAAAACTGCATACACCTGGAGACAAGAGCAGCCCTCACAGAAAAGGGTAACATACTAAAGCTGTGGTCCTGTGGGATCCAAGCCCTTTCCCCACCCCAGCTCACTGGCAGGAGGAAGAGGAACGGAGCAGAGAGGGAGAGGAGATGTGGGACTGCTGAATACCTAACTCTGGAGATCTGCTCTGGGAGCACAAACCTACATTTCATGGTGCTTGCATGATACTCTTGTAATTAGGGGATTGGAGAGCTAAGACAGGCAGAATTCCTGGAGAGACTAAGATTCAGGTGCTTGTGGAAAGCAGGGATCCATATCCAGCTGCTCTGGGACAAAAGAAAGGCGGGCAGTCTGAGAGACTTCCTAACAAAGAAGCCCTTAGCAAAAGGGCTGCTAAAGGGGCAAAGATTGCATAGAGCTTACTGTTCAGGAGAAGGACAGGTAGACAAAATTGTCCAAGTGCACTCTTCCCAGCATATTGGGAGCTTCCACGATCTTCAGGTGCTCCAGCTCCCTGGATGCCTGCATGGCTCCAGGGACCCCTTCTGTGACGGGCAGACTGCTGCGCCTTTCTCCTGGCCAGCCCCACCGGGCTTGCAAACCGGGAAACCCTACCCTGGCATTAGGCCAGCCAGAGGGAAGATCTGGGTGCAGCAACTAAAAACGCAAAGCACAGAGACTTATACCTGTGTGCTCGGTCCACTGTGGAGACAGGCATAGCAGCCAGGAAGCAGGAAAACATCTCTTTCCTCCCCCCAGGCACCAATACCACTGTCCTGCAATCCCCAACATTGCTTCAGGGGCTGGGTAGCTCCAGAGAATAGAGCTTCTGGGCACTAGAGGGCGCCATACACAAATTTGAAATGCCAAAGGAACCTGGTCCAGAGTAAAATTATGAGTACAACTCCTGAAAAAGATTTAAATGATATTGACTTCATGACTCTCCCTGAAAGGGAGCTCAAAATAAAAATAATTAACATGCTCATGGAGGTACAGACAGACATTCAAGAACTCAGGAATGAATTATGGTCAGAGATCCAATCATTGAAGAACACAATGGACGGTATTAAAAGCAGATTGGATATGGTGGAGGAGACTATAAATGAAATAGAATCTAGAGAAGAGGAATACAAAGAAGCTGAGTCACAGAGAGAAAAAAGGATCTCTAAGAATGAAAGAATATTGGGAGAACTGTGTGACCAATCCAAACGCAACAATATTCGCATTATAGGGGTACCAGAAGAAGAAGAGATAGAAAAAGGGATAGAAAGTGTCTTTGAGGAGGTGATTGCTGAAAACTTCCCCAATCTGGGGAAGGAGATAGTCTCTCAGGCCATGGAGGTACGCAGATCTCCCAACACAAGGGACCCAAGGAAGACAACATCAAGACATATAGTAATTAAAATGGCAAAGATCAAGGATAAGGACAGATTGTTAAAAGCAGCCAGAGAGAGAAATAAGATTACATACAAAAGAAAGCCCATCAGGCTATAGTCAGACTTCTCAGCAGAAACCTTAAAGGCCAGAAAGGAGTGGCATGATGTATTTAATGCAATGAAGCAGAAGGGCCTTGAACCAAGATTACTTTATCCGGCAAGATTTTCATTTAAATTTGAAGAATGGATTAAACAATTCCCAGATAAGCAAAAGCCGAGACAATTTACCTCCCACAAAGCATTGCTACAGTGTATTGTGGAGGAACTGCTATAGATGGAAGTGTTCCTACGGTTTAATAGCTGTCACCAGAGGTAATAAAACCACAATAAAGAAAGTAGAACGGCTAATTACTAAGAAAATGAAAAATTAAATTAACTATCCCAAAAGGCAATCAAGGGATAGACAAACAGTACAGAATATGATGCGTAATATATAAAGAATGGAGGAGGAATAAAAAGGAGGAGAAAAAAAAGAATCTTTAGATTTTGTTTGTAATAGCATATTAAGTGAGTTAAGTTAGACTCTTAGATAGTAAGGAAGTTAACTTTGAACCTTTGGTAACCACGAATCTGAAGCCTGTAATGCCAATAAGTACATACCTATTCATAATCACCCTAAATGTAAATGGACTGAATCCACCAATCAAAAGACATAGAGTCACTGAATGGATAAAAAAACAAGACCCATCTATATGCTGCCTACAAGAGACTCACTTTAAACCCAAAAACATGCACAGACTAAAAATGAAGGAATGGAGAAAGACATTTCATGCAACTAATAGGGAGAAAAAAGGAGGAGTTGCAGTACTTGTATCAGACAAAATAGACTTCAAAACAAAGAAAGGCACAAGAGACAAAGAAGGACATTACATAATGATAAAAGGGTCAACCCAAAAAGAAGATATAAGCATTATAAATATCTATGCGCCCAACACAGGACCTCCTATATATGTGAAAAAAATACTAACAGAATTAAGGGGGAATTAGAATGCAATGCATTCATTCTAGGAGACTTCAACACACCACTCACTCTGAAGGATAGATCAACCAGACAGAAAATAAGTAAGGAGACAGAGGCACTGAACAACACATTAGAACAGAAGGGCCTAACAGACATATACAGAACTCTACATCCAAAAGCAGCAGAATCCACATTCTTCTCAAATGCACATGGAACCTTTTCAAGAATTGATCATATACTAGGCCACTAAAAGAGCCTTGGTAAATTCAAAAAGATTGAAATTGTCCCAACCAGCTTCTCAGACCACAAAGTAATGCAACTAGAAATGAATTATACAAAGAAAATGAAAAATCCCACAAACACATGGAGGCTTAATAACATGCTCCTAAATAATCAATGGATCAATGACCAAATAAAAACAGGCATCAAGCAATATATGAAGAGAAATGAAAAAAATAATTCAACACTGCAAAATCTGTGGGACACAGGGAAGGCCATGCTAAGAGGAAAGTATATTGCAATACAGGACTACCTCAGGAAAAAAGAACATTCCCATATGAGCAATCTAAACTCACAGTTAAGGAAACTAGAAAAAGAAGAACAAATAAGACCCAAAGTCAGTAGAAGGGGGGACATAATAAAGATTACAGCAGAAATAAACAAAATCGAGAATAAAACAATAGAAAGGATCAACAAAAACAAGAGCTGGTTCTTCAATAAAATAAAGAAAATATATAATCCCCTAGCCAGACTTAACAAGAAAAAAAGAGAGTCTGCTCACATAAACAGTATCAGAAATAAGAAAGGAAAAATAACTATGGACAGCACAGAAATACAAAAAACTATTAGAGAATACTATGAAAATCTATATGCTAACAAACTGGATAACCTAGAAGAAATGGACAACTTTCTAGAAAAATACAACCTTCCAAGGATGACCCAGAAAGAAACAGAAAAGCTCAACAGACCAATTACCAGCAATGAAATTGAACTGGTAATCAAAAACCTACCTAAGAACAAAACGCCTGGACCAGATGGCTTCACCGCTGAATCTTATCAAACATTTAGTGAAGACCTAATATGCATCCTCCTTAAAGTTTTCCAAGGAGTAGAAGAAGAGGGAATACTTCCAAACTCATTCTATGAGGCCCGCATCACTCTAATACCAAAACCGGGCAAAGACACCACAAAAAAAGAAAACTACAGACCAATATCCCTGATGAACAAAGACGCAAAAATACTCAACAAATATTAGCAAACGAATTCAAAAATACATCGAAAGGATCATCCATCATGATCAAGTAGGATTTATTCCAGGGAAGCAAGGATAGTTTCACATTCGAAAATCCATCAACAGCATCTACCACATCAACAAAAAGAAGGACAAAAACCACATGGTCATCTCCACAGATGCTGAAAAAGCAGTTGACAAAATTCAACATCCATTCATGATAAAAACTCTCAACAAAATGGGTTTAGAGGGCAAGTACCTCAACATCATAAAGGCTATATATGACAAACCCACAGCCAACATTATACGTAACAGCGAGAAGCTGAAAGCTTTTCCTTTAAGATCGGGAACAAGACAAGGATGCCCACTCTCCCCACTTCTATTCAACATAGTACTGGAGATCCTGGCCACAGCAATCAGACAACACAAAGAAATAAAAGGCATCCAGATTGGCAGGGAAGAAGTTAAACTGTCCCTGTTTGCAGATGACATGATATTGTACATAAAAAACCCTAAAGAATCTACTCCAAAACTACTAAATCTAATATCTGAATTCAGCAAAGTTGTGGGATACAAAATTAATGCGCAGAAATCTATGGCATTCCTTTACACTAACAATGACCTAGCAGAGAGAGAAATCAGGAAAACAATTTCATTCAAAGTTGCATCAAAAAGAATAAAATACCTAGGAGTAAACCTAACCAAGGAAGTGAAAGACCTATACTCTGAAAACTACAAGACACTCATGAGAGAAATTAAGGAAGATACCAATAAATGGAAAAACATCCCATGCTCATGGATAGGAAGAATCAATATTGTTAAAATGGTCATCCTGCCTAAAACAATCTACAGATTCAATGCAATTCCTATCAAAATACCAACAGCATTTTCAACGAACTAGAGAAAATCTTCCTAAAATTCATATGGAACAACAAAAGATCCCAAATAGCCAAAGCAATCCTGAGAAGAAAGAATAAAGCTGGGGGGATTATGCTCCCCAACTTCAAGCTTTACTAAAAAGCCAGTACTGGCACAAGAACAGACCCACAGACCAATGGAACAGACTAGAGAGTCCTGATATAAACCCAACCACATATGGTCAATTAATATATGATAAAGGAGCCATGGACATACAATGGGGAAATGACAGCCTCTTCAACAGCTGGTGTTGGCAAAACTGGACAGCTACATGCAAGAGAATGAAATTGGATTATTGTTTAACCCCATACACAAAAGTAAACTCGAAATGGATCAAGGACCTGAATGTAAGTCACGAAACCATAAAACTCTTAGAAGACAACATAGGCAAAAATCTAAATATAAGCATGAGTGACTTCTTCCTGAACACATCTCCTCGAGCAAGGGAAACAAAAGCAGAAATGAACTCATGGGACTACATCAAACTAAAACACTTCTGTATGGCAAAGGACACCATCAACAGAACAAAAAGGCATCCAACAGTAAGGGAGAATATATTTGTAAATGACATATCTGACAAGGGGTTAACATCCAAAATATATAAAGAACTTACATGCCTCTACACCCGAAAAGCAAATAACCTGATTAAAAAATGGGCAGAGGATATGAAGAGACAGTTCTCCAAAGAAGATATTCAGATGGCCAACAGACACATGAAAAGATGTTCCACATCACTCATCATCAGGGAAATGCAAATTAAAACCACAATGAGATATCACCTCACACCAGTAAGGATGGCCACCATCGAAAAGTCTAAGAAGAGCAAATGCTGGCGAGGATGCGGAGAAAGGGGAACCCTCCTACACTGCTGGTAGGAATGTAAGCTAGTTCAACCATTGTGGAAAGCAATATGGAGGTTCCTCAAAAAACGAAAAATACAAATACCATTTGACCCGGAAATCCCACTCTTTGGAATTTACCCAAAGAATACAACTTCTCAGATTCAAAAAGACACATGCACCCCTATGTTTATTGCAGCACTTTTTACAATAGTCAAGATATGGAAGCAACCTAAGTGTCCATCAGTAGATGAATGGATAAAGACGAGGTGGTACATATACACAATGGAATACTATTCAGCCATAAAGAAGGAAACAAATCCTGCCATTTGCAACAACATGGTTGGAGCTGGAGGATATTATGCTCAGTGAAATAAGTCAGGTGGAGAAAGACAAGTACCAAATGATTTCCCTTATTTGTGGAGTATAACAAAGAAGCAAAACTGAAGGAACAAAATAGCAGCAGACTCAGAGACTCCAAGAAGGGACTAGCAGTTACCAAAGGGGAGGGCTGTGGGATGGCGGGAAGGGGATTGTGGGGTATTATGTTTAGTACACATGGTGTGGGGAATCACGGGGAAAACAGTGTAGCACAGAGAAGGCAAGCAGTGAATCTGTGTCATCTTACTACACTGATGGACAGTGACTGAATTGGGGTATAGGTAGGAATTTGATAATATGGGTAAATGTAGTAACCACATTGTTTTTTCATGTGAAACCTTCATAAGAGTGTATATCAATAATACCTTAAGAATAAAAATAAATAAATAAATAAAGGAATAGTTATATCAACATGGTACAGTGAAATAGTGGCCATTAACATAGTATTTTCAAAGAAAATTTTATTCCCAGGTATAATTAATGAAAACAGTAGGTTTGTCAATAGTGAAAAACAGTAAAGACCAGGTTTGAAAAAATACTTTGTACGATGAAAATGTATCATTTTTTTAAAGTAGGAAGAATTTTTTTAAATACCCTAAAGGGAGAGCTATCATAAAAAAGAAGCTTTTGTATAAAATCAAGAAGAAAAACAATTGCCTGTGGAAATCCTATATATATTATTATTACAAATATATAATATATAATTACATATTAATGATAATAATGTAGTATTCACACACACTGTGTATAGTGTATTTGTTTAAGTATTTTTTGCAAATATGATTGTGGTTGATTCTGCTATCCAGGGACTGTGTCAGTGGCAATAGTTTTATTAGCATACTTGTAGAACAGAACAAGGTAAAGAAAATGGTTAAGTTACTGAGTGTTTATTTTGTGCCAGTGCACAGTTATTTTGCATTAACTTCCTAAGTCATGTTACGCAAACTAATACTAATGATGTTTTGAGGTATTGTCAGCATTTGCAGCTCAAATGCTTCAGTGTGAAGTTCAGGGCTTCAGACCCAGTCTCTTGCCCCCTTGCTTTCACCCCCTGTATCTGTGTCCTAACTCTTTTTAGGTATGACCTTCCATTTCATTTGTACAGGATCCTTGGGAAGAAAAAAAGGAAAGAGAGAGATTACACTATGTTGCCAATGAGACAAATGAAAAAAAGAAGTAGTCTTGGGTAAAAGAAGAAACAAGGATGGGGGTCCCGCCCAGGGCTTCGCTGTGCCCCTGCGGTGAGGGGAGCCAGGGATCCAATGCCTGGAGCCTTTCATCCAGGACCCTGCGTTACCACAGCGGCTGCACGGCGGGGCTCCCGGTGCGCCCTGTGGGTTTGCACCAAGGGACAGAGGCAGACACAGGCAGAGGGAGCGGGGCCGTGGGGACAGACACGGAGCAGTGCCCAGGCGCATATGCTGAGCCCAGGCCTTTCCGCTCCCTGCCGCATCTTAACTATGTCCTGGAATTCGGCGCCCACCTAAGCGCTTCTAGAGTAGCAGCCCTGTTTTGTTAATGGCCTACATGACGTGGGCACAGGATGTGCTCCAGCTACTTCGGATGTGCGGCTAAAGGTTCCACATGTCTGGAGGTCCCAGGAGGTGAGACCTCTGCGCCCTACGTGGCTGTTGAGCTAACTCGTGGAAGCTGCCGCTAAGGGTCAGTGGAAACGGGACACTCTACAAGAACTGGGGCACGACGTGCCCTGCGTACATATCCTAGACAGGAAAATATCCTGTAGAACGCTCCCCGGAGCACGGGGCCCACAGATGTCCACTGAGGGCCCTGTCTCCACTGACCCAAAGGGCGAATTTTTTCATTGTCATTCAGCGATGTTTTAAAGAGTAACTTGTTACAGTCACCTTCCTGAGCAGAACATTCTTCCCCAAATTTCTCTTCTAAATAATCTAAATTATACCTACTGGCCTTCCATCCTGAATCTCGGCTCACACCTGCTCCCTTCCTTATGCGAGCTGCTGTCCGGGAGAGCCCGTGTGTGTGTATCATCTTCCCTGGTATCAGTTCTAAATCAGTGGTTACCTCGAAAGTCAATATTCTTAAGTATGTTTTACTTTGTATTTAATATTTAATTAATGTTCTTCACATACATGATATAAATAAATGAATTTAGATTTTATGTTACTTAAACTATTATATTTCACCAAGAAGTCACATTTTATTTCTGCAGTTGCTCTCTTTTCTGCTACCCTTTCTCTCCTCCTGGTCTTCTCTCTCTTCCCCTCCTGCAGTGATACACACGTAAGCCACCACCTCATACACACCCTGCCCGTTAGAGCTGGTGTTGACAGTTCTTATGTCTAATGGCCCTGTGAACCTGCTCAGTACTGCAGAATGAGTCACGTGGAAAGGAGCTCCTCCTCCACCGTCAGCTGTGAGGCTGAGCATCTCATCTTCACCTGCTGCACGTGGGCATGGCAGCTCTTCTGCATCAGTAGCTCCCATGAAGGGCCTCCTCTCTGCGACAAAATTCACATGTGTCATTTTAAATGAGGAAGGCCAGATATCCTCTTTCTCAATTACTCAAAAATAGTACCTCCCCTTGCAGAAACAGGGTGCACGGCTGACAGCAAGCCAGGTTTTAAAAGAAGCAAAATAACTCAAAGGAAAGGAAAAATAAAACAAATCTCAAGAACAATGAAAATAGGGACCAGGGGGCACCAGAGGACCTGGCTGACTTTTAAAAAGTGTGTAAACAATTTAGCAAACTTGGCATCTGCATGTGAATAAAAAGGGAGCCTGGAGAGATGTGAGTAGCTCAGTCTTTCTTCTGAGAGTTTTATCCTTTGCTACCTCGAAGCTCCGGAGACCTGCTCCATTATCCCCTCAGTCAGCTAAAAACCTATGACAAAGGATCAGTTATGTTCAGATTAGAACCCAGTCTCTAAAATCTGATTTATTAAATCAACTGGAATCATTTTCGATTTCATTTACATACAACACTCTGTACTTACTATTCCAGGAAGAATTATTGGAGTTTAAGATGTTAATTATTAGTCAGACTAGTATTTTCAAAAATCTACATTTGCTATGTATACGTATCAAATCACCATACTGTATATCTTAAATATATAAACTTCTATTAGAAAAATTTAAATAAATAAAAAATGTTTTAAATTTATACATTTGGGTAGCATAGATTAAAATCTAAAAGAGAGATGAATCATTTGAAAAGAACTTACCACTCCAGTTGATTTGATAAAAAAATAGTTACGGTGTACTTAATGGATACAAAGTTAAAGATTTCAGCTACAAGGTGTGTTTGCCCAAACTGCAAAGCAGTGCAAACACGCAAGGCTTTGTGACAGACACACTCCAGTGACCCCTTCTAGGACCTTTGCACCTGTTGGTTCTAAGGAAAGTCGGATGAGAGATGACAGCATTGCTGATCAGTAAGGCTACCACTTGCTGACCCCTCTTAGGGGTAGGGGGCCCAGCCAGTTGCCTGCATGGTCACTAACTTTAACTCTCCCAAAATTCTTTTATGGGACAGACATCAACACATTTTCATGTGAGATAGCAGACTTAGAGACATGTTGGAGTTCACACCAATCCCAAGGACTGAAGCCGAAATCACACGAATCCAGGCTTGTGCACTCCACCAGTGGGGTGCTGGGCTCCTGGGGCCACTTCTCTCTCCCCTCCTCTCAAGGACTAACTAACTTTGAGGTGACTTTATGATGGGGACAACAGACACACACAGATACAAAGAGTTTTGTATGGGTGCTTGCTTATGTTTTATACTATTTGGAACTTTTCCACAAAATCAGACTGCTTCTACAGACGTCATTTAATCAGTCTCCAAAAAGTTCCGAGCGAATCTGAGGGGCTGCTGACAGCACGAGAGCCCAGATTCTCTGCTCCCTTGGCCGGGAGGAATAGGGAGACTTCGGAATGGCTAAACATGAGCGAAACTGATTGAAAAATGGAAAGCCAAACAGAATATTCTCAGTGCATATTCAAGTCTTTTGAACGCTACATACAAAGCTATTATAAAACGTTGAAATAATATTAAATGCCACAAATGGTATAGTTTTATTTAGGAGATATTAGTAGTAGATTAAAGCAATCATCCCACTTTGTAACATTGATTCAGTATCTAATAGTCATAACTTCAATGAAAATAAAATCTGTTCAATATTTTAGCATTCTGCAGTCAAAAAGTTAATTACATAGTGGCCAGCCCTCCTAGTTTTCCCTGAACTTTACTGGGGTTTAGCACTGAAAGTCCCATACCTGAGCCAACTGGGATGGAAGGTCACCTTAGTTGATGGTGAGATTGATTTGAAAGGAAGACTATTAGATGTTCTTATAATTGAGAGATGGTGTGTCTGTGCAGGCCATGGCTATCAGAGACTCTTTGCATGATGTGATCTTTGATCTGAATATTGAAGGAAAATCAGGCAAAGAGAAGATTAGAAACAAGCTTGGAACAGAGGGGGAGACAAGAGCAAAGAATTGGTGTGCCTCAGAAATTTGGGGTTGCTGGAACAGCAAGGGGGCAGAGCAAAGGTCACAGAGGGGTTTGTCTTCCCAGGAGAAGGGGTGCATGTCTGAGTTCTGAAAGGCAGGATCAAAAGGACTTAGTGACTTTCTTTAGAACACAAGAAAGAAGTAGAATAAGTTGTCTTCATTGGTTAGAGGTCATTAATCAAAATAGGAAACCAGGAAAAGTGGCATGATTTTACAGGGAAAATCACACATTGTGCATTAGATGCCCTGAGTTAGAGGTTTTCTGTTTGTCCAGGCAGAAGTATTTAGCAGATAGACAATCAGGAAAGAAATTAAAGCCAAGATTGTGAATATGTGATAACTGCAGAGAATTTATCAGGAGGTTAGACCAGATAACCCAGAAACTCCAGAGAGGAGAAAAACATGCTGGCAAGCTAAGGAAGACATCGGCTGGGGAGGAAAAAGGAGCCCATCACAGGACGTGAAGAGTCAGCAGTCAGACATGCCGAAGAGCAAGCTGGAGAGAGGAGACTGAAGTGCAGCGGCCAATAAATAGCTACAGATACGCTAAAAGAATGGTCTTCTCTGCTTTGGAAATAGAGCATCTAATGTTCAACAGCCCGGTTTCAAAGCTTAGGCACTGCATGGGGTGATCCCCGTGGTCAGAAGGCCCTGCCATGCATGGCTGGGGGAGGAGTGAGGAGCGAAGACGGTGGCTCCTAGAGCAAGGGCAACAGTGCTAGCTGAGCGGGACAGCAGATGAAGAAAAGCGCAAGCCAAGCGCTTGAGAAAGTCGGCCATGTGGACAGTTGAGAGTGGAACTGCCCGAGGATCAGCCAGGTCCATGCTTAGCATGGAAGACTTTTTTTTTTGATCCTATAAAATTACATTAACTATGGCTGTTGGAAGGTAATTTGATTTTCTTCCAGCTCATCACATTATGCTCCTGAAGGAGGTAACCCTTAGAATGATGCTTTCCCAATAGGATTCTGCACATCTCCCCCAGATTTGTGGAGAATGATAAATAAAATAACCCAAATAAACAATGTAAGGGATCCTTGTTAAATCCTTGCTTGGAGAGTACTGGATATTTTTTGCTCCAACTTATTAACTTATTAAGATGAGTTTGATTATACACTGATGTTTGTTTAAGAAGTAAAATCAGCTTCAAAATGTAATATAATTTTCTAGCTTTTATTCAATACACCCCTTAGATATCAGCTGTTTTAATAACCCTTTGTGCCAATACATATTGTCAGCCCAAAAGCAAATTAGTAGAATCCAAGCTTGGGGCAAGTAAATGATGGTTTAGTCTTTGCTAAATAGAGTAATCAGGGGTATGTATGAACTGATATTTTATAACGAGCACCAGCCTATCAGATGATAGGCTTCAGCATTTACAATCCTATATAAGGACGTTATAAATGAACACATCTGTCTTCCACAATGTATAATTATAAGACTGCTCCCTTAATGCAGCAATATCATTAGGACACATATCTTGGATGAGTTGAATAGACTGGTATTAGTATGCTATTTGATTATGAAATAAAGAATCTGTCTTTTAAAGCCATAGGAGGAGAATGACCGTGAGTATTACATTTTGTGGAATGTATCAAAACGTTTTGAAATTTAAGATTTTTGGAAAACCCAGCCATGAGAGACTCTAATTGATTTGCTCTTAGTAAATAGAGATACTCCTTTTTGAGATAAAAGCTTCAAATGGCTGGTAAATCAAATTCTTAAGGTTTCTTGGGCTTCTAAAAGCTCTTTACAAATGAACATTTTAGTAATCTAACTTTAAATGGATTAAAAACACATGGTTAATTGTTTTTACGACACACAGGACTTATTTTTAAAGGAAAATAGATTCAGCAAAATGCACATAAATATAACAGATCCTCTAAAATAAAGCATGGGATTTTGAAGAATTCAAACCATAACTGATTTCTCAGACTTAACACCCAAACCTTCAGAAAACAAATTCATGAGTTGATAATGATCATGAGATAACATCAGACACCTTTCTTAAAGAATATGTCTTAGAACCTCTTGTATCAATTGACATATACTGGGTGCTTAGATAGCATGGCTGTTACTCAGATTTCTCAGAGAGATTTTCAGAGAGAAGACAGTGGAAAGCATTTTCCTACCACATATATATCTTTTTTAATAAAATGTAATTAGATAGTGGAATATATCATCCTAAGAGTTAAAATATTTTGTAACATTAGTTGGTCCAGGATAATTGCCAAATATTTAATATTGTACAAAACACTGTATGAGGCATTAGGAGATCATAAATAATGAGAAAATATCTTCTCCAGGACTTTAAAACTGAGTGGCAGGAATACACACACTCCCAGGGAAGAGACTAAAACTCAAGATGAAAGAAAACATGGTTGCTAATATAAATGACTCCTTTCCCTCCCGTTTTTCCCTTGCTTACTATTTTCAGCATCATTGTCGGCAATGTGCACAGAGCCCGGGCATCCTTCACCGATGTGGCTCAACTCCTGGCTGGCACAGGGAGAGAAAGGGAAAGGCCAGAATAGTTATGAATTTTTAATGAAATTACTGCAAAGCAAATTTCAATTAGCACACCCAGCTCTAATGATCACTTAGCATATTCAAGTTTTATTGGCTTGCCCTTCCTCTCTCAAGCTTCTTAATTTTAATAATTTGACATAATGTGAAAGGTTTCATATGTCTTTATTAATGATAGATACTTAGTGATTTATTTTATTCATGGACAAGAATACATTTAGCATATTAGCTCTGTTAGCACACATGTCATTTATGTGTAATTTTGTTTCTAGGAAATCTAGAACCACTTCTCCTCTGCTCTCTGTATTCCACCAGAGGAAAGAGAGACACATAGACTGCAATGCAGGGAGCCATATTTCTTCTCTGTACTAGAAATGGGAGAAACTGTCCATTTCTGGGGTGACCAACCCCCTAAAATCTAGAACATCCGTGTGGAATGAAACAAGGCATCAACACCCAAAATGAAAGTTCAAAGTGGTGTGGGGACAAGGTGCTGGCGTCAAGTACCAGTGCCCTGACTTTCTCATCTTCTGTGTTACAGTAATAGTAGACACTGCTTTGCCCACTATGTTGATGGGGGAAAATTAACATCTTCAATTAAAAAAAATTAAAATTAAAATCCTAGTTCAATAGGATTTTACTTTTGAATCGCTGGAGGCCAAAACATCCAAGAAAGTAGAGTCTAAGAAAACCATATGAGGAGGTAGTAATTTAAATGATCAGTTAGGAAGCAAATGCAAAAAACCTAACCAATACATTAAAATAGAAATTAAGCTCAATTAAAACCTGTCTACAAGAGACAAGCCTCAAACTGAAAACATACAGAAGAGTTAAAAATAAAGTGTTAGTAAGTATATTAGCAAATGGATGAGCAACATCAAGGCCAGATAAAGTGAAATCAAATTTTAAAAAAAGATGCAAAGATAGCAATTTGTGCTGATAAAATGTACATATAAAGTTTTGATCACCTTGACACGAAACTTTACAGGCAAATGATATAGAAAATGTATTAAGAAAGACAATATAAGAAAACTGCACTTTAAGGTGTCAATTATTTCATCTTGTAAAAAATAAATAATGTGACATAATACATACACAGCTTTAGATTTTAGAAAGAATGGAAAAGTAACTAAATTCATTTATTTACCGAGGCAAAATTTACATAGAGTAAGATGAGTTTTAACTGCATTTAAATGTGTCTGGTCAATGCATAAGTCTGCGTGACCCACCTTAGTCACAATTTAGAGCATTTCCCTGGCCTCAGAAATTTCTCTCATGCCCACCCCATACCTTACAGGCAGCCAATTTTCTGATTTCTGTCAATGTGGATTTCCTTTGTATGTACTTAAACTTTACATTAATAGAATCATAATGTGTGCGCTTTTATTTTCTGCCTTCTTTCACTGAACATAAAGTTTGTGGGATACACCCATGTTGAAAAATGAATTAAAAGTTAACTTTTTGAATTATTAAGTAGCATTTTAAGTATTGTGTAAATAAAGCAATTCTGTTTTCCGTTCTCCTCCTAATAGGTATTTGAGTTTTATTTGATTATTATGATGTATAAAGCCAAGATAAGCATGCTTGAGCTTTGGGGAATATATGTTTTTATTTCTGTTGGGTAAATACAGAGGAGCGGAATTGCATCATGAAATCGTCATAAACTCAACTTTACTGGCAATCGCCAAACATCATGCCAAAGTGAGTGTCACATATACTTGACTCCCATTAGGAACTATGATGCTGAGAAGCAGCTTATTGACCATTTATCTATCTTCTTTTGAGAAGGGAATGGTCAATTCATAGGCCTGCTTTTATTAAGTAGTTTGTTTTTTATAATGGTTTATATAGCATCATCAGATGATATGGTGATAAATATATAATATTTTATCCTTGTCTGTGACTGGTTTTTTTCATTCCCCCAAAGATGGCTTTCAATGAGAGCAAGTTTTTAAATCTGGTGAACTTCAATTTGTCAATTTAGTTTTCTTTTATGGCTAATTTGGTTTCTTTCCTATGAAACATTTGCCTACCCAAGATTATGCAAATATTCTCCTATAATTTATTCTAAAAGTTGTATTGCTTGACATTTTATGTTCAGGCATATGATCCATGCCAAATTAATTTTATGTATGCTGTAGGACAGGGGACAGAGCTTTATTTTTAATGTATATTTATTGAGTTTCCTTGTGCTTTCTACCACAGAATGCATAGATATAGATTATACACCTGGGTCTATCATTTGGGGTAAGATTCTTTAGATGTGTCCTGTAAGAATTCATGTTCTGTGTATGTGTGTGTGAATAAAATACACAGCTACTCCATCATCATTTTTGGAAAAGATTGTTCTTTCCTCATTGGAATATCTTTGCCCATTGGCCAAAATCTGTGCACATGTGGATCTCTGGCTGCTCTTATGCTCCACTACCCTTTGCACCCATAAGACTTCACTGTGGTAGCTTTATGCTTAGTGATGAAATTATACACTCTCAGTCCTCCAATTACATCCTTCATTCTTAAAAACTTTTGGTTATTAGTATCTGTAAAGGTTTTCTTTCTATGTAAACAACACATAAATCCATTAAATTTAAAGACATACTACAAAAAAATACACTTCTAACAGTTTCATCTGACAATGTTGTTCATATCCAGGATCCCATTTCTTGTTGTTTTCTATCTTAATAATAGTCTAAATTTTGTATAAAATTTTCAAATCAGTAAGTTTAAAGTCCACAGAAGTTTGCTGAGATTTTCACTGGAACTACATAGAAATGACTGGTAAATTCTGAGGAGCCTTGGCATCTTAAAAATGATGGATATTTTGCCAGATAGGAATTGAATACCTGCCGAATATGGTGTATGTCTCCGTTTATTTAGATGTCTCAACAATGTCTTTAAATTTCCAGGGTAAAGATCTTGCATACATTTGCTACCTTTCTGCCTAAGGGTGTCACATTTTGATGCTTCTATAAATGGTATTGCTTTACTAATTTCAGTTCTAAATATTCACTGCTGGTAGGCAAGGGAGTTTTGTATGGTAGACTTATATTTTGGTATCTTACTTAATTTACTCATCAGTTCAAGCAACTTTAATGTACATTGCTTAGGATTTTTATAATGTTCAAAACATATTTCCTGTACAGTTTTATTTTTTCTATTTAATCTGCATTAATGGTCCCCCTTCCAATTCCCATAAAAAAAAGTAATATTTGTGTTACATCTTTCTTAAGCGTGGTAGAAAGAATTCACTAGTAAAGCTATTTGGATCTGGAATTTTATTTGGGGGATCTTTATTGTCTATGTAGTTAATTGTATATCTATATATACATGGCTACTTAAATCACCCATTTCTTCTTGAATAATCTGTTTAGGTAAATTGTGTTGTATGAGAAATGTGTCCATGTTTTTGAAGTTGTAAAATTCCTTGGCATAACATTATTTATTATATAATCTTTTGAATAATTATAGAATCCATAGCATCTTTCTCCTTTCATTTATAAGACTTTAATTCATTCTCTCTTTCTAGATCTCTGTCTTGCTAAATGTTTATCATTCAATGGTGATTCAAAGAACCAATTTTCCTTTGTCTTGTCTATTTTTTCCTGTATCTATTTTAATTATTTTTGCTCTTACATTTCCAATTTCCTTAATTCATTTTAGTTGCATTTCTCTCTTTAACCTACTTTCCCAGCTTTTCAAAAATAAGTTTTACAAACATTTCTTCTTCTTTAATTTTAATCTTCCCCTGAAGCACCACTCTTGCAGAATCCCACAAATTTTGATATGTTGTGTTTTTATTGTGGTTTAGTTTGAAATATTTAATTTCTTTTGTGATTTCTTCCTTGTCCAATGTGTTATTGAGAATACTCTTGATGTTTTATTGTCAGTACTTTAATTATGTACGGCCCAATATATGGTTTCTCTTGGTGATATTTCATGTATATTTGAGAAGAATGTGTGTTATGCCATTGGGGGCATGTAATGTCCTAAACCTGTTACCAAGGTTAGATAAGCTGCTAGTGGTGTTTCAGTTCTACATGCTTCTGATTGCCTATCTAGGGGTCCTGTACAGTACTGAATGAGGGTTGTTAGATATCCCACCATGGTTGTGAATACTCTTCTCCTTCAGTTCTGCTGCTGTTTGCTGCATATACACTAAACTTGTTATTATCTACATGCATATTTGCCATTGTTATGTCTTCATAATAATTTGATGGATTTGTTATTGTGGGATGCTCCTCTTCACCTCTGGTAATATTGTAATATTTTCAAGTATTCTATTTTAATATTTCTATTGTACATGCAGCTACAGATACTTGTGTTTTCTGAGCATTTGTCAAATCACTATATATATTCTCAACTTACTCTACCCTGAATAGAGATGATGTGTAACAATTCAAGTGAAATACAGTAAGAAATTTTCAAATGTAATGTTTATTCTTATGCCTTGTGATAATGCTATTTTATATGCACATTTATAAAACAAACAATGCTATTTTTGTATTGCACTTTGTCTTCAAGTATTTTTAAAAGATATTATTATTTCACATTCATCCACAAAATGACCATTTATTTTGCTCTGCTCTGTCTGTTGTCATTCTCCTTCAACATGAGGTATTCCTCTAGCAATCTTAGTGAGGATCTGCTGGTGACTCAATCTCTCGGCTATCACCCATGTGAAAAATTTGTCTTTTACCTCTATTTGTGGATGAGATTTGTCACTGGACTTTTTTCTTGTTCTTTCAGGAACTTTAAAAACATATTCTTATGGGTAATTGTTTTTGATGACAAGTCACCCATCATTTGCTTTATTGCCATCTGCAGACTGTGTCTTTCCATTTCTTGGCTGCATTTAAGCTGGTCACTATCTTTTGTACACATTACTTTGAGTATTTTGTGCCTACATTCAGTTCCATTTGCATTTATCTTCTTGGGTTTCATATATTTCTTGGTTGCCTAGGTTAATATTTTCCACCAAATTTTGGGAATTTGGGGTAATTTTTTCATTTGTTTTTCTTCAAATGTCTTTCTTTCCCTTTGGGTCTCAAATTACACATATTATAGAAAAATATATTTCCCTCAGCAGGTCACTGAGGATCTGTTTATTTCTTTTCAACTTTTGTTCTCTCTGCTTTTAATGTTAGAAAATTTCTATTGGTCTATATTCAAATTCACGACCCTTTAATATGTTTGTTGGACTCCAATATTCTGTTAAGCCCATCCAGTGAGTTATTGAAATAAATATTGATTCTTATAACAGTTTTAAATTGATCAAAACTAAGGAGAATAGTTAAGAAAATTCATATATATATATAGCACAATCTAGCTTCCCCTATTATTAACATAAATTTATCACAATTAATGTACCAAAATTGATGCACTATTATTAACTACAGACCATCCTTCATTCGGCTTCCTTGGTCGTCATGAGAACAGTGCCTGGCTCTGCTCCAGCCTCCCATTCTGGACACCACCGCACGTGTAGCTTCCAGGTCTCCTGTGGTTGTGACAATTCCTCAAACTTTTTGTGTTGGATGATTTTGAGAGTTTTGAAAACCACTGGTCGGGTATATTGTGGAATATCGTACAATTGGTTTCTGTCTAATTCTTTCTCCTGATGAGCTGTTGTTATGGGTTCTAGGAAAGAATGCAATAGAGGTGACTGGCATGCTCACCACATGTCAAGGGCAGGTGCCACCGACATGACTGAAAGCTGTCAGTGTCAGCCTTCCTCCTCATGCCGAGGTCACAGTTGTCAGGTATCTCCCAAGACCCTCAGTGACTCCTTCTCCCATTTTCATATCACAGTCTTTGGAATAATGCGACCATGTGCAGCTCCCACTCAGTGAGTGGAAGCTATGCTCTACCTCCTTTAGGGTAGGTTGTCTACATAAATTATTTATTATTCTTCTGCATAGATTTTTATTATTATTTGTTTATTAGTTTATTCATCCATTTATGCATTCATCCATTTATATCAATTTGGACTCATGGATATCTTAGCTTATGCTTTAGATTATGGCCCAATCCCACATTATTTACTTTATTGTTCAAATTGTTCCAATTCTGGTTATTGGTGCTTGCAGTGGGCTCCTTGCCCCTTTGAACATTCGTCCATCAATGTAGTTTCTGTTTCTTCCTTTGAACACTTCCTTACTTTATGGCACTACAGGATGTAAAATGGTCCAGTCTCATCTTATCTATTTCCTGCCCCAATCCCAGAACCATCTATGCTCCAAATATCCCTGATTGCTTTTATTGGAGAATGGTGTGAGAAACCACAATTTAGGTGTTAGCTGGTCTTGCTGCTGCTGGGGAATCATTGCTTCTAAATTTCCATCAGCAGGAAAATATATTAGGTCTGTGTGTACACTTATCTGAGATAGTTGTACATTCCTACATTGGCCGTACATGTATCTGTATTAGGTTAAATATGATTCTTCATACTGACGTCTCCAACTCTAATCCATTACCATATGGATAATTTGAGTCCCCTCCCCTAGCTTGTCTGTAACTGCCCAGAGAGACCTGGCTCTACCCTTTAGGTAATTTAGGTGATTGCTCATTACCAGTGTACACATACAGGTTTTTTTATAGTTCGTATGTATCTCTGTGGAAACAACTTTATCAGCTAGAGTTCAGTGCTTATGTGCAGTTTCTCTTGCATTTAGTCTTACAAACTCCATTATTCCTCAGCACCTTTCCAACCCTCTCCCTAGAGACGTCATTTTGAACATGTAATAGAGTTAGATTCTAGTAACAGTATTCATTTAAACATGGGATTTCTAAACCTCCTAAATGATCTTTTTATTTGCATATATTGAGATTTTGTCTTTGTGACACAAGTGTACTTTGACAAAGTAATAGTACAATGCATTCACCATTATAATTTCATACAGAATAATTTCACTGTCCTAAAATATCCCTTATGCTTTGTTCAAGCTTGGAACTCCTGACAATAACTCATGTCAATGCCATCTCTATAGTAGTGTGTCTTCCAGAATGTCACATCGACAATAATCAGGCAGTTTGTAGCCACTTCTGATTGGCATCTTTCACTTAGCAATATGCATTTAAGACTTATCTAAACTTTGTGTGGCTTCTTGGGTCATTTCTTTTTACCCCTGAATATTTCATAAACTGGACATTCCACAAATTGTTGATCCATTCTCTTGAAAGGCAGCTTAATTGCTACCAGTTTTTGTTAATTATGAATAGAGCTACTGTAAGTTTGAGTATGTTGTTTTTAGTGTCATATAGAATTCTAGATTGAAATACTTAAAGAAGAACACTAGAATTTACGTTGGAGAATGTTAGTGAATTATGTGTTGGGAAACATTGGCAATTATATAAATGTCCAGTAGTAGAGATAAGCTAAAAAGACTCCATTCAAATAACACAATAATATAAAAAATAAGTTTATAAATAAAATAAAAAGATATTTAAAATAGCATCAAATGTTAAGTTTAAAATATAAGATATCCATGCATATATGTAAGGTATATATTATGTATACATGTAAGGTATATTATAAGAATTTCAATAAGTATGTAGAAACATACATTCATATGATATTTTACTGATATTACCTACCTCATAGAATTATTGTATTATTGAGATGATGTGAGCAAAGAATTTAATATGTGAGGTACACTAAACACTCTTTAAATGATACCTTTTTATTATTAAGAAAAATAAATTGAGAATATGTCAAGATATCATAAACTGAACAGTAAAATTAAAGTCTTTTCAAGACTTTTTATAAAGTGAGTCATTTTATAATCAATTTAAAAATTAGTTTTAAGGTAAAATTATAAATAGGATTATGCAGTACAATGGAATCTTATTAACATAAAAGCAACAAAAAAGTTTTTATTGTAATAAATAGCAAATGCATAGAGCTCCAAGCAAGTTTCATTCTTCAAGAAATTGTTTTTTTTTTACAGATATTACTTAGAAATAAGGATACCAAATTGTTCGGATGAAAAACATACTCCTCTGAATGTACATTGTTGTGAAAGAATATGTTTTTAACCAAAACACTTGCTTCTGTTTCTCTATGTTCTTAGATAATTGAGAAGCATAAACTTCTCCTGAATTATTTCACTGAATTTCTTGGCGGCCTCATTACAAACTGAGTCCACTATTATTTTAAATGTTCTGAACTGCAGTTTCCCCATCTTTTTCTCTTGCTGAACAAATAATAAGTAACAGGTTTATTTTCACTTTACTATGATCTGAGTTGAAATGTTATCTATCATAAGCATTAGACTAGCTGACTAGAAAAATGTTACAAATCAAGTTCCATCTTTTTCTTTGACATTTAGCTATTTTCTGTCTTTTTGTAAAGAGTATTTTGGACATAAGTCACTTAAGAGTATATTTTCCATTGTATATATAAAATGAAGCCTTAAAATCATTTTTAAAAATCTCTGGTCAGTTCAGGAAATTGCTCAACTCTAAGAGTCTAACCATCTTGCGGGTCCCAAATACGAACTGCCTGTGTAGTGGAGTAGTATCATCAATGGCAGTGAAAGTGTTTGAAGAAAGTTTGCTCATAGAAAGTGGGTATCACGCTAATCTAAATTTTATTCAGTCTTCCAAAGCGTGTATTTGGTTTCTAAGTATCTGGATAACTCAGAGGTCCTGACTGATACTCCTGAAGGCTTGTGCTGGGCATCCCGCAGCCTGGTGTCCCTGGGACCCGCAGAGATGCCCACACCACACAGTGGTGAAGGCAAGGGCAGCCGCCCTGCACCCCCACCAGGACAGGCTTCCTCCTGGAGAGTCTGAAGACTTCCCACCCGATCGCCCTGTGATTTGGAGAGCACACCACAGTCTCCTCTAGAAATCCCCTTTACGGCCTCGGAGTTACTTAAGAAGAAAAAAGTGGAAACAATGGTTTGTAGCCTTGAACACAGTCCAGTTATGTTTTTGTTCCCCTTAAACAGAAGGTTGGCACCTGAAGCTAGCCTGCTGGAGGACTCTGTGCATGTCCCCAACTGCCTGCGGCACATCCAGGCGGGTAAGGGCTGCAGTGTGCCACATGCTGAATGGCTCCAGGCGACCTTTTCTGTTGAGGATGCAGAGCTATGGGACCCTCCTCAACCAATGTGCTTGTGTGCATATGGCTAATGGACACAGAAGCATGGGGATGCTGCGCTCTCAGCCTCCACCCGCTGTGGGGACGTGTACCAGCGGTACTCCACTGGGGACACTTGGCAATGGCTGGAGACAATTTTGATTGTTACAACTGGGGTGGGGGTGCTGCTGGCACCTAGAGGGTTAAGGCCAGGGCTGCTGCTGGCCATCTCACAGTGCACAGAGCGGCCCCACAACAATGTCTGGTCCAAGATGTCGGTACTACTGAGTTGAGACACCCAGTCTCTGCACGTGCAGGGCTGCCGAGAGGCGAAACAACAGCAAGCACATCTCACCCAGCACTGGAATCTGGTTCCAAGGAAATACAGCTGCAGAGAGAGAGCAAGTGTTCAATTATTGGTGAGTCCACTATAAAGTTCGGTATAACGTCATCACCACACACACACACACTCCATCGTTAGCAATGGCGGCCAATATTCATGGCGTCTTGACTCTATGCAAACCCACAGAGCTCCCCTCCTGCAGGTGACAGAGCAGCGCTGAGCACTGAACGGGCTCACCACACATCACACAGCTGTCTCCGCTGGACACCCTGCAGCTGGGCTTCGCCTGGGACTGCAGCCGCACAGTCAGTGCCTTACAAGACTGCCCGACTGCCTCCAGCACACTTGAAATGTGTATCTGCAATAGCTGTTGTTCAACTTAGTGAGGAAAGCTCAAAAAACTTGACATTTGGCATCTTATTACTGGCCTAAAATATATTGTGCCTTGTTTTACTTTGTATCTTGAAAATAGCTTGGCATGCTGTGTACCATTTACCAACATTGTCTGTGTGCACACATGTTCTTTCATTTTCCTCTCAGGGTGCCTGTGACCATGGTTTGCAAACCTCACAAGCTTTTTTTTTTCCAGTTCAATGTCAAGATAATCTTTTAAGTAATGTTTCACAACACAGCATTTTCCAACATTTCTCTGATCTGCTTGGCAACTACCAAGTACACTGTATTTGCATTTCCCAGGTAATAGTGATTTATACTTGAACATGTAAACTATTCTTTCACAGGGCTAGTCTGTACATTATTCCAAGGACAATGTTTGTGATTGACAGGGTGAGGAGAATCAGTCCCTCAAAGTGGAATGGAATGTTTAATACCTATTACATCGGATCATGTTCCTGAAATCATTACAATTTCACCTATGAGTACAATTTTCCTGGGACATGAATCACTTTCTTTTGAAGTAGGTTCAAGTTCTTGAACAATTAGCATGTTCTTAAATACATCTATCATAATGGGTAAGATCTGGACCCTAAAACTTCACAATATATGTGTCCCTTATTTCCACTGGTCAAAGGTCTAGGCCTTCGTTCTGTCTGGAAATGTTCTCTGGGGATATTAGAGAGTTGTCCTGTTCTCCATAGTTTCCTCTTCTCACCTTAAAGCACAGCAGTGAAACAGGTTCTCAAGGAGCGGACAGTGGCCCCCATTCCAGCATGCGCTCCTCATATGCACACGTCTGTCCCTGCTACGGGGTTCACACAGCTAAAGCTCCCTCATGCCTCCCGGCTGCCCCGCATCTTTTCCGCAGAAGCTAAGACCTCTCTAGCTTACTCACAGGTCCCCTTTCACCCTGGCTCTGCCTCCAGGACTTGGGTCACATCCTCATTTCCATCCAGCCTTTCTGATCACACCCCTGGGGTACCGATTTTGAGATGCCTCCTCAGCATCCTTGCTCCTTCCTCAGGGTTCTCCACTAGGACCTGGCAGTTCTTGCTTCTTTCTGTGGCTCTGGTGGCTCGCTTGCCCAATGCACCATTTCCTCCTCAGACCCCTCTTTCTCCAGCCCTTGCACATGTCTATCTTTGCCCAGCATTTTGCAGAGTAACCTGCTTGAGATGGGCCTGTCCTGTTACCTGTCACAACAGCCAGATGAGCAGAGAGCAGTTTCCCCACCCTAATGCATCCAGCACCTTCCCAAAGATTACGGAAGACGGGCTGGTAGTAACAGCGCCAGTGGAGATTATGCCCGATGGTCCAGCGCCCCCACTGGCCTGGCACTGCCCTGGATCCCGGGAGCCTCTGCGGTTGTGTGGATTGTGGTGGAAAGGAACACCTCCGTCCCAGAGTGAACACGAGGACAGTCAGGCACCAGGCAATTTCTACCACCTCAGTATGCAAAACCCTTCTCGTTTCGTGCAAAACAGGCAAACTCTCAACAGACACCCTGAGCTTGCAGCCAGGCCTGGTCCCTCTGGAGGCCCACCGTGAGGACTCAGGCTTTCAGAAGCAATGAAGGGTGGTCTGTGTCTTGAAGAACCCCCCCTTTCTGACACAGAAAACTGAGGGACACACACCTTTCTTGTGGGCTCAGTAAGCTTTGTCTTCCGTACCTCCGCCTTTTTTGATAATCAGTCTTCTAGGGAGTATTTCTACCAGAAGTCCATCAGTCCATCTGATTTCCCAGCTCCGAAGTTCCGGAAATGTCCTTTTGCTAGAAGAGTTATAAGGGCAGACAAGGAGTAAAGAAAAAGAAAACCACACTATCATGATTGGAAACTGGCCGGGAACTCTTTAAAAACAGGGGTGCTGGGCTGAAGGGGTGGGTTGGGGTCACGTCTGCCTGGCCTGGAATCGAGCCTGCGCCCATCAGACTGGGACGGGCTCACAGATCGGGGCTGGTAATCTGCTCATCGACTCTCGTTTTCATGCTGTGTTTTCTTCAGAGCCCCTTCTGCTGGTTCCAGCCTGTGACGGTGTGATAAGACACAAGAAATTTAGTCATCATGGCTGTGGGAAAGGAGCTCAGCGAGGGGATTATGATACCCCGTAACCTTCCATTAGCCACGGACGGGGCGGCGTCGCGGCGATTACAGAGCGAACACCACGAGGGCTTTCTCCCCGGCCCCTGCTTGCTGACATTCTCCTGCCTGGCTTATTTATAAACTCATTTCGTAAAAAGAAAGCTTTGAAAGGTGAACCCAGAAATAGCCCTCACCACACTCAGCCCCGGAATCATGCGGGTGTGCGGTGCACCGCGGCTCACCAGTGCAGGCGAGGTGACCGTCCAGGGCAGTGCTGGAGCCTCAGCTGGCTCCAGTCTTTATTAGGAAACCTGGCCAAGGCAAGCTGTGCGGATCCGCGCGGAGACAGGAGGGCGTGAGGAGCAGCTGTTTAGGACAAGCGGGAGCTGCAGAGATGAGGCAGGCGCAGTGGCTCCCTGTCTCCCTGCCTGCACCAGGGTTTTGCAGAGACCGTTTCTAACAGTGCTGCTGCATTCCGGCCTGGGGCGACGGGAAGATGGGGGCAGACCAGAGAATGTCCCTCTTGAGGAAGTCTTCACTCTGCAAACCTTTCAGCTGAAATGTTTCATTCACAGAGCTCCAGCAGTTGAAGCAAATAAAACCCAACCAAGCAAAACAAATACAGTTTTAAAGCAAATATACTTTTTGCAGTAAAACCGTAATTTTAAAATTGTATTTTTTTTTTTGGAACAATTTAAAAATAAGTGGGAAAGACTGTAGTTTTTCCCCTGAGAGAGGGAATGTCCCGTGTAACGTGCACATGACACCGCGGGAGGGTGGGAGATGAAGAGGGCATGTCTTTACATATTGCCAAAGGGTGCTGTAATCGTTAAGCCTTGCAAATAGAAGCACAAATATAAAATAAATAAGCCAAGCAAGCATAGCTGAAAAATCAACTCAAAACCAACAGAAAGCAGCATTGACTGAAGATCTCAATTCGGCCTTCTGCGTGGGAAGGCCCAGGGTGCTAATGCCGCCATTCAACAATGACAGTGCTGGGAGAGTGTCTCACCCGAAGGAGGCACAGGCCCAGCCTCCCAGAGACTTTGGTGAGGACCCTATCAAGCCGTGTCTTGCAGGTCAAATGTGCGAGTGCCCCTAACGCAGCCATCACGGTGGCCCGTGCAGTGGGAGAGCAGGACTTGGGGCCCCAAGGCCACCAGGCACCAGGAGGAAGAAACAGGACAGTCCCTGCACCTGTCAGACCAGCCTTGAGATGGGCTTGACTCAGGGCTGACACGGCCCTCCCCTCGCCAGCTCTGTCCCCGTCTCTTCATCTGTCACTTTTTCTCTTTTGTCTATACAAATCAGATCCGAGCCTGGCTGCCTGCGCATACTTCTCACCTCTAGGAACGCCATGTCCATCAGCATCTGTCCTGACGCTTCCAGGTCAATGCACTCTACTGGCCCCCGTGCCTTCCTGTCTGTGGCTGAATAATGTCCACCTTGGCATGGGTGGTTCGGCGCTGCCACTGGGGCCTCCATCATTCCCACTGCTGCTTGACATGCCCGATCCACGCCAGCATCTCCCATGGGCAGCCTGGCCACTTGGATGAGAGCCACAGATCTCACCTAAGTGAGGCAATCCCACAGCCAGGTGGCCTGTGTGGTCCCCCAGAATGAGCCCAGCCCCCGACCTACCCCCCGAGGATTCCAGCCCTTACTTTGGCTTCTCTGGTTCATTTATTCCAGTTCTGCTCCCTGTCCAAGTGTTCAGGAGCCAGACAGGGAGCCTATGGAGACTCTCCTTGTGTGTCCAAGGAACAAGGGTGCCCCCATGTTGGTAAACTCGCCCCCACCCAGGTTTACCTTCCGACCTCCCTAGTCTAGGTTCCTGCATGTTCTCCCAGGGCTGGCTCAACAGCTCAAACAGGTTAGTAACCTGTCTCCTTCCAGGAAGCACAGCCCCCTGCTCACCTGTGTGGTGACATGACTGTGACTGTTGGTCTGGCTTCTGCTCTCTCAGGCTCTCTCATCCACACTGCTGTAGGGAGCCCAGTTCTACAAAAACATCAGGCCTGGGCCTTCTGCAGGCAGAGAGATGCCCCAAGGACTGTGCCATTACTGTACCTGTCCCAAGAATAGGCTCCACATTCAGTCACAGAATGCCCTCTGCACAGAGCCTAGCCAGCCCACTCCCCAAGCTTTGAGCTTTCTTCCTCTGCTTCCCACCATTTCCCATGGCTACTCTAGTATTTCTACATGGCCAGTTCAAGCATCAGCATAGAAGTGTCTGGCACCATCTCCCAGGGTCCTTCCAGAGTTTTAAATCCTGTGTGGTAGAGGGACTCCCATGTGGAAAAACTAATAAAGACTCACCGTATATCCCATCCTCTCTGGTCCAAGTCCATGAGGACAGTGTCACGTCCACTATACTGGATCCTGGTGGTTCATATTCTCTGGGTCTTGCATCTCCTCTGCTGCCATGCAGCCAGCCCCCAGGCCAGAGTGTGTTGACTCAATCCCCGTTACTGGTCTCTAAGGAGGTGAGGAGAGAGGGTAAATCTCAAGGGAGCAGAGTACCGTTTTATGGCAGTAGCCTCTGCTTTATTTTCAAGCACTGGGAAAGTGTAAATTTTTAATTATTGCATATTTAATAATAGATATCATGGGGTAGCCTTAGCTATTTCTTCAGCTACTTGGACCCAAGTCAAGGGATCTACCCAGCGCAAAGTCCAGAAACTGTCTGACCTGTGCATGTGCTCAGGACCTTATGCCTAGGTTTACTTTACTATTGTCCCTTTGAAATTCTTAATATTTTTAACAAGGGGCCCTGAATTTTCATTTTATAACCTGTAAGTTACAGTTGGTCCTAGGGACAGGGACAGAGGCAGAAAAGACCTAATGGCCAGTCACGAGCCTATAGATGATAGGAGAAACCATGGGCATGGGCCGTGTGCTCACAGAGAGTGTGCAAAGGGCAGCCAGGGGGCCAGGCGTGTGGACGCCCGAGGGCACTCTCAGGAGATGGGAACCAGGAAGCCCACAGGGACCAGAGACGTGGTGTGCAGAGAGGTCCGGGGAGAACTGGGAATGCCCAGAGATGGGCCCTTCAAGGCCATGCAGCTGAGCATTTCACAAAAGGGAGGGTGAGAAAAGACACAAAATGGGGACAAAGTGGAATATTTAGTAAGATAAGGCTGGAAACTGTCCTTTAAACTTGAGAAAAAGAAGGCAGTACCTTGGCTGGAGACATTCCCAAGGAGCGGCCACTCAGAGGAGTTCGGGAATTCATGGGAACTGGGCGGCAGGGACCTTGACTGCATTCTGGGGAGGCTGCACTCGGAAGAGGTGATGACGGGCAGGCACCAGGAGGCAGACACTGAGCAAGGATGAAGGCCTTAGAAGGAAGGGCACTGCAGTGTGCTCTGGGCTGGGGCAAGCAGCCGATTGTGGGTGTGCACACGTGTGTGTAAGATCCAGTCCACAGGTAATTATGGTTTCTTTACATGTCTAAGTTCTCTAAATTGATCACCCTTTTCTGCCAGAACATTTTGATTTTAACAAAACTTCTGTCATTTCGAAGACATTTTCCTCCACAGAGCATAAACATTTGGCTGCATTTTTTTCTTTCTTCCTTAAGGCAAAAACGCAAATCAAAACACACACATAAGCCTTCTAAATGCAGTGGATGGCTACATTTATCAATGTTCTCTCAGTTTATGTGAAGTATTAAGTTGAACCTTAATTGGTGGGCTTTGTTTATTTTTCTTGGTTTACTTGCCTCCATCCAAGGGAAATTCATCACAGAAGAAAAAATGATATTGCAAAATTATCGTAGTGTTGAGTCCATTTCTTGGTGAAAATCCCAGACTGATCAAATTGAGAATCTGCTCTGTCTAGGCTGGAGGTCACTACCTGTTTCTGTTTTTAGTTTGTTTTTAAGTAAATGAAACATCAGAAAAAAAAAATCCTGAACTTTTAAGCTGTCAGTGTGGATGTTAGGGAGAACACAGAGGCCGGCCCTGAAAGAAGATTCTGTTCCTTCTGGTATCCGAAAGGACAGGAAGGTATCTTGGCATTTTGGGGTGGGCTCTGGGTCACAGTCACCGCGGTTAGAAGGAATGACAGTGGATTCCAACAGATGCTTAGGCAACTTTCTATTAGTATTTGTAGGGGGCAGTGCAAGACTAAATGGCTTACCAATTTTAGTAAACCACATAAATATTTCTGTAATCCAAAGGTCCTGACTTTAGACAAATACATTTTCATTTCCTGGGCTGTAGATATATACAAAGAGTGGATTCTGAGGCCTAACTTATTCTTGGCATTTGACAGTGTTGTGATCAACTTTTTATCCCAGCAGTGAGGTTTCAGGAAGACAGCTTTCCATTGCTGGAGGAGTAAGAAGTTTAGTCTTAGCCTAGTGAAATATTGATAAGGTTCTGATTTGCAATGATTTTCTGTCTTTGCTGATTTTCTCAGTCTGTAGTCAGTTCACATTTCTCTGTGATTTGCACACATCCAAAGTCAGATGAAATTAGGCCAGAGCTATTTCATGGAAGCCCACAGTGACAGTATGTCCCCAGATATAGGAATTTGCCATTACATGGCTTCTTTATTTGGCCAACCATAAATATTTCATTCAGCCCTAAACGAGGCAGCTACTCGATTCACAATGATGATATACACTGCGTGGGATAGTTTCAGTTCATTCAGAACGTGCTAACTTAAACTGTCCATAAAGTATTTTAGATGATCAAATCTAAAAATAAGATGTGCTCACTTTCACGAATTAAATATTAGGTCAAGCCACATGAAATTGCCAATATTTGACCATTTTTGACATACAAAAAGACAATTTCTTATAATTCAAACTAAATAATATTTTGTAATACATGTATAAAAAGGATCAGAAATAATTTGTAACAAAACTTACAGCTTTAATGAAGCAAATAAAAATGCATAACGTATAACACTTTAATCGAGATATTTTGTTTTTCAATGAAATTTTATATATTTGGTGTTGAAATATACTGTATACATTTCATGTTGAAACTTTAATTTTAATAGCAATGTGCTGTGGAAGTGACCCAATGGAGAGCATTGTATTTCCACTTTTAAAGACTTTCAAGACCCCCAATTTCAAAATAGGCTGAACTTCTGGTTGAAATAGGCTTATTGTATTAAATAGTGATGTGTAAAAAGCTTCTGGTTGTTTAGTGACTTATTTTGGAAACTTCAAAAAACAGCAATACAAATATTTATACTCCTAATAATTACAGCCAGCAGTTTTTAAATACAAAATAGGACACATGACAATGTGCCCAAATCACATAGCTGTTTAATGCTATATGATGGCAAACTTTTGGATTAAATTGTGGGTGTGCATGTTTGACACTGGTATTTCAAAACAGTGTTTATTTTGCAGAGGATTCTAACCTGTATCATATTTGTAAGTTCCCATTGTCATCCTAATGCATGGAAATATTAAACAGCTGAAGAAAAAAATACTGTCGGAAGGAGGGAAGGAAAAGAGGGCTTTGGGAAGCATGTTCTTGCCTTGACTGCACACCTCAGGAAGAGAGAGGAGGAACGAATCCAGTGAACTGGCTGACTTCTTGTTCTCCCCGAGCAGCGGAACAGGCTCAGGCCATAGACTCTGATCGCAGCGCCAGGGTTCGCTCCTGGCCTTCGAGTCCCATGTGTCTTTATTCAAATCCCACTGCTGACCTCGTCTGGAAGACTCAGCCACATCCCAAATCTCTCTGAGTCCCTCGTGTAAGTGTCATGATGAACCAGGCGATCACGTGCAGTCACGTTATGAGGCACTTCTTGGGTCAGCAGAGAAGAATAAAAGATGTGAATTGATGGGAGAGAAAGGGTCTATGGGGGGAGGTTGCCATCTGGCCGCTCAGCTCCTCAGGAAGGAGTGAACGGGGAGTTATCCCAGCTGACATCATGTCACCGAGGCACCGAACGTAGCTCACCAGGAGAGACGATTTTCCAACAAGTACTTGTCTGTCTGTCTCTTCTGTCTGTCTGACAGTTTGGCCATAGTCTCGGCAAAGGCCATTAACTACTGCATTTACATCTTACGATGCTGGCATAATATTACAGGGGAAATCAGGCTCTGCAACGGTGTTAGGAGACCACGGCCCGTGTGACACAAGGACAATGATCAGGCTACCTGGTTGTGCTTTCATGGTTTGGCGTCACCCTGAGGCAGTCTGTTCCCTCAGGAGGGATTCAGGAAGCCACACAATGTCCGTGCCGGGTCCGGGAACAGCTGTGTCCACACTGGCCAAGGGCAGGCACTGCCTGACACTGGCGGGCAGCATCTTTCACTACGTGCTGTTCAAAGAAGGGCCCTGGCATTGGGCATCCCCTTTTCCTCCGGCCCTAAATTCTTCCTTTCTTTCCCTTTCTTTGATCGTTGTGTGCATTTACGGGTACAGGAAAATATAGACATATACTAATATTTTACATGCATATCGTATATGCTGAAGACTGAATGAAGGTTCGTGGAACAGAATAATGAGAACTGTTTTTAAAGTAATTTTTTTCAATAAACCTTAGTGCTCAGCTTGATGGATTTTGACAAGTGTACACAGTTGATTCTGATTTCTTATTATGACTTGGGTGTGGGTACATATTCCACAGGGGGAGCATGTGTTCCCAGAGCCCCCTGGTGGCCTCCTCCCTCTCCTCTTCCCCGCTGGGCATTTCACCCTTCACCCAGATGGACTCACATCTCCGCTCCACTCGGAGCCACGCAGCTCCTCCCGCGCTGAGGGAGAAGGCCACCCACCCTGCCGCCGACTGGAGTTGCCTGACGCCAGCTTGGCTCAGACTGCGGCCACGTGAAGGCTGGGGCACCAGCCGGTCAGAGAAGCACACAGAGCTTCACTGAGGGCACGCTGGCCAGGAGCTTCCATGCCTTCCAGAAAATGTCAAGGGGGAGGAATAGAGACCAAAAATGGAGTCTCACTCATTTTCCTATCAAATTTAATTTATTTATCCTTTTTATTTTTCCTGGTTTTCAGCTTGCAATCGTTAGGTAACTTTACTTTGCCTGGTTTATTTTGTATTTTTCATATTTTTATTTATCATATTTTATATTTATGTTTTCATTTTTATTGTTTTATGTATTTTACTATTTTATTTCATTTATATTTTTTTTATTTTAAAGCCATGTAAACTGTTGCATGGATTACACTGTGTCACACTGTAAAGTGCACAGAAAGCCATACCCTGCCTGGATGGCAGGTGCCTTGAAAACAGGATATCTTGTTTGATTTGAATCTCTGACCCTTAATTTTTTTGTGGGTAATTGGTTTGAATTTCAGCTTCAATAAAGTACAGTATTGTGGAAATTGTGCCAAGGTGACAGCCAAAGCTATCAATCACACACTGATGGAAGAGACAGGCAATCAGATTTTAAAGATTATGCTCCTGGTCTGTGTGATCTGTTTAATGACCTGGAAGATGCCACCCAGGGTTTCCTTGTTTTTTTTTATTCCCTTTGTTGTCAATGTTGTTTGTTTGTTTGGCATTAAATCACGTGGCATGAAAGCCAATAAAATACTAACAGACCCAGGGCTTCATGTCACCTGCACAAATTCTGTTCTAAGTTTGTCACCATCATTGCAGGTAAGAGAATCCAATTCTCCATATAAGGCCTGTGCATTTCCATAATCGCTCCTCAATGTCTGGCGCTCACCTGCTTTGTTTCCCACTGCCATTTCATAACCGCATGCCTAAGCCCCATCAATATTCAGGTTAGCACTCTAAAATGAAACTATAAATTTCAATTTGGAGAAAATAAGCCCTCATTTGGGTTCATGAGTTTTAAATAACACATTACCATTGGCCACATGAAGTTTGCATTTCTAATGTTATTTTATGCATTTGACAATAGATGTTCCACTCTGCTCGAGAGTGGAGAGCAACTGCATATGAAATGTAAGTCTGCTTAAAATGTAGGAATTTATTAGAGCTGCCAGTCAGCCCTGACAAGAGAGTTGAATTATTTCTGAAGATATTTGAGACATCTGTGTTGTCTCCAGTGTCTGCAGGTTCTGAAGTTTCAGTATCCTACCTCTGAAACCTCTTCAAATAGTTGTCTCCACATTCTAAGGGCCTGGAAGGCAAAGCAGAGCCCCAGTGTTAACTGTGGTGCAAAGGATCTGGTGCAGACTCAAGGCTGAGGGAGAGATGTGGGCCGAGTGGCAGGTGTCAGAGGGGAGACCCACCTAGGCTGGATGGGCGCCATGGTCCACGAGGCACCACGCCTTCTGCCCTGGGCCCTCCTGCACAGCCAGGTAGGCTCATGCATGCGCTGCAAAGGCTGAAGCCGTGTCCCATGTCGGCCTCTTTTGCCTTCTTATCAGGATTGTTTCCCATAATCACTGGATCCTTCACTAAACTGTAAAATGCAGAAAATGTAATAAAACAGAATCATATAAAATCTTGAAAAAGCTACCACTCAGACCCAAGTCATAGTAAATTCTCAAATACTGTAATTTTTCTCTTCTTCTCAAAATAGCTTCTCTAAACAGCAGAAAAGCAAGAATATAATATTTAAAAAGTAAATCAGCAGATTTGTATGGTTTGTGATGGAGTGATTTTTATGGGAAGGTCATGTGGGTCTGACATGTTTTTCAACATCATGAAGCTTTGCATGGAGTCCTCACTGTGTAACATCAGTTGATAGATTAAAAATGCTGCTATTGTGTTGCCACATCCATTGTCATAACGGGGAACAAGAGACAGGCATGGTTGCAAGGGAGAGAACAGGCTGTGTATGTTCAAGATCACAAGCACCAGCCAGAGCCAGCTACTCACCACATTTCCCATCATGACTTATCAGCAAAGATGTGATGAAATGACTTTGAAATGTCAGCAAAGGGGAGCATGGTGACCAGTGACAGGTGTGCTGGATCCTAGACGGTTCCCTCTTATTCCTGTGTGTCAATCACCTCTGCCACGTGCCTGGGCTGCCCTCTCATTGGAGGGGGCACCTACCTCCCCTCCCTTGAATCCGGGAGGCCTCATGACCTGTGTTGGCCAATAGAAGTGGGGGAATTGCCCCTGCAAGCGTTGGCATGAGAACAAGCCCAGATAACCTGTGGAAGTGAGAGGACGCCTGGAGAGAGGCCATGATCTCAGCCCTCAGAGCCAAGACTGGCCTGGGTTGGCCAACCCATGGCTAACCCACGGGCCCTCACAGAGGCATAAGGCAGCCCAGCTGGCTGATAGGCATCTGAGTGTGATAAATGCTTATTGTCAGAAGTCCTTGCATTTGGGGGTGTTTGTTACACCATAGCTAACTGATACGTGATTGCCAGTGTCATCACAATTACCATTTATTAAGACCAACTAATGCACTGGATTTTATTTTAATGTAGCCATTATTTTAATTAATTCCTATAAATACCCTTCAAGTTTTCATAGAATTAATCCCCATTTTAAAAATGAAGAGGCTTAGGTTTCTACCACAAAGCTCTGACCTTCTAAGAATTGAGATACATCTCATTTCTTTAACCAGAGATCATATGACAACACTTTCTCCATGTGTATGAACATCAGATCCTGCTCTGTATTTCATGCTGTCCACACTCGCTCCAGGAGTGGGAGGCAGCTGTTGGTAGCTCCTCCCTCTCTGGCTTCACTGTAGCACTCACCTCCTTTTCCCCCAGGTGGAGTGGGTAGATCCAGACATCAAGCTAACAGTTGAGAAGCTTGCCCATGTCACCTCCCATCTTTTCAGAGCCCTCCAAGAGTCTACATGGCCACTGTGAACCAAGGCATCATGGTGAGCCCTGGACTTTGCACAGAGTGTGGAATCGCTGACCTTCCCCTGTCCTCCGTCAGGGGCCATCTGGCTCAAGTCCATCACTGCACAGGTGGAAACAGTGGGTGTAGGAAAAGTGGCATTGTATGGTTTCCCAGGGCTGAAAAGATTGTGCTGGGGTGAGAACCCCCTTCTGCAGCTTTCCAGCCACACCATTTTCCCATGACATGAGACTTTCCTGAGGGAAAACTTAGAGTAGAGGTCTTTTTGTACATTTCTGAAACAGCATAAGGTAGGTATCTGTCCATGATACTGATTCAGGTTATTAGACATACCGTGATACGAAATACACATACACACACACAAACCCCTTAGTCTGAGCAAGACCATCTCCTGCTTAATTCTCACTTTAGATTGTCTGCTTAGATCCATATGTGTCCCTGTGGCTCTACCGTCCTTGGAAATATCAAGATAAAACTTGCTTAAGGAAAGAAAACAAGGTTTTCAAAATAAAAGCAAAAATATGTCTTAAGAGAGAAAATGATTTCTCCTTCTTGGAAAGCCCTTGGAAGAATATGAGAGTTTCATCTCAAAAATCTGTAAGTCGGAATAAGCATATGGTTCTCTTGTTTGCAGTTTGCACTTTGTATGCCCCAGTTCTTCAGACTAAAGACAGATAACGAATGCCAAAGCCTGTGTTTTATCGCTTTTGAAAACAAAAAAGGCTTGCACAAAAAAACAGTAATATGAATCACAAACCATCCAGTATGAAAATAAAGGAGTGTTCCTCACAATTCATGTCTCGGTATCAGAGTGGGAGAGAATTTTTTCCACTAGCAGAAACCTCTATTATCATATTCTCCCAAGAGCAGCTCTAATGGTCTGAATCCAGAATTTATTTTCAAGTGAGATGAACAAATTGGCTTAATATGCTGCCATTTGTTGCCAAATGAGTTGACAAAATATTTAGGCATGAAAGGATCACACATTCATCAAGGAGGGAGTAATTTATTTTAAAATGGCTGCCTTGTACCTGTTGGACTAGAGAGAACCGGGCAGACAGGGTGGCAGGGCGAGCTCTTCCATGTAAAGCACGGCGGTGGAGGGCGGGCTGGGAGCTGCTCCGCTGTGCCCCCAGCCTGGCCTTCTCCCTCTCCCGCGTCGCGAGTCAGGGCCCTCACGCCCTTCATTCCACCTCACCCTCACCTTCAAGCCCGTCTTTATTAACCTTAACAGATGCCTCGGTTTGGCTGAGATGCCTCAATCTTACCCTAGGGATATTTGCATTTTGAGAGCTGTCAGAATTTTAAGCAAAGACATGATGTTCAGATGACAGGCCAAAACCGGGTGGCAGGGAGGGGACGTTCTGCCCCTCGGGGCCCCAGTGTCTCCAGCACAGGCCCGGCCCCCGCCCTGGCGGATGGGCACACCTGCTCAGGGTGATGCTTGCTCCTGCTTTATAGCTTTTGTCGTCAATGCTGAGTGGATTTCTCAAGTCAGAATCTCTACTTAAATTCTTTTTGCCATTAAGTTTCCTGATTTTCAATTTCTCTCTTTGCTCAAATGTCCCTGAATTCTAAATTAGGTTCAAACCGGAAAGCACACATGAGGAGTATTTACTCCAAACTCCTCACCTTACAGATGAGGACAAAAGGAGACTGCAAAGCCAGGGGGCCTGTCCGAGTGCCCCCGACGCTGGTCGCTGCAGCCAGTGTGAGGGCGCAGCCCCCTGTGCAGGCCGACCCCTCCCACGGGCACTGGCTCCGGTGGCCTCCAGCACTCCAGCTGCCCAGGTGCCAGGTGGAGACCCATCTACCCCGCAGACCTCATCAGTGCCTTCGCTCTGCGAAAGCAGAGATGTTATATTACTAAACTGTTCAGAAGGCAAATGAAGAGCTTGGAAAATTTGACCAGAACATATGGAAAGCATGCAAACTACACTTATGTTTAATAAAGGATGAGGGTGGTGGTAGGGGGATACTTGATATTTGAACCTTTTATTAGGATTCTGCTATGTCCTAATAACTTTATATCCATGCTCTAACATAGAAAGAAACTGCAGCTCAGGTGGGAAGAATATGAGCACAGAGAATGTCCCCAGCCTCTCCTGTGCTTCCATGTCATTCCATGAAGACCCAGAGGAACATTTAAACTAAAACACAAGTTTCATGGAGATACACATGCAAATAATGAGAGTTTGTATAATTCATATCCTTATTTCCTTCAATGACATAATGACATTAGCCAAAAAAAGGCATGCAAAATAAGATCTCTTAGTGGGAAATTTTTAAATGACTTTAAAGTACACAAAAGGAGAGAAATTTCTTAACAATATCTTCTTTAATTTAGTTGCAAAGATTTAATTCTATTTTTCCTGGCACAAACAGCAGAGAAGGAACACCTTATACTTTTATTCCTGTTGTCCAGTATGTGAGAGCATACCCATTCTTCAAGTGAGAATTTTTTAAATTTAACTCTGAAGGAAAATCATCACCTGATTCCTTAAATTAAGGCCCTCTGTCACTGACCAATGTCTTCACCCAAATATTCCAAAATATTCAGCTGTTCTTTCGTCACTGCTGTCTCCTGCCTCAGGCATGAGGCTGCCCTCCTTCTCCACACTGAGCCCCGCGCTGGGGAGCGGTCCTGGCCTGGTGGTTCACAAGGAACCCTCTGCGGGCTGCCTATGTGCCCCTGGGGAGACGCGTCCACACATGACCTCTCCTACACCTTGTTTGGCCCCTTGTGATCAGGGATTTTGTGTGTCGACTTCACTGGGCCGCTGGGTACCCAGACTTCTGATCAAACCTGATTCTGGGCGTGTCTGGGAGGGTGTTTCTGGATGAGATCAGCATTTAAATTGGTAGACGGAGTCAAACAGGCTGACCTCCCTTCTGTGGGTAGGCCCCTTCTAATCCTTTGAGGTCCTTGAATAGAGCCAAAAGGCCGACCTTCCCTGGAAGAAGAGGGGCGCACCTGCCTGACTGCTCAGCTGGGACAAGGGTCCCTCCTGGCTCAGAACTGCCACTACGCATCCTGCAGCCCCTGCTTGCCCATGCACCCTCCAGTCTTGGGATTGGCCAGCCCCATAACCACATAAACCAATTCCTCATCGTAAGCAACTTCTGCGTGTATAAATACTTCCTAGTTCTGCTGTTTCTCTGGGGAACCCAAACGCAGTTCCCTCCAGATTCTCCCGGCGAGGAGAGTGCGGACACTCACGTCACTGTCCACCTGGGGTCCAGACCAGAGCAGAGGCTTGTCCCACAGGAAACTGGGGACCAGGGCCCATACTCAAAGCTCATGAAGGCTCCTTGGGGCCTTCTCCCTCCTTTCCTGCCCTATGGGACTAACACCCCCTCTTTATCTTCCCTTGCTTAATGGTAATCCCTTCCCACCTTTCAAATAGAACCTTAACTAAAGCTTTCACTTCCCTTGTGAGGTGCCCATGTATCCTTTATATGGACATCAGTCCTGGTCACAAATACCAGCGCCTCCTAGATAGGGGGCAGGGCCATGCTTGCCAGAGTAACCTAAGTTGCAATCCTGGTCCTTCACACCACATTTTGCAAAAACAACTCCTTCTCCATCACAGTGCCCAGAAACTTCCTGGGTAGACCCTGGAGGCATTTCTCTCTTTCAGGGACCTTGGCATGTAAGGGCTGTCGAGGTGCCTCCAGGCAGGGGTGGGAAGGAAGAGAAACCATGAAAAATAGGTCAATTGGATTGTCCCGAGGCAATGGCCCCCTTTATATTCTCTGCCTCTGACTGTGTGGTTCAGTGTGTCTGAATTGGTCCTGACACATCTTTCAGCCTGTTATGAGTTGGTCTTGACTCCACAGAACAGGGAAACGCACCGTGAGAAATTTCTGAAACAGTGGAGCCAGGCCGGGCACTGTCCCGATAGAGCCGCCATGGGCAAAAGGCGATGGTCCTGGGCTGCTGTCACCCTGCTGCACGCCGCGGGGTTGTCACCCTGTTCCTGTGAACTCTCTCCAGCTTGGCGTTGTCTCCGCTGCAGGCAGGTGTTCTGCTGCGGCAGAGAGGACAGCCCTGTGCTGGGAGCTTTCAAGGGTGCTGCCCATGGCCTATGAACTCTCCCTGGGTGATCCACTGATGGCACAGCCTGCTCCCAGCTTCGCTGATCTAGCTCGGGGACATGCGGGCACATGAAAGCCTTTCTCTTCAGCTCACACTTTTTAACTGATGTATTCTACCCACTGCAGACTTCCACGGCTTTTGGTAGAGCAGTTTGATCATGAGCAGAGACGAATCTGTCAAGGCTGGGAAGCGAGCACAGACCCAAGAAGGGGACGACTTGGATCAAACACAAGCACAGGGAGTGTGGTCCCGGCTCCCCTTTGACTGGACGGCCGATGGGGCAGTGGCTGCTGCAAACGAATAAGGGAGGATGATGGTGTTTCAATGATGTGACGGGCATGGCAATGACTTCTGTGTGTGTAATATCAATGCATAATCCACAGATTAGTGAATTCTGGCTGAAGACATCTGTAATTTGAATCCCTGATTCTTTTCCCCAGAAATTTGATTGGCAACTAAATGTTAATAACATATTTGAGTACTTAGATTCCCTTTCTTAGACATTTTTGTCATGTGGGACCTGCATATAATTTCAGAGCAAAGGAAATCCCAGGTAGAAGCTGCTCTCCTACTTCTCTTGTTTATTACAGGTAGCTTACTATGCTAACATCTATGATAGGAAAAAAATAGGATATTCATTTTTCAATTCCCTGGTCTATTTGTCCATGAAATGGACAGTGTGTGCCTCCACACAGAGTTGGGTGGCTTATGGTCCACAGCATCTTAGGAGACATGATCAATAAAAGGGAGAGGCCATCCAGAAATGGCAGCTCTCGTGCTGAAGCCACGATCTGCCCCCCAGGGCCAAAACCATAGTCCCTTCCCCAGATGGCCAGGTCTGGTGCTGAAGTAAACACAACTCTCCCAGTGGCTGTAACCGCAGTCCCTTTCCCAGAGCGAACAGGCAAACGGTCAAACCACTCGGGAACAATGAAATGTTGCAAGTAGACCACTTTCCTGTGGGTCCAGCTTTGCTAATTTACACCAAAACAAAACAAAACAAAACAACCTTGAGTTCCTAACAAGCCAGGGAATGGACCTTAAAATAACAAGAGAAGTGATTTTATTTTTAAAATAATTTTTTCTAGTATTAAATTATTAAAGAAAAAGGGGACATCATTCACATATCTGAGACTGTTTTGCATCCCTCCACAACACAAGTTTAGTACAAGATATAAAGTTCTAATTCCTGGTTAAGCACTGGGCCACTAAATACAAGGAAAATTAAAGTCTTCATAATCTGAGAACACCAGCTCACTTACACTTTGCGTATTTCCACATGCATTTGCTTAATTAGCATCAGGCTTCTGTATCTACCTAATTGAGACATTCAGAATCATGTTTGTCCTGAAGCTGGTGAAAAGAATTGTTCTATGACATCATTAAGTGTTCAAGTATCAAATACACTTTAAAATCTTTTAGAATATTTTTGAAACATTTTTTTTTTAATTTCTGGTAACAGAAGGAAACAAATTGTCCCTGGCACCAAACTTTGCAAGATGATTCCATTCATTATGAGTGTTAAGATTCCTCGAAGAATATCATGTCGCCAGATTACTTCATCATATAAGCTTTAGGGTTTTTCAATTCCTATCTGAGTTCATCCTTGCTCTAGGCATCTGGTTTATAATCACGGCTCATTAGAAATATCCAGGATAGTGAGCTACAAACTCAATTATGTACCTAAAAAATCAGGAAGGAAAAGATAAAGTGCTGCAGATGAAATGTTGGTGTCCCCTTCGAACCCACATGCTGAAGTCCTAAGCCCCAGTGTGGCGGAGTTAGGAGGCGGGGCTTTGAAGGTGAGCAGGTCAGGAGGGCAGAGCCCCATGCATGGGATCAGCGCCTTACAAACACCCCAGAGAGCTCCCATGCCCTTCTGCCACATGAAGACAAGAAGAGAGTCCTCACCAGACACCAAATCTTTTGACCTCCTTGACCTTGGCCTTCCCAATCTCCAGAGCTGTGAGAAACACGTATCTGTATTTATAAGCACCCAGTCTGCGGCGTTCTGCTAAAGAAGACCGAATGGGAAAAGACGTGTGGAAAAACAGTCAAGACAGTATTTAGGTTTTTGTTTTTCCCCATATTTTGGTGAAGTTCATTTCCTCAGTGGAACTATGCATTGCCATTAGGTTTCCAGGGAGAAGAAACTACCCACTTACATGTTAGTCCCTATTGTGGAGGGCTGATTGTTCACCAAGAGAAAGCCATTCTTGGGGTGCCAGGCAGGGGCCCAGTTGCCTAGTGTGGCCCTGTCCCCCATTCCCAGAGCCCCTGTTGCGTGCTCAGCACACCCGGGCCACCAGCCCTGCCGTTCCACGAGGCTCTGACCTGCGCAGGCCTGTCATCCTCAGTGGCGCATGCAGGAGATTGTTAACAGGCAGAAGAAAGTGCTTTGGCTTCCTAGGGAAATGATACAATTATGCTGCGGACTTTGGAATGGATGTTATCAGCATTTGAGGAAATGGACCCAGACCATCTTTCTGCATAGTTCAGCCTTATGATTACATGGTTTGTATCACCTGAATGTGGCTTTTGATAGAGCAGAAGACATCATGCCTCTCAACCACATCAGCTTGGGACCACAGCCTCTAAGTCACCCTGGTGTCTCCTCTTCTCCCCAGCAGCACCTCCTGCCTGGACTTCTCCTCCACACCCAGCCAGTGGGTCTTTGAAAGCTACAAGTCTCATCTTACTATTTTCCACATAAAATCTTCATCTTCCAAGATGAAACACAATAGGGGGAATAGGATGAAGGCTGTCAGGTGACAGGTCAACAAGGTCCCGCAGGAATGGAGCCATGCTCGTGTTCAGGCTCTTCTCAGGGGCTCTCCCTTCTCTCCAGGCTCCACTTGGGTGCCCCAGTGAGGCTGGCCCATCCTCTCAGCCTTGCTCATGCATCCGGGTCTCTGAAACCCAGCTTTCCACTTCCCTCCTTCACTGGCAAATTCTCATCTGTCAGAACTCAACTCAAAACCACTTCCTCCAGGAAGACCACTGACTATCACCCCCAAAACCACATCCCTGCTGCTCCTCATGTGTTTTCACGACACCCACACTTCCCATGCTGCCACGAATAACTTACTCCGAATATATTTTTGATTATCTGACCTTCATGTCTCCCTCCCGAACTGGAGCATAAGCTCTGTGAGGGCCGGATGTGTTCCTGTTCTGCTCCTCCCACATCCCTGGCCAATGGCAGGGGCGTGGACAAATGCTGGCTGAATGAATACATGATGATGGACAGCAGGGCAGAAGGGCAGGGTGTGAGCTTGAAGGGGGCCATGCCCCCAACCCCTTGCAGAGCTGACAGTCATCAACAGGCATGGAGATTGTTGGTGGAACACAGGTGGAATGAATGAGGCAGGATGGATGAGGGACTCAGGAGACAGAAGAAGTGAGGTGCTGTCCAGAGAGAGGGGTTTCAGGTCTCAAGGTTTTAGAGGTGAAGCGATTCCAGCTAGTGCCAGGCTGGTTGAAGGCAGCATGTGTCTGGCATCCACTCATACCAAGTGGGCTGACATCTGCTGCCAGGGAGCCCGTGCTGATGCTGTGCGGACGGCAGAGACGGGGAGAACTTCTTTCCACTGAGACCCTCCTGGAGGGCACCGGAGGTACATTTCCTTGAAGCAGCTCGGGTAGCCAAGCACGTTCTTAGACCTGTGGTCCACCCGACCTGCCAGCCCGAGGGCACCAGTGTGCAGAGGGCAGTAGGAGGCAGGCAGACCAGCCCGTCTGTAGGGATGGGTGCTCAGTGTGTCCAGGAGGCCCTGGAGGATGAACGGAAGAGAAATGACGACTCAGGGGTTTTCCGGGATGTGGACAAGGCATACCCAAAAAGCAGCACTAATGGACCCAGACAGAGGAAGGGATGGGTCAGGTGGTTGAAAGGATGGGCTTGAACCAGCCCAGGCCTTGACCCTGGTTGACTTAAAAACATTAACTTTAAACTCCCTCTTCTTTTGCCTTCTCCTTCTCTTCATCTTCTTTTCTTTTTATAAACCATGAACCAAGGAGGAAAATACCTTCTGTCTAAGTCAACGAACAATGCACTTTGTTACTGAAAGCATAAAGGGAAACTAGCAAATGCCAACTCCTCAGTTCTCCACGCTGTGGCTGCTGTCACTCAAGTACATACGGCTGACACGAGGCCTGGATGTAGAGCACGCACCGGGCTTGTAGCACAGAGATCACGCTGCAACACACGAGACGCTTTGGCCACACGCTCCCTCCTTTTGTGCTGTGCAGTGGTCAGCTGTTTAATCATTGCTCCACCGCCTCCCTATCACAGGGCCAGAAATAATCGCCTCATTGTACGACCCGTTAAGACAGCCACATGGGAAAGTGCCAGAGACAGATCATTCTGGGGCTTCTTTATAGGCTGTTTTGTAAATAAATCATACTTTTTAATTGCTCTGTCAGAAGGATCCTTCTTTGAGCAAAAGGTGACTGCAGCTGAATGTGGGAGCGCCACAGGACAGCTGTTTGGTCTGGCAAAGGGCTCCCAGCACTTGTACTCAATATCCAGAGCGACCCCTCGGATTCCATGTACATAGTAACAATTAAAAGCACACAATGGCGTGACCAGGTTCACCGTGACAGAGGCAGGTTGGCCGCTTCCCATAACAGCCTCCCAGGCGAGCAGAACAAAGGGGCCCGTCCCATCTGCCCCACGCTCGGCAGGCCTCCTGTTCCAGAGGCTGCATGCGTCCCCCCGAGCCCGGGGGGCCCCACACAGACAATACACTCAGGTCCAGAGGAGCCCCGTCCTGACTAGTGAGCTCATGTGTGCTGGATGCCTCTGACAGACCCCACGAAGGGACAGGTTCTTGCAATGATGACTTAGCAGGTCCAGGACACAGAGCTGTGTTGAGTCCGTGTGCACAGGTGGGACCCACCTGAGCATCTCCAAGGGATCTGAGTGCTGGAGCTTTTCCCTCCAGGAATGGTGAAGGGTCAGCAGTCCTGTGTTTCCAAGTGGGTCACCGTGAATCCCAGTGCCTCACCATGCATCTGGATGCACCCATTTCTCTGCAGTTTAGGTCCCCTCCGGCTCTCTTGCTGAATCTATGCTTGATGTGCCTGCAACATGCCTCCCACTCCTACCAAGGAGGATGGAAAAAGAAGGCACTGACAGTGGGCTCTCCAGGGTAAAGCCCTGTAAGGCCAGCATCATCAAGGTGAAATAGCTTCCACCTTGGCAGTTAACTACACACTGTGTTTCTGATCACAGCTCATCAATGATCGACTGCTCTCACGGGAAAGACTGACATTCCAGGAGGGGCCAAAACAGTTCCAAACGCAGAACAGAGGGGCCCACTCCACACCCGGCCTTGGTGAGCGAGCAGGACAGCGACACGCCCCAGAGCTGGCCTGACACGTCTTGCCTTCCTTGTGCATCTCTTAAATCCTAAAATTGAGGCCAGCCTCAGTACATCACAGAGGCTGAACTTCTGGCAACATCAATAACAAGGAACAATAACAACAACCTGAAAGTATGCCTTTGACGCAATGGGAGGGAAGGGAGCTGAATCCAGCAACACGCAGGTCCGCGGCAGTTAACAACTATTATATAAACATGATGGAATGCGGCCAGTGTTCTGACTGATGGAAAAAACCTGGTCATTAGCCGCTGGGGGATGCCCGATGCCCGCACAGCTCTGCAGTTGCGATCCAAGTGTGTTTCCATAAAAACTCAGCTCTCTTAACAAGGAGTTTGATGGAGTGCTAACAATCCTCAGCTTCAGGTTGAGCTGTTAACCAACAAAGTCGTCATTAACTACTGGTAATCACTGGTTTCTTGGGATTATTGCTTAACTATGAACTTGATAGCCAGTCCTGCCTCCTGACTTGGGGAAATATTCCTCCATTGCCGTTGATCACCACGACCTTCACTTCACCACAGCACATCTCTAACAGCAGAAGCGACAGCTGTGGGAGCCCGGTGGGCGGCGAGGGTGCTTCCAAGAGCCGTGGTCGGCACATCTCCGGACGATTGTCAAGCCCCCATGGCCAGGCTTCTCTGCATATGGTCACCAAACACGGGAGACTGCTGGCACCAAGTCAGTTCTTAGGGACCACTGACCCATTAGAAACAACAAGTGGCCCTTTTCAGCAGGACAGTTCTGCATCCCAACTGGCTGACATGACTTAGGGTCCAGGAAATGCTGTCCCTCCCCCATCACACACCCTCTCACTCCTGGGTCCGGCACTGACATGGGGTGGATGATTCCAGAGGATCTACCTCGCAGGCTTGCTCTCGGCATAGTCCAGCGTGGGGAAGGTGGATGCTGACTTTCCAGTTCAGGTCACCAGAGTCCCAGAGGCATGGATCCACGCAGACGGGCCTATCTGGGACCACTCCTCAACACACAGTGATGATTTTTTTCCCCCAAATGATTGCCTTACATGGCGCTTCCTTTTTAAAATTTAACCAACAGTGTGCATGGATAAGGCTACATGCTCTTTTTTCTCAGAATCAGCCCTTTATGGACTCGAATCACTGTACGGTTACCCTTCCGTAATGTTTTCCAGTGGCTTTGAAGTTTAGGGCATTTTCCTTTGCTGTGTGTAGCCTTCATGTGTCCCTCTGAAATAAAGGTGTGTGTACTGCACATTCGGTAGTTAACACTGTGGAGGGGTTTTGTGCACTTCTGTGGCTAGTGTCATTTAATTCAAAGCAGTGTACTACTCTTATTAACCTCATCTTTTATGATGTGCCTAGCAGGCTTATACCACGGTAGCCACTCAAAGACAACTGCTGGACCATAGGGGTGTGTTTCTATGCACGCACACTGTCCACGGCGAGCACAGGCCTTCACACTCTTCTCCTGGAGACAAGCCTGTGTGCGGAGCAGGGAGGGGTGGCCTATCCCAGAGGACCACAGAGAAACACCTCCTGGACACAGGCAATGTGTTGATGTGGGTTCCAGAGGAGGTTCTTGCAGCCCAAGTCAGCTCAGGAAGTCATGCTGTCACCTAGAGAGTACACCCCAGGCTGATAAAGGCTCAGGATGGGGTCCTAGGCAGGGGCCTGGGGGAGGGGAGGGCCTGAAGATGACAGGGACTGGGGGGAGGGGAAAGCCTGAAGATGACAGGCTTCCTAGGGTCCTCTCCTGGGACATCAGCCCATAGACAAGACTGTAAGCCTTACATTAAGGGCACCTTAAAGGCAAAGCGAACTGTGACCCTCTTCCTCCTCTTGGGTCACGGGAGGGGCTGCCCCCGGCTGCCAACTGATGTCCCCTGAGTCTCCCAGGACTCTGTCCCTAAGTTGCTTGGGAGCTTGGGTATAGGGTAAAGCAAAGGAGGATGTCTCCACCTGGGCGGCCAGTCCCAGTGGCCTGGTGGCCCTCACAGCGGCATCACCATGTGGAGACAGAGGACACGCCCGGAGTCCCATCTGCCAGGACACCAAATGCAGCAGGGCGAGCAGGTGCCCGGAGAGAAGCTGAGCCGGGGGCCCGAGAGCAGCTCCTCATGCCGGGACCTGACTTTGCCCCGTGGCCCAGGGGAAGCCCGTCCACCACTGCTCCACATCGCCCTGTGGGACAGGCGGCCCTGCTGGAGAGCAGGGACTGCTCATGGCACAGAGCCAGCCTGGCCGTAAAGGTTCCTGGGCAGTGTGGTGGATTCTGACTCCTTCAGGAGCAGGTGGGGGTCAGGGAAAGAGAATGGACAAAATAAGCCATTAATTTAGGGCACATTTGACTGAATTGTGCCTCAAATTGTCCTCTGATCCCTAATGCATGTGGAACATGAGCCTTAGCCTGTAAACCACTTTCCACCACTTTCCAAACCCCTGCCCCCTAGATTTGGGATATGAAAGGCATAACTGACATTTTTTCTGTCTCCACCCCTTGTTTGTAAGAAGCTACTAACACGGATTTAGGGGAAATATTTGGCAGACACACTTCTCCATGCCAGAATTAAATGAAAGCATATTAAAAATTCCTTTGAACGTGTTCCACAAATTTGAAAGAATATTCATAAACCATACTTGGGAACACACACTCCTCAGCCTTCCTGTGAACGGCACGCTGGATTCATTTGGCAAAGATGGAACTTCAGGCGCCCCACACCTCCGCCTGACACAGCCACCCTGCTGCCCGTGCAGACCCCACACCGGCTGGTGTCCAGCCTGGCAGAAAAGGCTCCAAGGAGACGGATTCAGACAGTTAGTGTTGGCAGTATGCGCCCTACCCGACTTCAGTGCTGGTCCTTAATAAAATCAATACTGGAGTTGAATAAATATGCTGTAAACTCCCGGAAGGCAAAATTCACTGCCTGCCCCTCCCTCTCCCTCTCGGGCTCTCTGTCCCTGGCCACACTAATGTGGCAGGCACTTGCAGAGCACAGTCATGCAGACAAGCAGGAGGGTTGTTCTCTGCAGACACGGTATTTGTTGTTTCAGACCACAGAAACACTACATTCTAGAAAGAGTGACATGTTTTATGTCAAGCTTCTTATAGCAAACAGGCATATCAAAGCACAGAGGAAATAAGCTAATGATATGTACATCTATATCTCCAATCCCCCCATATGCCCCTATACTTTAAGGCATTCAGATTATATAGAAATCATGTTTATATGTGAATCTCATTTATACTAGTTGAGTCTGGAACTATGGGTTTGCTCAAAATCTGCTTGTGCTCCCAATTTTGGTATTTCTTTTCTTTACATTTTCTCCATATCATTCCCTAGATCACCTGTAACCATAATGAGAAGGCGCTTCTGGCCCCTTGTCACGTACATGCACTGGTGGCAATGTCCTCAGCATGCCCCTTGCTGTGTCAGTCACCTGGTCCTAGGCTGGAGTCTGGAGGCTCTCTGGTAGTCAGGGGGTGCCCACTGCTCTTCCCTGAGCCACCCTGCAGACATCACTGCAGTGAGCAATGCAACTGAATTCAGTTTAGGGTCACAGCCCTATGTATAAACTGATTGTTAAAAACTTTTGCATATCGCCATGTAACATTTCTTCTTTATCTTAGGACCATGATAAAGAACAGTGCATTTTTTGAAAGACCAAAATTTTCTTTAAAAATAAAACACTCCACACATGTAGCATGCAAGAGAACTACCTTTAAGGGGGATTTTTTGTCTTTTTTCCTTGGTTTCTTTCACATTTCCTAATACCCAAAAGGATATGGTAATACACCGCACGGCTCTCTCGCCTGTAACATGAGGAAGGGCAAACAGATGTAGTGTTTTCTGACTGATTTTGGCATTTTACTTAATAACTGAGTGATTTTGTGATCTCTTGAATTGTATAACAGTATGCTTCATAAAATTATGAGTCAGAATGGGATTCCAGTTTTTGGACACTGAATTAATGGAACTTCAAAATGATGTACAACTTGAAGTCAGGCAGTTACAAAATTTCAGAAACTGTTAGTGTTTTATTGAACAAACAACCCAGCAGAATTAACAGTCTTGGGCATTGAAAATTCTTTGCTGCCAATCCTATTAAAAGAATATTTATTCTATGAGTGCTAAATAAACATTTTTTTCAGGAAGAAAATGTGAACATTATTAAAAGGATTTTTGAAAGATGTTATATCATTTTTTGACCTTATAGCTCATTTTGCTGTGGAATTTCAAATGTGGTTTCAAAATAAATTCATAAAATATGATTTCATGATGTATAATGTCTGCAAAATAGCACAATAGCCACATCTAAATCCCAAATTCCAAACTTCACTGAAGTGGTCATACTAGATGTAAGAGTTAAAGGTTAACATCATTAAACTAGTAATTTCATGTCATCCACGTCCTAGATCTAAAGGAACCTAGATCTCATTAAACCAAGAGCAATAAAATGATAAATGAATAACAATATTTTCATCCTGTGCACGGCTCCCATTCGTGTATGAACCCCCTGTTTCTGTAGTAATTACCCAGTCATCGTGGAGCCCTGACCAGACCCTGACGCCCTCAGGGCTGACAGTCCACAAGAAGTTTTCAAGGCCAGAGACTCTGCTGAGTTTATTCATTTCTGTGCCTCCAGTGCCTAGGACAGTTTCTCCTCACACACAGGAGCCACTCAATACATTGGTAGTTGAGTGAATCCACAAAATAGCAAGAAGGGTGCAGAAGTTGCTGGAAAGGGTAAAACATCCACTCATTGCTTGGTGCTGACTACGTTCTTCCTGTGGATGATTGGAAGACACTAAATTCTTCCGCTTCTCATGTACTCCCATACTCTTTGTTGAGGTGAGAGATATTTTGGATTGGAAGACATACATAAGTATTGGAAGACAGAATTGGAGACAGGATTAGATAAACAGATTGGAAGAGGGTAGCTTTCTAGCTGTACATGCATTCTCACCCCTGGGCCCACACTGGTATAGCTTGGATGCTGGAAGTAGTCAGAAAGGGCAACATTGACATGTGGGAGATCTCAAGTGGCCATGGAGTAGCCAAAGGCAGGAGAAGACTTTGAAGAGCAGGGACAGTCAGATTCAACACGAGAGGAAGGTATCTTTGGAAACTACAGTTTAGAGAACAGGACAAGGTGGGCAGAGGTGGACCCAGGAATGGCCCAGAAGCCCGGAGGAAAGGAGCAGCTGTTCTTAGAGTCAGCCAAGGCTGGCCACGGGTATAAAACAGGTAAACTTCATCTTCTTTGAGGACAAGGTTACTGGATTTCTGGATAAGGAACAAAACATAGACACAACTGGGTGCAGATGTTGGTAAAGCAATTGCCAGCATCATGCCCTTTCCTTCTAGACACGAGGAGAGACAGAGACAGGCTTGTACAATTTAGAGTCCTTGTTAGTTCAAAGACAGGCCCCCAAGGATGTGGTTTATTGACTCATGGCCAAGATGGAATTTGCCATCATTTTGGATTTGGGCATAAAGGTCATGCTACTCCAGCTTTTGGCATGGCACAAAGCTTGAAGTAACCATAATTTCCCTGGGTGAAAGAACTAACATCCACAATAACTTTCTGGCTCAGACAGTGAGCTGACTGTAACAGTGACATTTGCTTGGAGTCAGTGAAGCCCACCCAATCCCGGTGGCCCATAGGATGGCAGCACTCCTAGAGCTCCTCAGCTTGGGTGTGGGGGGTCATTGGTCCAAGGAATGCTGAGCTGCCCTGGACTGCATGAAGGGAACCGCTGGGAAAGCAGAACCGCCCCAGTGAGACCACAGCTAGAACTCCCTGCTCATTGTGCTCTGGGTTTCAAAGGGTCAAGGGTGAATTATGGCCAGAGGAAAAACAATAATTGGGCAAAAGAACTCAAACACCAATCAGAAGAAATAAATTAGGCCTGTGTAGCTTAAGAGAAGAAAGGATTTGGTGAAGCTCTGAAAAAACAAAAACTAAAACATGACTCCCAATATTTGAAAGTATTTTGTGTCAAAAATAGATTAGCTTAATTCTATGCAGCTCTGAGAGTTAGAATGGGGAACAATGAATGGAAGCTACAGAAAGGAATTTTGACCTCGAGTGGGAAAACCATTTTAAGAAAGCTGACCGAAGATAAACTGACAACCTTGGAAGACAGTAGGTTTCGTGATACTTGAAATGTTTGAGAAGTGGCTGAGGATGCCTATCGGAATGCAATTAGAAAGCATATGGTCATTGGATCAACCTTCATTAGATCTGTACCTTCCAGCAAGGTAGGACAGGTGGCCCCTGAACACTTGAAATGTAGCTGATCCGAACTGAGATGTGCCAGAACTGTGAAGTGTTGCCAAATTTCAAAGACTCTGTATAGACAAAAAGAAAGCAAAATATTGTACTGTTCCATACTTTTGTTGTGATCACATGTTTAATTGATTATATGTTACTATATTGGATTGTATACAGTCTATTAAAATAATTTCACCATTTGCTTCTTTTTATGGGGACTACTAAAGTATTTAAGATTGTATATGTGGCTTGCATTTTATTCTATTCAACAACATTAGTCTACATCCCAGATATCCAAACTGTGGTCCCTGCAGAAAAAGCAAGCTTGTGAGAAGAGGAGAATATCCACTCTACCTCAGACCCATGGATCAGAATCTATCTTTTAACAAGACTTCAGGAACTTGTTATAGATTATCAGCGCTCTCAAACATTTTTTTAAAAATAGGAAAACCATTTATTTAAAGGAAATTTAGGGGGAAGAATGCTATAAAATTATGCCATAACAGTAATTGTGAGGATGCGACCTTCTCGTAGATTACAAATCGGCTTTCTCAGTTACCTCTCCCACCCCTACACACTTTTACCCTGGTAAAACCACTTGAAAACCACTGGTTCGTATCGCTTGTAAGATCTTAAGACATCTTGAATCTGTGCATGCTGTCTATGAGTGCGGACATGGTTTCATGGACAATTGTGACCTTCGCAGTTCAATGCCTGTCAGACTTGTCCAGTTGTCAGAATCACTGGAGACCCTTATTTTAAAAATGCAGATTCCTTTGTATCAGAGTTGCCAATGACAATAAGTTAGCAATCTGTTCATTTAAGAGCTGTCCAGGTGAATTTAACAGACTTACAATGAAACCTGCTACAAACTTAACAGGAATGACACTATGAATCCATATTTTTAAGGATAACACCAAGTTTTGTTTTATATTTCTAATTCTACATTTTCTAAATTTCTGAAAAGATGGAAGGAGTGTTAACTACCACCTGGTTTCACTGATTTAAGAAAATCCCAGCCAGAAGTGAAAAATTCCTATTCTAGCATAAATAATTTCCTTATAGAAATCAGAGCAAAATATTTGTTTTGAGAAATGGTATTTGTGTGAGTATGTGTGTAGAGGGTTGCCTAGAGTAGAATAAATATTTTGGATTTTTCTGAAATACTTTAAAAAATATTTTCTGTAAAACACAAAAATGCAAAGCAGAAGATATTTTTACATTTATACCATAAATTAGCTTGTCATCTTATTGGAACTGGAAATTGTCTTCAAAATAGAAGGGAGGGGAGAAGTAACAGGCTACACATACTATTCCCAAACACCAACCACACACATACTGTGTAAAACTATGTTTTCCTTGTGTGAAGGGAGATAAATTGTCATGCTGTTTCATACCAATCTCTGATTTAGAAGACCAGAGACTTACTATGAAAACTGTATCCCCTTTAAATTTATGCTCAAAATTGCACTCAGGAGCTAAAACAATAACAGGTAAGTATGGTAATAGGAAGCAAAATTACGGAAGACGTCTGTGTCCTGTAGGTCCAACATGAATGCGTAAATGGGTTTGGTAGGAAGGACACTGTCACAAGGAATTTTCTAAGCAGAGACAAAACCTCTGAAAGGAAGGTAGGAAATTATTTTTAAATGTACATTGTTAAAGAAATAATGTATCCTGACATTTATTAAAATGGTAAGGAAGACTTTAGACCTATTGTAATAAGAAGAAACAGGGGTTCAAGCTCAAATAAGGTGAAGGCTGGTGGGGATTTATAGCCAACAAGCAGACTGAGGGGGTCAGTGGTTGGATAATTACTATCAAGAGACATCAAGGGCAGGGGAATTCGTGCTAAAGTGACTTAGGCGAGCCCTGCACCCTGCCTGCCCTGGCAATAGGGCCTCCCATTCTGGGCACCTGCATGGATGTGCCGCCCCAGGCCAGGAGCGGATCGCAGCCATTACTGCCCTGTCTCTGGAGGATCACAAACTGCATTAGTTTGATCGTTAAATCAAAACCATGCGCAGCAGTCTCCTCACATGGACTCTAGCATTTTTATGACATAATCCTGCTATCATCCCCCTCCTCACATGCTCTATGCCCGTTATGTTATTGAAATATTCTCAGCAGATGTCATCTGTAGATGAATGAGGCTGGCCCGTAGGTGTCTCGGCTGGAATCTGAATACTGCTCAACTCCACTAAAAATGTCAGGGAAGAAAGAGTTAGCTCAAAAAATTCCAGCTGTTTCAGAAATGGCCGTTTCCCATCAGTCTGGCAGCCCTTTGGTGTATAAAATCTTTGCTTCTTGAAGATGCATATTTCCTTGAGGATGTTGGCAGAGCAGGACGAGGGCAGCTAAGGAGGTGAGAGGGGAGATGAAGCTCAGGGAGTGTTTGGTTTGAGGTAGCGAATCACTGCTGGCAACACTGAGACCCTAATACTGACCGTACAGGGAGCAGTGGTCTATTCCACATTGCACCAGTCAGAAAATGCGTAGGAAAGCCCCATCCCCCTGGTTCTCACTTCAGCTGGAGATCCAGTTAAGAAAACCATGGCTGCAGGTGGCAGGCGATAAACACTAAAAAGAGAGAAAAACCCAGCCCCAAATGCCCCGCAAAGGGTTCCCAGAGGTGCTCTCCTCTAGGGTGGCTGAAGGAGGATCCAGTAGCCCGTCCAAAGACACAGAGTTGTCTGGCACAGAAAAGCCATTACGAAGAAACAGAACCCTGGAAAAGCAGGGACATGGCAGGAGTGGAGCCTGGGGGTGGTGTCCACAAGGGAGCAAGACTGCCTCTTAAAGAAGAGTCAGAGCCAGAAGAGAGGACAGCACAGCAGGGAACAGGGAGAATGTGTGCCCTTTTCCGATGGGCTGCCCTTAAGCACCACTTGGAATGGAGTAGGACCCAGTGCACACGGGAAATGGGGTCTGTCATGGAGGGAACAGTCAAGCTTATACACATAACATGAATAATAACATTTTCTTCTCATCTTTCTTCAGGATAAAAAGCTTGAGCTATTTAAACATTTTATTTTTCCTCTAGGACCTCCTCGATATTGAAAAATCTTACGATGGGGGTTGAAAAGTTGTCCACATGCTCTTGCTTGACAAGGGCATGACCCAAACCTCACAGGCTCTTTACTGGAGGGTGTGGGTCGACAGAGGGTCAACTGGTGAGAGAAACTGTATTTTGCAATAGCCTAAAGTATGCATTTTTGAATTAATCACCAGATTTCACACCCATCTTCACTTCTTTTTCCCCCTAGCTTTATTGAGATATAAGTGGCACATAACACTGCATAAGTTTAAGGTATATGTGCGTTGATTTGGTACATTTACATGTTGCAGTATGGTTACCACCATAGTATCAGTTAGCACCTCCATCATGTCACATAATTGCCATTTCTTTTTTGTGGTGAGAACATTCAAAGTTCACTCTCTCAGCAACTTGCAAGAATATGGTACAGTGTTATCAACCATAATCACCATACTGTCAAGGAGATCCCCAGGACTTATCATCTCATAACAGGAAGCCTGTGCTTTCTGACTAGTACCCTTGCCCTCCCGGGCCCTGACCCTGTCAGCCACCAGTCAAGTCTCCACTTATATCTGACCATTGACTTCCATGCCTCAGTTTCCGTGACTGTAAAATGTAGTTGTCGGGAGAACTGTTAAGTTCATCTATGCCTCCAAAGGGTTATGCCATGTTTTGAAGGGTACATTTCTGCACCCAACATCGTGAAAGCATTGCCTGACTCCCATGGGTTAATTTCCATTGCCACTCATTCACACCATGTTTTCAATAATTCTGAGTTTCTGCTTCTACTGGGGCCCATTTGTTTATTATCTGCTTTCTTGATTAATGGTTTCCTTTAGTATTTCCTTCTTCCCCTAAAAAGCTTGGACATCTCTTGTTGATTATGTCATCTTACTGTGTCATATATCACCACCAAATGTTAGAAATCTGTTGTTAATTTGTTTACAGACATCTTCCTGTCCAGGTATGGGTGGAGATGCTTCAAGGAAATAAGTTCTGGGGGATCTGAATTACAGGAGAACAATTTAGTTAAGTGATTACACACAGTGTAAAGGACCCTTCAACTTACAAAACCATGCCAAGGTCCTTAAAGCTGCAAGACTTACAGATAATGAACCAGTTGACCCTGAGACTGGAGTCATATGGCATGAACTCTGAGAATCACTGTCCACTGAAGACTAATCAGAGGTGAAGAAAAAGCATCACAGGAATGATAATATAGCTCAATGAGAAAAGAGGATTTGATTCACAAAAATTCATGCACAAAATTTCAGGAATGCATATGCTGAATTCTGTTCAGGTCGTTTGAATTTTTTTTGATCTTCCCGAGTTTATTTTTGTCCAAACTTTGAAGATTTTTATAAGGGAAACGTAGTGGGCTCAAGAGAACTGGAAACTTAGAGAGGCTAGGAGCACGGACAAGCATTTGCCTCTCAGTGACTCTGACATGTTGGTTCAGAAAACATACTTCAGACTAGCAATTTCCATCAACATGACATTTTCTTCTGTGCAACGATTATAGTGAGCCCCCTTAGTGTGAGCTGAACATGAATATACTTTAGGGTCAGAAGAGTTATCCGGCTATCTTTTTACAAATGAAAACATTGTGTTAAATTCTACTTAAGTGCTAGTTCTTAGGTGGCATTTCATGAGACTATCACTTTCCTCCACTTAGAGCATGTGGATTTGCCAAACTCAGTTATCCATCAACTAAACTGATTTGCAGCATCCCATGTTATCTCTGAGAGGACCATCCCAGCCTCAGGGGGATGAGTGTGTGTGTTTTGCTGGTGCCTCACTCCTCTCACCCCGTGCTTACTCCTCCTCGGTTCCCAGTGGATGCTGTGCCCCACACCTTGCTTCAACTCCAGAAGCACACAGTTCCCAGCTGAAACAGTGTCGTCTGTGACCTCCACTTTTCTGCCTACCTCACGAACTGTCCTGCTGCCTCTTGTGATTATTTGGCTGGCCCTTTGCAATCTGTCTCTTTGCCAGACTGTTTACTTCTCATTTTGAAAGCTCCCCAGGTAGTGGCTACTCCAGTCTTCCCACTGAATTTGACCACCCTGACCTCCTCTTCCCCTTCCTGTTGGGAATAACCAGCAAGGGTATCAGCTGCAGAGCCACCAGCCATTCGTAACGATCCCATTTGTCCTGACTTTCTATGATTTTATTCCACTTAACTGTTTGGTGAGACTTTAATATTACAGTGAAACAGGATTGACTGGTCCAATAGTAATTGATTTTTTTTTCTTTCTGTTTTTTTATTTTTATGTTGACATTTGATTGATTTCATTGGCAACAGCCTGGGGTCCTGCAGAGAGTTTCTTTGTTGGTTGGTTTGTTTTTGTTTCTGTATTTGTTTTGTTTTTGTCTTTAGGAATTACTAAAATCCATTCGAAATTATTTCAAGAAATGTTTATCCTTCAATTGATATGGCTTTATTTATTTATTTAAATATTTATTTTTGAAATATAGTTGATATGCAATATTACAGTGGTTGCAAGCATTTAACACAGTGTTTTGATAATTATCTTCATTGTTAAATGCTTACTCCAGCTTCATTTTCATCCTCATGACAAATTTATGTCATGATTGACAGAGATTTCGTGCCCCTTTATCCCCCTCATCTATTTTAACCACACTAACCCCTCCCCTGTGGTAATCACCAATCACTTCTCAGTGTCTATGAGTTCACTGCTGTTTTACTCATTTTATTTTGTTTTGTTTTTAGATTCCACATACACATGAATTCCTTTGTTTTTGTCTTTCTTTGCCTGGCTCATTTGACTGAGCATAATACCCTCTAGGTACATCCCTGTTGTTGCAAATGGCAGGATTTCTTTTTTTAATGGCTGAATAATATTCCATTGTGTATATGTACCACTTCTTTATCCATTCATCTATTGATGGACACTTAGGTTGCTTCCATAGCTTGGCTGTTATACACAATGCATCAATAAACATAGGGGTGCAAATATCTTTTCAAATCATGGATTTTGTTTTCTTTGGGTAAATTCCTAGAAGTGTAATTTTTGGGTCAAATGGTATTTCTATTTTAGTTTTTGAGGAGCCTCCATACTACTTTCCACAATGAAACCTCCATACTGCTTTCCACAGCGGCTGCACAAATTTACATTCTTACCAACAGTACACAAGGTTTCCCTTTTCTCCACATCCTTGCAAACACTTGGTATTTCTTGTCTTTTGGATAGTGGCCATTCTGGCTGGTGTGATGTTATATTTGATTGTGGTTTTGATTTGCATTTCCTTGATGATTAGTGATATGGAGCATCTTTTTATATGTGTGTTGGCCATCTGTACTTCTTCTTTAGAGAGATGTCTGTTCAGGTCCTATGGACATTTTTAATTGGCTTATTTCTGGGGTTTTGTTGTTGTATATAATTTGGATGTTGACTCCTTATTGTATGAATTAGTTACAAATATATTCTCCTATACTGTAGGTTGCCTTTTTATTCTGCTGATGGTGTCCTTTACTGTACAGAAGACTTTTAGTTTGATGTAGTCCCACTTATTCATTTCTGATTTTAATTCCCTTGCCCAGAGAGATGTGTCCAGGAAAAAAAAGTTGCTCATGCTTATGTTCAAGAGATTTTTGCCTATGTTTCTTTAAAGACTTTTATGATTTCATGTCTTATATTTAGGTCTTTGATTCATTTCGAGTTTACTTTGGTGTTTTGAGTTAGTCATCCAGTTTCATTCTCTTGCATGTAGCTGTACAGTTTTCCCAACACAGCTACCGAAGAGGCTGTCTTTACTCCATTGCATATTTGTGGCTCCTTTATTGTATATTAATTTACCATATATGCATGCATTTATATCTGAGCTGTCTATTCTGCTCCATTGATCTATAGGTCTGTTCTTGTGCCAGTACCATACTCTTTTGATTAAGTGTAGTTTTGTAGTATAGTTTGAAGTCAGGGAGCATAATACCTCCACCTTTGTTCTTCTTTCTCAGGATTGTTTTGGCTATTTAGGATCTTCTGTGGTACAATATGAATTTTAGGAATATTTGCTCTAGTCCATTGCAAAATGCTCTTGGTATTTTGATAGGTAGTGCATTGATGGTAAATTACTTTGGGCAAGATGGCCATTTTGACAATAGTAATTCTTCCTATCCGTGAGCATGGTATAGATTTCCATTTATTTGTGTCTTCTTTAATTTCTCTATGAGTGTCTTATAGTTTTCAGAGTACAGACCTTTCACCTTCTTGGTTAGGTTTATTTCTTTGTACTTTATTCTTTTTGATGCAATTGTAAATGGAATTGTTTTGCTTATTTCTATTTCTTCTTGTTTGTTATTATTCTATAGGAATGCAACAGATTTCTGTATACTGATTTTCTCTCCTGGGACTTTGCTGAACTAAAAACTTATTCTAATATTTTTTTGGTAGAGTTTTTAGGGTTTTCTAGATATAGTATCATTTCATCTGCAAATAGTGAGTTTTACTTTTTCCTTACCAATTTGGGTGTCTTTTATCTCTTTTTCTTGTTTGATTGCCATGGTGAGGACTTCCAGTAGTACATAGAATAGATCACACATTAAGACACAAAGTAAACCTCAATAAATTCTAAAAGATTGGAATATATCAAGCATCTTTTCAGATCACAGTGGTATGAAACTACATGAAGAAAACCCCCCAAAATCCCCACAAACACATGGAGGCTAAACAACATGCTTTAAATAATCAATGGATCAATGGAAAATCAAAGAAGAAATCAAATAGTATATGGAGACAAATGAAAACAAAAACACAATTGTTCAAAATGTGGGATGTAGCAAAAGTGGTTCTAAGATGGAAGCACATAGCAAATACAGGCCTACCTCAGGAAACAAGAACAATCCCAAATAAACAATCTAAACTCATAACTAAAGGAACTAGAAGAACAAAGCCCAAGGTTAGTAAAAATCAACTAAACAAAGAGCTGGTTTTCCTAGAAATAAACAAAAGAGACAAACCCCAGTCAGACTTATCAAGAATAAAAAAGAGAGGGCACAAATAAAAAAGATCAGAAACAAAAAGTAGAAGTTACTATTAACACCACAGAAATTAAAAGAATAATAAGAGAATCCTATGAAAAAGTATATGCTAATAAATTGGACAACCTAAAAGAAATGGACACATTTCTAGACATGTACAAACTTCCAAGACTGACACAGAAAGAAACAGAAAATATGAACACTCTGGTTACCAGTAATGAAATTGAATTGGTATCAAAAAACTGCAAACAAATTCCAGGACCAGATGGCTTCACAAGTGAATTCTACCAAACACTTAAAGAAGAGCTAACACCCATCCTTCTTAAAAGATTCCAAAAAGTAGAAGAGGAGGGAATACTTCCAAACTCATTCTATGAAGTCAGCATCACTCTAATACCAAAAACAGGCAAAGAAAATACATATCAACATCCCCAATGAACATAGATGCAAAAATCCTCAATAGAATATTAGGAAACCAAATTCAAAAATACATCAAAATGATCATCTATTATAATCAAGCGGGATTTATTCCAGGGATGTAAGGATGGTACAATATTAGTAAATCAATCAATATGACATACTAAATTAACAAAAAGATAAAAACCATATGATCATGTCTATAGATGCCAAAAAATATTTGACAAAATTCAACATCCATTTATAATAAAAGCTCTCAACAAAATGGATACAGAGGGAACCTACCTCAACATAATAAAGGCCACACACAACAAACTCACAGCTAACATCATTCTCAGTGGTAAAAGCTGAAAGCTTCTCCTCTAAGATCAGGAACAGAACAAGGATATCCACTCTCACCACTTTTATTCAACATAGTCCTGACATGGTTTTTAGGCTAATCAATAGATGTATACTAAAAAGCCCCACGGCCATGACTTTGGCCTTGTTAAAATCTTCTTTTCACAGCAGAGTTGTGAGTGGGGGAAAAAATGGAAGGGGGAGAGAGAAGGGAGGCCAGGAGAGAAGCCTGTATATGGTGTGAGCCAGAGTGACACCATGAGATGAAATCCAAAGGATTTTCATGAGTATTGTCAGTCTATCCCCAGTTTTATTTGTAGCTTTGCCAACAGAAGGACTCTTCCGTTTTCCCCATAACCTCCTCTATGCCATGAACATCCACCACATAGACAGGTTCTTTGAGTGTGTGTATGTGTGTTTGTCCATGTGTTTCCCCAGTCACAGAAGGAGCTGAGTTATATGCAGAGAAAAGATACTTGTGCTGGAATAAGTCCAGAGGAAGACATGAACATGAGAAAATCCTGGAACCCCACAAACTGGAATCAAATTCTTGAAGAGGCTATCCCCTGAGCTACACCCCCTGTGTCACCTGCAGAGTTAACACAGTGGCCCAACATGGGCATATGTGGAGTTGCAGCTAAGAGCAGTATGGCATTTTATATTTTGCAAGGTGCATTCCACAAAATAGATTAATCTGACTGAATTCCCATTACAGTACTGTGAGTTAAGAGCTATTATTGTTGCCATAGTACAGAAGAAGAAATTGAAATCTAGAGAATGAAAGAACTTGCTCAAGATCATAGAGTGGTTAAACAGAGAAGCCAGGTCTCAATAGCACACCCGGAAGTTTTTCACGGAGAACAAATTGGAGAAGTGGTCAGTTACTAGAGATGGCAACAGGAAATTTGGGAAGGGCTTATCCCTCACTGCAAATGGTACCATAGGTTGATAGAGCCTAAGGAAAGGGGCAGCTGAGGAAATGGAGCAAACTTGATGGCCATGGGGCTCTTCAAAAAATGTAGTCAGGCATGAGAAGTGCAAGAGAGTCCCCCAGGGGACCATCCTCAGGGGTAAGTCATTCAGGAGTTCTCTTTGAGTAAAGGTTTTCCAAATGTGCATGAAGGTCCTTGGGGCATCAAGGATGGCCCCACCTGAGGGCTGGTGAGTAGCTTTAAATTCTGTATGATGCAGATGTCATGCTTAGAACATTTAAGAAGAGAAGCTACTACTTCTTTAAAGAAAAGGCAATGGGTTCTCTTAACAATGCTCCATGGAGCTACATCTGTAAAGCCTGTCCCTACCCCTGCTGAGCAGTGGTTTCTAATCTCCATGAAGGATTTGATATTCCAAGGAAATCCCAAGAAGGGTATAATAATCTCACCTTTCTGCAGAAATTCAGAGAGTGGTTTAGTTCCAAAAGTGCTGGGAGGTTTAAAATAACTTAACCACACAGAATTTCACCAAAGTTGTAAAGCCAAAGGGTACCCTCCCTCATCCAAAATGCATCAGTGTCCCCAGGTTTGGAACTGTAATTCCATTCAAATGTCACTTCCTCCACGATACATTCCTGAAGCCCCTCCCACAACCTAAAAAAATACTGCCCTCTGTTGTCACAGAACTTTGTCCCTGTCCTCTGCATGTTAATTACCTTTTCTGTGTGCTTTCACATTTCCTACATTAGAATAAGTTTCTTGAGGACAGGCCTTCCATCCCATTTGTCACACACAGTAGGATTTGGGGAGATATTTGCTGAGTTGAAGTCCTAAATCTTCAGAGGAGAGAGATGAAAGATGTTGGAGAATAAAGTCAACTGGCTTAGCAGTAGTTTAAATATTTTTAAAAGGGAGATTTGAGATCTCAGATAACTAGACTTTCCGAATGTAGTGATTGCCTGAGAATTTTCTTTTTCTTCCTGTACATCTAGCAAAATTAAAGGTTTCTGCAAGCAATTAATCAACACAGTTTCTTGATCTTGGACCATAGCTATTTGAAGGTCTGAAACTTTTGAGTCCTTGGTAGTTTTCTTAAAGGCTTGTAGTCTTGGTAGCCCTTCTTAAGGACATGTGAGGTCATTTCTGGCCAAAGGCTCCACTTAAACTCCAAGAATATAGAGAAAGAAGCCTGAGAAAAGTCACATGAGGGATCTACCCTATCTAGGAAGCTTTGACATCTGGCTGGAGTCACATGCTGGGCTAATCCAATTATATGGAAATGGTAGTTTTTAAAGAAAACAAAATTCATGCTGAGTTTTGGCAGAGCACATGTCACAGTAGATGAGAGCTCCTTGTGAGGAATCGCTGGCCCTGGGCACGTAAGTAATTGAGTCTAAACAAATGGGTGCTTTGGGGGTGAGTGCAGTTGGCACCAGTTGCTGTTTTACAACGTTCTTCATGTAATTGGGAAGGGCACTGGACCTCGGAGAACACTTCCTCTAGCCCTGGGGACTCTGACACTCTGGCTCTTGGTTCACTGTGCTTGTTAAATTATCTTTTGTTATGACTTCCCTCCAAAATCATAAATGCTATCATTTTGAGGCCCAATTCTGACTTGGTCTTATTTGGTGTAGCTACATGGAGATGGGACCACGAGCATTGGCAACTTCCCTAAGGCAGGAGGGATTTTAGCAGCATCAAAGTGAAAAATGAAGTCCTGTTCGTTAGCAGCTGCTAATCCTAACCAAAGAGGTGCCCCCATCAGATCAAAGCTCCCGGGAGGTGCTGACAGGCAACCTGCCCCCCCAGCAATTCCTGCAGCCCATCGTCATCATCTCCGCTGCATGCGTTTACAGGGAAGATGTTCTTGCCTTTATAGAAGTTTGAATCAACAACTTGATTCTTTTTAAATACATTTTCATTTTAAGAAAGTTTTACATTTAGAGAAAATACTAGTCAGTAGAGATCCTCCCATACATCCACACCTGCCTTGCTCTGTATTTAATATCTTCCTTTGTGGGCCGCTTTTACCACAAGTAAGCAGCTATATTGATACATTATTATTAACTCAAGTCCATACTTTATACAGATACCCTTAGTTTTTCCTTAGCACCTATTTTGTGTTTCAGGACCCCCTGCAGGACACCACATCGCATGTGGTCTCACGTGTCCTTAGGCTCCTCTAGGCTGTGACGGCCACTCAGACTTTCCTGGAAGTTGATGCCCTTGACAGTTCGAGGAGGGCTGGTCAGGTAGTTTGTATGATGTCCCTCAATTCCTGTTTGTTCAGATTTTTCTCATGATTAGGCCAGGCTTATGGATCACAGAGAAGAGCCCAGAGGTAAATTGCCTTCTCAACACATCACATCCAGAGCCATGTTATCACAATGACTTATCACAGTTGATGATGACCTTGGTCACCTGACTGAGGTCATGTGTCAGTTTTCTCCACTGTAAAGTCACCTTTTCCTCCCTTTTCTTACTCTCCTCTTTGGAAGGAAGCTGCTATGCAGGGCCTGCTCTAAAGGAGTGTTAGCTCTGTGGCAGCTTCCAAGAGGAAGTGTCCACATACAAATCTGTGTTTGTCTGTTTCCCCATTTATGTTTAATCAATCAGTTATTTACAGGATGGGATCAAGGATATTCATTTTACATTTCGAGATGGAACCCAATTCTACTTTATTTTGTGCTGCTTAAGGCAAAATGGCTTCATCTACCAAAATTCTTTTACTTTCTCCTGTTCCTCTTTGACATACATACCTCATATTGTGCATGTGTGTGCATGTGCATGTATGTGTGTGAAGAATGTGTTTACATGCATGTGGGTGCATATATACAATGTGCATGTGCATGTACATATGTATGTGCACATTTGTGATGGCATGCAAGTGTGTGTAAGCAAGCATGTATATATGTGTATGTGCATATGTGCATGCCTGTGTTCCCATGTATGCATGTGTTTATGTGTGTGCATGTATTTTGAGCATTTCTGTTACTCTGAGGTGTTCAGGGTTATCTTGAATGTTCCCTAACACAGTCCTAAAATAGCCATTTCTCCAGTAAGCTCTGGGTCTTTCCATTGAAGAATGGTATTAGAAAACAAGATTTGGCAGCTAGGTGTGCTCATTGCTGCTGGGCAGTCACTGCTCCAGACCATCTCAGCCTACAGAAGAAAGCCTATTGTTGTATACCAATCTGTGAATATACACATATCTATAAATATCTCAACAGACAGTCATCCATACATAAAGGTGAACATGAATTCCTACTACCATCTCCAAGTCTGACCTAGTACTACATTGATTCCTTGTTATTTTCATAACTGTCACTTTCCAGCAACTAGAAATATGGGTCCTGTGATTGTCATCCACTTACTTAATCCATCATTTCCAATATACATGTATAGCAGTTTCAGAACTGTTAACTGTACCCATGTGTTACCAACTAGAATGCATTGCTTAGGTACAGGCTTATTTTCAATTAGTCTCACAACATCCACATATTTCCAAAATTACTTAGGTAAACACTTTTGCCCCCACCCACTTCAGTGAAGTTGTTTCATATATTTATAAGACAGATTTTTCTGTCACATTTTCATTTCCTTACTAAGATTTCTTCACCTCCTAAAAGATTACTTTAACTTTGTATGCATTAAGGTTTACTCTTTTTGCTGTAAAGTTTTATAGGTTTTGACAAATACATGTCATTTTTCCACAATTACAGCATCATGCAGAATATGTATGATATTCATAAAAAAAATCCCCTGTGCATCACTATTCAACACTCCCACCTCTGGGACCCCTGGCGACCATTAATTTTTTACCATCTGATCTCTATAATTTGACTTTCCAAAATGTCATTTAACTGAAATCATACAATTTTCAGACTTCCTTCTTTCACTAACCCATAGGAATTTAAGAATAATCCATGTCCTTGCATGACTTCATAACTTGTTTTTATTTTTTTAATGCTGAATGGCATTCCATTGTTTGAATAAACAACAGTTTTTATTCACTCAACTACTGAGGACTTCATAATTGTTACCAGTTTTTGGAAAATATGTTAAAAACTACTATAAACATTTGCATGCAGACATTTGTATAAACACGTTTTCAAATCAGTTGGACAAATACCTAGAAGTGTGTTTACTGGACTGTGTGTTAAGAATATGTTTAACTTTGTAAGAAAACACAAGACTGTATTCTGAAATGGCTGTACTATTTTGCACTCCCACCAGCAAGGAATGAGAGTTCCTGTTGTTTCACAGCTTCACCTGCAATTGGTGTTTTCAGTGTTTTAGAATTTTTTCCATTGTAGCAGGGGTATAATGGTGCTTTGCTGGAATTTTCACTTCCCTAGTGACATGTCAAGTTTAGCGTCTCTTCGGATGCTTCTTTCTCATCTTCTCCTCTGGTAAGGTTCCTGTTCATATATAAGGCCTATTTTTAATTGTTTTTTACTCTTGAATTTTAAGAGTTCCATATCAATTTTGGGTACAAGTTCTTCATCAGATTTGTGTTTTTCTAATATTTTCATCCAAACTGTGGCTTCCCTTCTCATTTTCACAACTGTGCCTTTTGCAGAACAAATGCATTTAATCACTTAAATCATTTTTTCTTTCTTGGATGGTGTTTTTGCTTTGTGTCTAAAAATCGTCACCAAGCTTCAGATCATGCATATTTTCTCTTTATTTTCTTTTAGAAATGTTGGGGCTTTACATTTTAGTTTTAAGCATATCTTCCATTTTGAGTTAATGTATTTTTTTTTTTCTAAAGATGTCCAGTTCTTCCAGCATCATTTATAAAAAAGCTTATCCTTTCTCTATTGGATTGCCCTTGTGCCTGTATGAAAAATCAGTTGGATCCATTTGCATGGGTCTGTTCCTGGGCTCTGGTGTTCCATTGATCTATCATCTATTTTTTTCAGTAGTGCAAGGCTTTCTTGATTGCTGTTGCTTAATAAAATGTCTTGAGATCGGATGATGTCAGTCACGTGAATCTCCAATGTCTTTGTGTTTCTTTAGTGTTGTGTTGACTATTTGAGGTTTATTGACTTTCCATATAAGCTTTAGAATGAGTTTGTTGATATTTATAAACTTGCTGGGATTTTTATTGAGATTGCAATGATATTGAATATACAGATCAAGTTAAGAAGAGTTAATATCTTAACAAAATTAAGTCTCCCCCATGAACATAGAAGAGTTCTCCTTTTATTTAGATTTGTTTTATTTCATCAGTATTTTATGGTTTTTCTCATACATATTTTGGTAGTTTTATCTATATTTCTACTTTTTTGGTGTTATTGCAAAATGGTATGGCTTTTTAATTTACAATTCAAATTTTTCACTGATGACCTTTAGGAAAATAATAGACTAATGTACATTGACTTTGCAATATTCGTTTATTAATTCTAGGAGGGCTTTTTAAAGTTTATTTTTAGGATTTTAAGCAGACATGTCATGGGCAAATGAAAAGTTTCTTTTCACAACTGTGTGTATATATATTTATGTATATTTAATTTATTGCATAGCTACAACTTAAGTACATAAAAATTGTGAGAGAGAACATCTTTCCCTTGTTTCTGATGTTATGGGATAATTGCCCAGTCTATCACCATTACATATGATGTTGGCTGGAGGGTTCTGCTTTTTTGTTTTGTTTTTTGTAGATGTCCTTTATTAAGCTGAGGAAGTTCCCTTCTTTCTTAGTATGCTGAGAGTTTTTATCTTGAATGGATGATTGTGCTGAATTTTCTTTTACATCAATTGATATGATCGTGTGATTTGCTTCTGTAGACCACTAATTTGGTGGATTACATTAATTGATTTTTGAATATTGAACCAGACTTTCATACTAGACTAAATCCCATTTGTTAATGATGTATAACATATGAGATACTGGTCTGTAGTTTTCCTTTAAAGTAATGTCTTATCTGGTTTAGGTATTAGAGAAAAGATTGACTCAGGATGAGTTAAGAAGTGTTTTCTCTGTTTTTATTTTTGGAAAAGATTGTGGAGAAACGGTATTATTTCTTCTTTTAATTTTGATAGAATTCACTAATACATTTATCTGAATCTTGCTCTTTTTATGAAAATTATTAATTATTGGTTGAATACTTTGGAATTCATAGATACATATTGTAGCTGTTGGATCTATAGCTATGGAACTCTGGTTATTCAAGTCCTGTAACTGCTTTTGTTAGTTTTGGTTCTTTCTTTGAAGCCATAGATCTACTTCATCTAAATTACTATACTCATTTAGTTAAAAATGCCATTTTTAATTTGTTAAGATTGTTTATTTGACTTGTAGGTTATTTTTATAGGCACTGTTTAGTTGTTAATAATAATTGAGAATTTCCAACCATTTTTCTGTTACTTATTTCTACTCTGATTCCATGTAATCTGACACCATTGTGTGATGTGTGCTGTTTGTCAGTGTGTGATGCATAGTGCGGTTCATCGTGGTGAAAGACTCGTGTCAGCTTGAGAATAATATGCATTCCACTGGAGGATAGAGCATTCTGTGACAGCCAATTAGGACAGGTGGGTTAGTGATGCCATTTAGATCAACGTATCCTGACTGTCCTTCTGTCTGTTTGATGTGTTTATGACAAAAAGGCATTAAGATGCTTGGGTATATGTGCTTATATCTGGTTTCCCTTTTTGTGCTCTCAGTTTTGCTTCATGCATTTGGCACTCCTCTGCCAGGCGCATACAGACATGGACTGCATGTTGCTTGGAGAACCGTCACTTTACCACTATGTAAATCACCTCTTTTTCCTTGGTAAACCTTGTTCTTAAATGTCTTGTCTGAAATTAACCCAACTTCTCCAAGTTTCCTTTAATTCTTGTTAGTCTGAGATATCTTTCTCCATTCCTTTGTTTTTAACTTTTCTGTGTATCTTTATATTTAAAGGTGGTTTATTTTAGACAAAAACTAGGGGTTTTAAATCCACTTTCTAAACCCATTCTGGCAATCTCTGCCCTTAATTCATTTTTTAGATCACTTACATTTAAAGTGGTAACTTACATAGTTGGGCTAATTTCTAGCAGGTATGTAATTAATTTCACTTGCTTTACTCATTCATTGCTTCCTCTTCCCCCTCTGTTTTCTCTAGTTTTAATTGAATTTTCTGATTCTGTTCTATTTCCTGTCTTAGCAAATCTTAGATTTTTATCCCTATTTATTTTAAAAGAAACTTTCAGTAGTTGGCCTACAGTTTCCTATATGCATTTTTAAGTAATCTAAATCCACCATTAAATGTGATTCAAACTACATATTGTTAAATTTTGAAAAGTCAAGCTGTACATATCTATCTATATCTATCTATATTTATCCATCAGATATACAAATAGGATTATATATAAATGCATATTTATATTCTTATATGTATGTGTATATGCTTATAAAAACATGATATTAAATGTAGGGGGATAAGGTCATTCCAGAAACACATTCAGAGACACTTCAGTGATCTAGCAAAGGAAAGGATAAATAAGAAGACATTATTAAATGTTTTTCATCTTTATTGTTGCACTATTATTGAAAAAATATATTCTACTTAAATGTGTGTAACTCTCATAGCAGACATTAACCTTTTGTATTTTCCAAATTTTTAAAAAGTACATTTTGAGAATACTTTGTTTTTTTATCTTTCCCTTACAAAAGCAGGTTCTATATTTATATCTTTCTCAAGGTTGTATATTCAGTCCATATCACAGTGGGCCCACCCAATAGTTACTCGCTAAATGTAGATTTGGATGAATGAATTAGTTCATAAATATTGAAGAGACATATGGGCAAAATGTGTGGATACATACTCATTAATATTTTTCCTGTGGTTTGACTCTGAGTTTCTAAGACCTGATGTTTTATAATGTATATATTTTTCAATTGAATGTTTTCTGGCCAATGATAATATAAGAAAAATGTATAATAACATCACCAAATATCCATAAATATTTTTAAGAAAATAGTGTGCCAAAAAACTGTTGAGTTACTTTCCCAATACTGTTAGTCATTTAAGAAAACCGTGTTTAGTCACCTGAAAACTGTCTGGAGGCCACGGAAGAAGATGTCCATCCTCAGATGTGCCTAGCGACAAAAGCATCACAGGGCTCCCCTCTGAGTGAGACCTTCTCTGTGCTGGTATGTCCATCCTGACTTCTCCCAATGTGCATTTTGCAGTTAGGTCTTATGCTTGTCTAGTTCTTGTTTGAGAAAATGGCAATACAACTGTTGAGAAATGAGTACCCTAAATAACAACATTGATTATAATAAAAATGAATATCACTGCAAGCAATTGTTAACTGTATCAGTTCGACACCAGATCCATTGAACATCAGGTTAGTTGATTCACTTTAGATGAACGAACTTTCTGTAAGGGCTAATCTTTCTATACACAGCCACTTGCCTGCCATTCCTTAGCTATGTTTCTTTAAGAAACATAAACTATTCTAAATGATAGTTTGTGTTTCTGTTGTTTTATGATATTACTTGGATATTTTGGATGAATGGGTCACATGCTATTATTTTTTCAATGTGCATGTTCAGAAATAAGCTTCTTGTTAACATTTAGCACAAAGTCTGATTTTTAGGAATGTATTATCGATATTAAGTTGTGTGGGAGAAAGAGTCTTCTATGCAGTCTCCTTAAAATTTATGCTGGAAAGTTATTATGGCTAACCCATAATACTTACCTCCTGGGTTGGGAAGAGGCAGGGCATGCATGACCAGTGGAATGCAGGTGGAATCGCACCCCTCACTCCATCAGACAATGGCCCTTACAACCTGCACTAAGGTACAGTGTCAGGGTTTTTAGCCTTCCCCGAGCCCCCTCCGAACCTGCGGAGAGAACGGGAAGGGGGAGACACGCCCCGGCAAGGCAGGACCGGGAAGGGTGAGTGCCAACTGTCCACCCGATCACCAGCCTCCGGCCCCTAGGCCTAAACTGGAGACAAACAGATGCAACAGGGAGCTCAGTCAAAGCAGGAACTCGTTTATTGAGGAAACAGCAGAGTATATATAACATTCGTGGGCCAATCAGCATAAAGCTCAAGCAGTCACAAGCTCTTCACGCAGGAAGGCACATAATGCAAGCAAATGGTGTCCACGAGCTGATCACCTTCGCGGAAGACTCACGCCACCAATAGGGAGATACCCAGAACACAGGTAGACTAACGTTATAGCCCGCCAAAATGCCTGAGCACCACTCCATGCTTATCCGGCGAGCGCCATCTTGGCAATGCATTTAAAGGCTACTTCTTAGATTAGAAGGCCCTACATTTCCCCCTTTTTTGTTTTACGTACCAGAGATGCATGTGCATGTATTTATGGAAGGTGTTAGAATAATAAATAGCTGGGCTTGGTCTGCGGCATTCATAGACAATGTCTCTCTCTCAGCTAGGGGGGTGAGGTTCTATGCCTCACCTCAGTTGGCCCCCACGTTGCTCACCTGAGGTCCCTTGCGACTGTGCCTGTCTTAGGTCGTCCCTCCCATGAGGAATCTTACCCGTCTCTGGCTAACCAGCCACCTCTTGGGACTCAACTGGGAGATGAAATATAAAAGAGAGGACAGCCAGCAGCTATATTTTTTGGATAGAATCACAATATACAGGACAATTTACTTGTAGTAAACGCAGACAGGGAGTCAGCACGTGATTTTACAGAATTGTACAGAAATACAAATGCATAACGGCATTAGTCGGGCAATTATAGGACATATTTGACAAACAAGGAAATCTATTTTGACAGTTTAGACATTTGTAAAAAAACTCATTTTAGAGCAGAACTCTATTATGGTTATGGGACTACAGTTTCTTGATAGTCAAGGCCATTCTCATATGGTTCCCATACAGGATTGCGCAGGGACTGGTATTGCTGCTTAAGCACCATGAGATGTACAACATTCATCCTGTTTTTTATGAACTCAGACAGCTTATTAACAATACAAGGACCTGGATGGATCAGCAGGAGAAATCTATGGGTAACCCTTCAGTCTTTTGTGAGGCTGTCGTGTTTCAAGTCTTCCAGGAGGTTCTGGAGAATCAACTCAATAACAGTAGTGAGCAGGGTAATGAGGAGGAGGCTGGTCACCAGCAAGCAGAACGTCCACCAGGGCGGTGCAGCGGGCACATTCCCTAGGGGAGAGAAAACACAGGGAACCCCTCAAGAGTGGATGGCACTCTTGGGTTGTCTTTGTTAGATAGAGGTTTGGCTTGTTCTGGGGTCTTGGTCATCGTCCACTTGCGGGCAAAATTTCAAATTGTGCACAGGGACCCAGATCGGGTTTGGGTTCCTTATAGGGAATATGCATCCAAACCCTCTGCCTAAACTTATGAGGGATCTGGTCCATGCCATTGTCCCGTTAATGGATCTTTACAGCGTACCTCAATCTTAGTATAAGGCGTTTGATTAGTCCAATGTCTTTGAAAAGCCATTAGGGGCTGATTTTTTGAAAAATTTAAAATATTTAGAGTGAGTAGTGCCATTCTTAATTGGTCATGGGGACTTGTTCCCCCTTTTTGTTTTTGTAACATAGTTTTAAGGGTCTTATTATGTCTCTTGACAATTGCTTGGCCTTGGGGACTGTAAGGGATCCCTGTGGTATGGCTTATGTGCCATCTGAGAAAGAAGTTCTGTAGAGCCTTACTAGTGAAGCATGGACCATTATCGGTCTTCACTTGGTGAGGAATCCCTAAAATAGCAAAGCATTGCAAGAAGTGGCTTTGTGCATGTTTGGCTCTTTCTCCCAAGTGGGCTGTAGCCCAACAGGCATGGGAAAAGGTGTCGACAGAGACAAAAATAAATTTTAATTTTCCAAAGGCAGCATAGTGAGTAACATCAGTTTGCCAAAGGCAATTTGGTTTGAGGCCTCTCGGGTTGACTCCAGGGGATTGGAGGGGCAGGACTTGCAAAAACGGCAGGCAAGATTTGCAGGTTTTGACAATTTTTTTTTAAAATCCTTGATAGGAATGGAAGGAAACCTGTGATGTAAACCTCTCCAATTAAGATGAGTAAGATCGTGAAGGTCTTGTGCTTGTTGTAGGAGCTCCAGTGGCGCAATCGGCCAGCACGCGGCACCCACACAGCAGCACATGCAGAGCAATGCTGAGTCCGCGAGCTCAACCCTCACCTGGAGCATGCCTTATTATCTCTGACTCTTGGATCAGGGATCACGCCCCCAAAAGGGTGGAGGAGAGAGCAGACACCAAAGCCTCTGTCAGGGAGGCGGTTTGCACCTGCAAGGCAGCCACCAGGGCCCGCGACTGGTGGGCTTGGGTCCCCACATCTTTAGAAGCAACAATCCATTTCTCCATGGACCACTCTTTTAATCCAGCACAGGCTAATTTATGATCTGAAGTCATCCCTTCCCAGACTAGCATTTTAACAAATTGGTCCCTCAAGGGGCCCGGGGGGGTGGGGGGGGGATTTGCGCTGTAACCTTTTTTCAACCCTGTCTACAAAGGAGGGGAGATCCTCATTAGCCCTCTGGGTAATTCCGGAGATTGGTGGCTCTGAAGGGCCTTCCTCTAGCTTTTTCCAAGCCGCTAGCCCCAGGGCCTCACTTGCTCCTGATAAGGGGCAGGAATGGCTGCCTGTTGGAGCCCTGTAGCAAACTGATCATTAGTCCCAGAGAGCATCCCAAATGTTATAGGGATGGGAGGATTGGCAGATTGGTTTCTCTCCGCCTGAACGTGGCATTCTTCCTTAAAGAAGGCGCACCACTTGAGAAACATGGGACCGGGGAGAACTGCCTTGGTTAAACTTTTCCAATCTTGAGTGGTACAGGGTTGGTGTGCTAGTCCCTGGAGGATGGCTTCGGCCCAAGGAGAATTAGGCCCATCCTCAGAGACTGATTTTTTAAGTTCCTTGAGGTCTTGGTGCTCCCAGGGATACCACGCAGCAGGCCGATTTCCGCCAGGGTTGACATTTACAGGAAAAGCCTGGTAATGGGAAGGTGGAGGGTCAGGATCTAAAGGTCCCCCCACTGGTGGCTTGGGTGGGTCTACGCTAGCCCAAGGGTCAGAGTCAGGTCTAGGCAATGAGGGATAAATTTTCTTGGGTAGCTTAAAACGTTCTTCAGCAAAGCATTCCCATTCCCTTTCCAGAGATGGGGGCAGGGCCTCCTTTAAAGGTGATTTATGACTCACCTCTGGGGGTCGTTTTTCAGTTCCCCGACCGGGTGGGGCCACTAGGCAGGACGGCAAGGGCCGGGGACCCCCAAAGCATGCCTTAAGGGCTGACAAGGTGGGGTAGACTCCCAAAGGGGGATCTTCCCCTTGATTTATATCTGCTTTTCGGACCAGTTGCTCCACATGGTCCCAAGTGGACCAATTAAAAAGGTCACCAACAGGGAGCCAGGGTGCCACCCTTACAAGGGTGGTCCAAACTCTCTCAGCTTCAGGGTCTAATAGTTCTAACCCTCAGCTCTTAAGCATAAGCCTCAGTGCTTTAAGCGCAGGCTCATCGTCCTTTAGAAGTTGCCTGCCCCATTTTTCGGGGGGGGTACTCACCCAGAGACACGCTTGGCCCGATCCGCCGGTGCTTTCAGTTTTCATCCTTCCTTTCATGCCCCACGTTGGGTGCCAAATGTCGGGGTTTTTAGCCTTCCCCGAACCCCTTCCAAACCTGCGGAGAGAATGGGAAGGGGGAGACACGCCCCGGCAAGGCAGGACCGGGAAGGGTGAGTGCCAACTGTCCGCCCGATCACCAGCCTCCGGCCCCTAGGCCTAAACTGGAGACAAACAGATGCAACAGGGAGCTCAGTCAAAGCAGGAACTCGTTTATTGAGGAAACAGCAGAGTATATATAACATTCGTGGGCCAATCAGCATAAAGCTCAAGCAGTCACAAGCTCTTCACGCAGGAAGGCACATAATGCAAGCAAACGGTGTCCACGAGCTGATCACCTTCGCGGAAGACTCACACCACCCATAGGGAGATACCCAGAACACAGGTAGACTAACGTTATAGCCCGCCAAAATGCCTGGGCACCACCCCGTGCTTATCTGGCGAGCGCCATCTTGGCAGTGCATTTAAAGGCTACTTCTTAGATTAGAAGGCCCTACAGTACAGTGGCCCATAGTAGGGGCAGAACCTGTGTATTTCAGACCCCACACTAGATAGTTTTCAGAAGGGACTGCTTGGTTTTGACATCAGAACTAATAAGAAAGGTGCAATTATCCACATGTCACAGATCTGGAGAGTAAAGCTGGACAGATCCAGTAAAGTGCCCACATTTACTTGCTTAGTTAGTGGCACAACCAGGACCCAGACTCAAGTCTGTGTGACCTCCATCAACTCTCTTGGGAAGGTTGGAAAGTACCAAGCAACAACCAGCAAGTGTTCATTTCACTGAGTTTCACTGATCAGTTCAATAGAGTTTTAAATCCTGTATCTAGAAAATGGAGAGAGAAACAAACTCCAAAGATTAAGGTCAATGTTCTATGCATTACCTAAGAATAGGATGTAAGAAATAAAGGACTCTGTGATTCTCAAAGAAACATAGCTAAGAAATGACAGGCACATGGCTATGCATAGGAAGATAAGCCCTTACGGAAAGTTTGTTCATCTAAAGTGAATCAGTAAGGAAGGCAGATAGCATCTGGTTGAGGGAAAGAGAAGACAGAAGTGACCTAGCTGTGTGAATCTGCTGGGGATGAGATGGCTGCAGAAGCACAGGTGACACATTTACACTTTCTCCTTCAGCCTGCCAATGGGTAGGAAGCAAGCTCTGGTCACACAGCACACCTCACTTGTCCAGACCAACGCATCCGTGGAAGGGAGGAGGCCAAGGCGGACGATGTGGGAGTCAGGGGACAAGGGCAGCCAGGGGAATGTCCAGGCAACAGTGAGCACTTTAGAAAAAAAGCAATGGAAGGTGATCTCATCACCAACTCCAAAGCAGAGCTGTATCACTAGAGCAAATTAGTTTAACTGTCCTCCAGAGACATATGCAGAATACAGAAGTAGATTCCCAATGTCATGAGGGCTGACATGGCTAATGGAACCTGGTTCTCTGCTCTGCATAAAGTAGTCTTCTCCCGTGAGAAATCACACAATCAGGAACGTTGTAATCCAAATGCAAGAAAGCAGTCTGGGTGGGGCAGGAATACGTCACTTGCACCTGCTCTACAGTGCTGGCCAAGTCCTTCTACCCCACAGGACACCTCTCCTGGGCATCTCTTGCATCTCTTACTTTATGGCTTGTTTTTTTTAAACATTATACAGAACAACACATCTAGCCTGATACCTGGGAGAAAAATGTTATAGACAGCCTCCTTGGCTGGCTCAGGTGGATTTGTTACAACACTGGGTGGTTCCTCTGGGCTCTGTGGAAGCAGGTCCCACACCTTCCCTGGCTCTTCCCAGTACACATTGCCCTGCAAAAAGCCTGATGCACAGGAGACACCATAAATATTTGGGGGTGATTCCATCAACTGAATTGTGAGGTACCAATAGAACTTCAATTACGACCACAGAGTGAATTATCAGTGAGAAAGCACAGCTTGACCTCAGAGACCACCCAGAGCAGTGGTCCATGGAGGCCATGGCCAGGATGAAGCAATTTTTCCAAGGTGACCAGCTTCTGTAAATTTTCATATCCTTATTCAAACGTCCTCTCCCTCCCAGAGTCCCCATTGTTCAAGTACGTTTGTGTGACAGACATTTGCTATGGACTGACTTATGTACTGCAAATTCGTATGTGGAAGCCCTAAGCCCCAGTGTGAAGACACTGGTGATAGGATCCTCGGGAGTCAATTAGGATGGATGAGGTCCTGAGGTCTCTGATGGGATCAGCGTCCTTAGAAGAACACACGCCAGCCAGCTCTTCGACTTGGCCAGTGGGGGACAGAGCAAGGAGGCGGCCGTCTGCCGGCCAGAAAGAGGGCTCCCTCAGCACCAGGCAATTCCGGCACCCTGATCTCAGCCTCTCAGCCTCTCAGCCTCCAGAACTGAGAAATGCCTGTTGTTTAAACCCCCCAATCTGTGGTATTTTATTACAGCAGCCTGAGCAAACTATGACATTTCTTTCCAATTTTATTATTACTCACAAGTCATAAGAATTTTTCTAAATCACTGTTATATTATTCCTAAACTCCTTCATTTACCATTAATTCATCAACCTATGGTTCTGGGATATGAACAGCACATGACTAGGGAATCATTGTCATTTATTGAGTTAGTCCATGACCCCGTTGGTCCACAGCCCAGTCATTGCATCACCTGCACAAAAAAGATGACAATGAAATAATGGCCCCTTCCAATATTCCATCTAACACCATGATAATGTTCTCTGAGGCATTATTTGTCAATAGTCAGTTCTGGGGGTTATTCAGATTAAATATACAAATTCATCTCTCCCCTAAAGAGAGTCTCCTGTCCACGCCCCTGTGTTTGGGGTGCTCACTGGCAGGGGCGAGCTGAGCGAGAAACGTGAGGCTCAGGGCCCTGCCGACCCCCAGCTGGCACCGATCTTGAGACAGGAGATGTTCTTTAGGGGCAGAGATTGGCTGGCCATGCACTCCCTGGGGTGGCTACCTTCTAGGGAACTGGGGAACCATGGAAGGAGCCCCAGAGAGACCAAGTGGGGCTGCTCATTCAGAGCTGGCCCTGGTGGGGGGCCAGCCGCCCTCACAGCATCTGGCAGAGATGCAAAGGCTTGTGGAGGAGTGGGGACACGTGGTGGTGGGGAGATGGCGCTGTCGGCCTCATGGGTCCATGGGCCAGGGAAGCTGGGGGCAGCTCCCTGGAAGCACATGCCCTGAATGACTGGGTAGGGACGTGTGCTGGTTCTCTCTGGTCAGCCCAGGGGTGGGAATGGGGCAAGCAGAGGGCAGCTGCCACCACAGATGGAGCCTGAGACTCGCCCCTCTTCTTCCTGGCCGGCTCTGCAGACGCTGTGGGTGGTGGTGTGGTCACACTGCTCATTCAGGGCTGGGCCTTCCCGTGCAAGGGTGGTGCCGGTTGCTCATTACAAGGGAAGGGGAGGAAGATCAAAGCACCTGTGCCTGGAGCATGTCCCTCAGTGGGTGGGGCGGACTGGCTGGCTGTGGGGTCACAGGTGAAAATTTCCAGCCCATTCCAGCATAATTCAAGCAGACTGGTGAAAGGGTGTCTCGCCGCGACCCTCCCTTTCCTGAAATAACTCAGGGAGGCACGAACCCACACAAGAGATTTTAACGGCTGAAAGAGAAAACAAACATGTTCGTCTCTGAGCAGAGAGCAGCAGCTCACAGGTAAGGAAGCGCGTTTTTGAGGAGTTGGGGCTGGGTGTGTCCGGCTACGGGGACATTGGTGATTGGGTCTTAAGGGGGTGGTGTGATCATGAGGTCGTTGGTGATTGGGTCTTGGGGGGGGTGTGCTCATCTGGTCATTGGTGATGGGAGGCTGTGGGAAACAAAATGGCGGCTCCTGATCCCAAGATGGCAGGTGCCTTAGCGTGCCAGAATTGCCTTCATTCCTGTCATTTTCTTTTCTTAATAGGGGCCTCTGGGGAACTGGGTATAGAGTCTCATTTTCCAGCTACTTCCTGCTGGAAAGGGGTGCAGATTCTGAGGTAGGAGAGGCTGTTGCTGCAGAGTTGGGGAGGGGTGGGCATCTGAGATGATTTGTGATGTCAAAACAGCTGGTTTCATTATTCTTCGTGAGAAGGCCTTGATAGTCATGGAGGAGTAACTGGTTGACAGTATGGTTAGAATTTTTTGAAATTCGATTTTGAATGAATTTTTGGAATAGGTTAGTGAAGCAGGGAAGGAAAAGGAGAAGAATAGTAATAAAGGTAATAGGGGCTAGGAGGGGCAGGAGCCAACTGAAGGGATAGGGAACGGATTGCTAGGGGAGATTTCTAGAAGTTTGGAGATGTTTTGTGCCATCTCGGACGAGACCGGATTTGTTGGTGTAGAAGCAGCATTGTTCTTGGAGTAGGGCACATATGCCGCCTTGTGCAGCTGTAAGGAGGTCTAGACCTCTGTGGTTCTGGAGAACAGCTGAGGCTAATGAGTCTACCTGATCTTGTAGGTGTTCTAATTGGTTAGAGACTTCTTTCAGCCCTTTTGCAAGTTCCCTTGATAATTTAGAGAATTCTGCAAAGGATATTCCTAGAGCTCCAATTTCTGTTCTGGTACCCATGATTATTTCTAGGGTAGCAGTAGGGGAACTAATTATACAGCACGGCCTGCTCTGACGTGGTTTATAGGGGAGACAGGAATGGGTAGGTTGGTGTGGCTAAGGAAAGGGAATAAGGAGACTTAAAGTACACGTCCCGGTCCAGTTGGTTGGCAGGCAGACATACGCTTTATCTCCACATACCCAAAAGATGCCTGTTTCTAAGGATAGACATCCTATGAGGTCAAAGCAGGATAAGAGGAGGAGATCTTGGGGTGGCTGGGGAAGTAAATGTTGGACTGCCTCGAATTTATGCCATATTTGAAAAGAGGAACTTAGCACTGCAACTGTTAGAGGGGATAGAGGTGAGGCTGGTTGTATCTTGGTTGGACTTTCCTGGCTAAGAGCTGTATATTTTTGGTTTAAGAAGATTCTACCTTTGGGTATGTTGAGTTGTTTGCATTCCTGGTTTCCCCCATGGGCTAGGGGAGTGTCCTTTAGGGGGTCTTTGCTATTTTGGGGAGCATGCAGCTTTTTGAAAACATGGGTTGAGGATTGAAAGTACCCTGTTGGGCAGAGGTAATTAGTAACTTGGCAGGCAGAAGGGTAATCTGGAAGAGAGGAAAGGGTAGGTGTTGAAGGAGATAGATTTAGTGGGAGAATTAAAGTAAAGGTTGGAATTGTAAGTTTTCAAGTTAGGTGTGTGGCTGCCATGAGGTCTCAGTAGTCCGTACTGGTAGGGGTTTCTTTGGAGATGGGTGGAAGTGAAGATGGGTGTCGCAAAATGCAGAGTAAGTGGTCCCATTGGGATGGAGGAGTAGGAATCTGTGGGAGATTCAGAGGAAGGGGGAGAGGATGAGACAAAGGGTTTTATATGGGAGTTGTGGATCCAGTGGGGAAATTTTGTAAGTTTGACTGTAGTAGGAGTGGATAGGACCACTTTATAAGGTCCCTACCATTTGGGAGTTAGGGGTGATGGCACCTGGTTAGGAGAAGAGAGGAGGACTGAATCTCCAGGTTGACAGAAGGTAGGAAAGGGAGGGTTGTGAGGTCTTGGTGTGTAGAGGTCAACATGGGACCTAGTAGAGAGCGGATGTTTTGGAGTAGTGGAGGTATAAGATGAGAGGAAAGAGGGGGGGGGTTCAGAGTTAAGACCTGGTGGAAGCGTAGGGCTGCCGTACATGAGCTCGAAGGAGAAAGTGAGGTGGGTTTTTTGGGTAGAGCCCAGAGTTGAGGCAGAGCTAAAGGGAGACGCTTTGTCCTGTCAAGAAGGAGTTCCATGGATAGTTTGGTAAGGATGGATTTAAGAGTTTGGTTGGTTCTCTCCACCTTACCTGAGGATTGTGGGTGGTATGGGATATGGAAATGCCAGGGGATGTTAAGAGCTTTAGGGGGTTTCTGGGAAACTTGGGAGATAATTTTAGGGCCATTGTCTGATTGTAAGGAAGTAGGTATTCAGAAACAGGGGATGATCTCTGACAACAAAATGGTGGACACTGTCTGAGCTCATTTGTTAGTTGTAGGGAAAGCTTCAACCCAACCTGAAAATGTGTCTACCAGTACTAGAAGGTATCAGTAGCATTTTACTGAGGGCTTATGAGTGAAGTCAAGCTGCCAGTTGGTCCCAGGAATGAGTCCTCGTGCTTGGTGAGTGGGAAAGGAGGGAGGTCGAGAAGGTGAATTAGGATTGACCTTTTTGGCAGATCTCGCATGAGGTGGTAAGTGTTTTCAGAAAGGTAATGTCTGAAGAGGTGAGAGGTAGGTGGGTCTTAAAGTGGTGTAAAGATTGAAGATTAGGATGAAATAGGTTATGTAAATAGGAGAGTAAGGCCTTAGAGGAAGGTGATTTGGGATCTATGGGAAAACGGTTATTAGACGTGGAAGTGAGTGTGCCCATCATAGAAGTCATTGCTGCCCATTTGGCTGCTTTGTCCACTCTGTTATTTCCCTGAGTGATGGAAGATTGAGCTGATTGATGAGAGTGGCAGTGTACTAGACTATGATAGTTGGTAGGTATGAGGCCTCTATTAGTTGTATGATGTAGTTAGCATTGGTAATGGAGCTGCCCTTGGTATTGGGGAGTCCCCTTTCTTTCCAGATTGCTGCATGGGAGAGTAAGATATGGAAGGTATACTTGGAATCAGTGTAGATGGTAAGTGAGGATCCCTGTGCTAAGGTGAAAGCACGGGTGAGGGCAATTAATTCTGCCTGTTGGTTTGTGGTGTTAGGGAGCAGGGGCTTTGCTTCGATGGTTTGAACAGGGGAGACAATGGCATATCTGGCTCGACAGATGCCCTCCTGGATAAAAGAACTGCCTTCAGTGAACCAAGTATGTGTGGCTTGAGGGTGAGCCCCTCTTGGATATGAGAAGGACAGGGTAGTAACTCATATAGGATTTGTAGGCAGCTGTGAGAGTTAGAGGAAGATTTTATTTCTTCTCATGATTTAGTAGGGAATGGGAGAAGGGTAGAAGGTTTGAGGGGAGGGCATACTTCAAATTTGATGGAAGTATCCTCAATCAGAGCGACTTGAAGTGACAGAATTCTACAAGGGGGAAGAGTTTGTAAACCTTTGTAGGTGAGAAGTTCAGATAGTGAGGGGAAAGAACAGTGGTGGGTGATCCAAAAGTGAGCTTCTTTGAATCTTGGATGAGGATGGTGGCTGCAGCCAGAGTCCACAGACAGGGGGCCCATTCCCGAATGGTGGGGTCCAGCCATTTTGAAAGACAGGTGATGGGGGCAAAGTAGGGCCCTAACCTGTGGCCTAGGACTCCCAGAGCAAAACCCTTGATTTTTCTGAGATGAACAGGAAAAAGAGAAGGGGCACATGAGATCAGGGAGATGGAGAGCAGGGGCTTGTAAAAGAGCTGCTTGAAGTTTATGAAAGGGCTTGGTTATGGGTGTTAGGAGAGGTTATGAGGTGGATCCTTGGAATACTGAATGGAGGGGAGTGGCTAGGAGGGAGAAGTTGGGAATTCATGAGCAGAGGAACCCAGCGAGTCCTAGAAAGGAGAGGATTTCATCTTTGTATGGGAACAGGTATGTTTTGAATGAGTTTGTTTCTGTCTAAGGTAATGGCTTTATGGCTGGGGGTACGTAGAACTCCTAAGTAAGTCACTTCAGAGGTGGAAAGTTGGACTTTGGAAGGTAAGACCTGATACCCATGTTTTGAGAGAAACTTGAAAAGGAGACCAGTATTTTGCTGTGAGGTTTGTAAGGAGGGGCTGCATAAGAGAAGATCATCAACATATTGAAGAAGAGTAGAGCCTAAGAGAGTGAGGGATTTGAGGTCTTGCACCAAGGCTTGTCCAAAGAGGTGGGGACTATCCCTGAAGCCTTGAGGAAGGACTGTCCAGGTTAACTGAGTGGAGGTTTGAGTGATGGGATCAGTCCATGTAAAGGCAAAAAGGCCTTGGGAGTTGGGATGGAGGGGGGTCGTGAAGAATGCATCTTGGAGGTCGAGGATGGAGAAGTGAGTAGAAGAGGCAGAGATAGTGGATAATAAAGTGTAGGGATTAGGGACTACAGCTGCATTGATAATCCTTAAATCCTGAACTAGCCTATAAGAGCCATTAGGTTTTTTGACAGCCAATATTGGGGTGTTGTAAGGGGAATAAGGAGAATTGGCTGGTCTCAAAAGGCCCTTTTGTAGGAGTTCCTGGATGATGGGTTGTAAACCCAATAGGCTTTTGAGAGGTAAGGGGTATTGGGATTGTAAGGGGAAGGAGGTAGGGTCTTTGAGTTTGATGGTCATGGTGGGCAGGTGGCAACAGAGGAGATAGAGCTATCCCAGACTATGGGGTTTACCTGGTAAGGGAGTAAGGGAAAAGGGGAAGGGGGTGGGTCTAGGATAGCTTGGAGAGCAAGTAGAAAAGGGATTGAAGGTGAGTCAGGGTTGAGGCGTGGGCCAAAGGTAAAGGAGATAAAATCCCCTAGCTTGGATAAAAGGTCCTTTCCCATAAGGGGGACTGGACAACAAGGAATCACTAAAAAGGAGTGAGAGAGAGTGACGCCCTTAAAGAGGCAGTGAAGCATGGGAGTTTGTAAAGGCTGATAGGGTATGCCCTCTACCCCGATGATAGAGGACCGTGAAAGGGAGGTGAGCCCCCAGAACTCCTTCAGGACTGAGTAAGTAGCTCTGGTGTCTAATAGGAAGGAGATGGGCTTGCCCGCTACCACAGTGATCACCCTGGGCTCCCGCAATGTGATGTTAATAGCAGATGTGGGAGTGAAGGCCCCCTCAGTCATCGGTGGCCAGGCCCAGAAGGTCTAAAGGTGGGTTGTTGGAGCTGGGTGGCCTGGCACCTCTCGGTGTGTGAGGACAGTCAACAGCCCAGTGTCCCTCCTGATGGCATTTAGGACGCGACCAGGGGGCTTCCATGGATTTGGGCAAGCTCTAGCCCAATGTCCCAATAGGCCACATTTAAAACATGGACCAGGAGGCCCTCCTGGTTGTTCCTTGAGAAGCGAGTTACCCAGGTACCGGTGGTTGAGGCAAGCTGGAAGGCCTTAGCCATCACTTGGTATTTTTGTTTATTGGCTTTTTCATCTCTTCCATTGTACACCTTGAAGGCTACTGCCAGGACTTCTACCTGGAGAGTCAAAGGTCCCCTCTCCAGGAGTTTAAGTTTAGCCTTTATGTCAGGGAAGCTTTGACAAAAAGTGAGTCATAAGTAGTTGTCTCCCATCTGGGGTTTCAGGGTCTAAATTGGTATATTGTAGAAGGGCTTTAGTAAGACAGTCTAGGAATATGGAGGGGTTTTCATTTTATTCTTGGATAATTTCTTGGGAGTTTCTCATAATTGATAGCTTTATTGGCTGACTTCTTGAGACCCACCATGAGACAGATGATAGATTGATCTCAGCTAATGACTCCCCCAGGGGTGTTGTAATCCCATAATTGGGGTCTCAATTGGGAATTGCCTCAGCACCGATAGGGTGAGTGGGTGTGGTTTGGTGGACTTCATCTGCATAAGTTTTAGTCTGTTCCCAGACTTGCCTGTGCTCCTTGGGTAGAAGGGTATTGGAGAGGCTCATGTGTACATCATGAAAGGTAAGATCATACCATTGGGTCAGGTACTGAAATTCCTTTATATAAATGGCCAGGTTGAAGTTGAAGAAGCCCAATCTCTTTTCTATTTGAGACAGGTCAGAGAGGGAGAAAGGGACATGGACCCGAATAACGCCTTCTGTGCCCACTACCTCTCATAGCAGTTCTATGACTTGCGTATGAGAGCAAGTAACTGGGGTACTTGGTAGGAGATCTTGGGATGAAAGGGAAACTGGTTGCTGTGGAGGAGGCGGCATTGCTGCACCACCACCGATGGGAGCTTGTGGTGGGAGACCTGGAGGGGTTGAGGGGGAGGAGCCTGTGCAGGTTCCGTGGCAGCACCAGGCACACTGGGTGGTTGAGGAGGAGCAGGAGGCGGATGTGCCATAGGGATTTGGGGTCCATAGGGTGGGGATTCATCAGCGGGGTCAAAGTCAGATGATGTAGCGGGATCTGGTTTGTTGGAGGATGAGGACTTTAGGGCAAGTAGTAGGTGTTTAGGGTTGCAAGGGAGACAGAGGGCTTGGTTTGGAGGTAGGAGAAAGCCTGGGCATAAGGAATCTCTTTCCACTTGCCCATATGCTCACAGACGTTATATAAATCTTGGAGAATGTTAGGATCTAAAGAGCCATTGGGTGGCCACTTGGACTGATTACCTAGGGAATTTTGTGGCCAGGCCTCATTACAGTAGCGAGTAAGTTTGAAAGGTTTGAGGTTGGGAGTAAGGCGGAGGGGTTTGAGATTATCGAGTAAACATCCCAATGGCAAGTCTACAGGAATGGAAGGACCAGTTCCCATGGTGAGACTGAGACCGTTCACAGATCGCAAAGGCATCCCAGAGCTATAAGGAAAGGTTGCGAAGACTGAACACGGCTAGGGGGTCGTCATCACCTCTAACCAGGCAGTTGAGGTGAAAAACGCCAAGGAGTATCGGTACCTGGTACCAGGAGTTTACGAGTAGATAAAGGGAGCCCGGACCTCAGTGAATGAGGTTTCTCACCATGGGGAGGTGGAGAAGGGTCGACTATGGGGATCAACCGTAGCCATGAAGGCCATGGCTGGGGGTTCATCTGCCCCAGAGAAGACCATGGGGGTGCCGGATGCTCAACGGTCACTTCCTGGGTTCCACAGGGTCATTTAAGTTGACCCGAAGGGAAACTTACCAAATCCGAGGCCGGTGTTGGGCGAGAGATCGAGCTACTGGGGAGATGGAAGGTGGGTTCATGGAGAAGGATCGGGGAGTGAGGGCTCCCAAGGCAGTTCAAATTCCTGGAGGAAGAGCAAGGTCAGTGGGAGAGCCTCAATCCGAGTCACGGCACCACTGAAAGAGTATCTCGCCATGACCCTCCCTTCCCCGAAATAACTCAGGGAGGCACGAACCCATGCAAGAGATTTTGATGGCTCAAAGAGAAAATGAAACCGGTGTTTACTAAGTAGAGAGAAGCAGCTCACTGGTGAGGAAGTGTGCTTTTGAGGAGTTGGGGTTGGGTGTGTCCTGCTACAGGGACATTGGTGATTGGATCTTAAGGGGGTGGTGTGATCATCTGGTCATTGGTGATTGGATCTTGGAGGGGGTGCTCATTTGGTCATTGGTGATTGGGTCTTAGGGAGGGGGTGTGCTCATCTGGTCGTTGGTGATTGGGGGCTGTGGGAAACAAAATGGTGGCTCCTGATCCCAAGATTGCAGGCAACTTAGCGCACCAGAATTGTCTTCAACTGGGAGTTTATCTTAATGAAGGAAAGATGAGTCATTTATTTTATGATGAAGGTGGCATTTGTGTTCCTTTTAATTCAAGAAAGGAAGACTCTCATCTCCCCACTCAAGCTGGTACTTCAGAAACCCAGAATTGTGGCTTTCAAATGTTCTATGTGGAAAAAGCTCCCTGTCAGCATAAAGTTCAGTCTCTATTAATTGTTCTGTTGCTAATAAACTAGAGAATGACACACTGTAAACTATGTATCCACCATGTTTCCATAAGCTATTTGATCTTCAAAGAAAATGCTAGTCACTTCCACGTAAACCACACGCACACAGTTTCTGTCTTTTCATGTTAATAACATCCCGTAACCACGATACAGAAGGTCTAAACCTTCACATTTCAGCATCGTATGCCTAATTATAACAGAGGTAGATTTAAAAGAAAAAAATCCTGTGTTGGCCCCGCTGTAGCCAAATGCAAGCACAACCTTTCCTCCTGCAGCCCCGGCCGGCCGCCCAGCTCCGCAGGCAGGTCTGCAGGGAGAAAAGGTGGCGGGACGGGCCGCCCTCGGAGACCAGCAGCCGCCCTTCCAGGCCTGCCGCGACCCGGCGTGGCCAGCTCTGGGCCCCCCTACCACGGGGCTTTCAGCCCCCCTGGAGCTCGTGGCTGCCGTCCAGATTACAGAGAGGACGTCCTCCTGCCTGGAGCCTGGGAGGACCCTGTGTGAGGTGGGGAGGCGGCCAGAGACCCCAAGGGCCAGCCCCTTGCAGGCTTCTCCCCTCAGTTCCCCACCTAGGGGTCACGTGCACGGTCCGGAGCTCCTTCCAGCAGCTTCTGGGCCTAGAGGGACCCCACATGTCCATGCCGGCCAGCCTCTGGGAGCTGAGCAGCTCCCAAGCATGCCCCAGGGCACGGCTAAGGAACGGGGGTTGGAGGGTTGTTTCACTGCAGAGGGATTTTGGAAATGCCTGGGCAGAGGTAGAAGGCTGTGGGCTGGAAAGAAGCCTCTGCCGGGAGCCACATGGCAGCTTCTGTTCCGTAATGAGCACTGCAAAATCCCTGCCATACCTCGCCCGGTCCAGGGTCTCCATAACACATCCCTTGCTCATCCAGAGGGGCTTCCTTTTTGGGGTGCAAAGCTAGAGCTGAGTTCTAGACTTGAGTATCTGGAGTGTTTCTTTTTCACTGACTCAGTGGTATAAGCTTGCTACCTGCTCTGAGGATCCCCGAGACTAATCTTCATCATCAACAGCTTTAGTGACATATAATTGATACAGAAAGACTTGCACATTTTTTCCTTTGAGGAGTTTGGGCATCTGCGCATACCTGTGAGCACATCTCCACCGCCAAGGAGCAGACGGGGCCACACCTCCCGGGGGCTGGGCCCTTTGTGGGTGTTTGTTTTGCTGTTGTAAGAGCACTTGACATAACCATCCCCTCTTAGCAAACTGAACTGGACTTCAAAAATGAAAATGACTAGCAGCTCTGAAAGTGTAAGAGGTCCCTGAGAATCAGGGACACCGACCCCCACACCCGGGGGAGAGAGACCCCAGGTGAGGAGACCTACAAGGCTGAGCCCTGCACCGGAAGCCAAGAAATGCGACCTGCACCCAGTCACATCCTGCTCGGGGAGCTGACACGCAGCCACCAGGACCGTGAAGTGAATGCTCCGACAGAGTGATAAACACTCTTAGCCACATTTTCATTTTACCTAAATGTCCAGACAACTTTGACCAATATAATTCCCAGAATAAAGCAATAAGTAATCAGGAAACTTCACTGTTTTCTGTGTAAATAGAGTGATTATATAATGGCAGTCATAATTACAGGCATTGTGGAGGTGCTATAACACCTTCCAAATAAAGCACCTATTTTGGGGACTCCACGGGACCTAGTTTCTTTTGAAATTCAAATTATCTAATGACTATTACAATGTGTTAATTATAACAGCTGTAACAAATTATCAATAATGTTAAGGATAAAAACTATACATGATGTATAAAGAAAATAATTGTGTGTTACTGTTTATAAAGATAAAGCAAATTGACAGCCCAAATTACCCGAAACTTGGGTTGTAAATATTGACAGTGGGGCAAATTGCCCTTCTGATAACTGTCGGGGGGACTGGTGGTCCTTCTGCCCAGGAATGGGCTGCTGGGTCTCCAGCCAGGTAAGCCCCATTTGTGTCTTAGATCATGGTGCTCCAAAAACCATTTTCCTGACCTTCACATTTGACTTTGATTCTGCATCGACCATTCAAATAGGAAAATAGTAAGCTGGTGCGAGTCAGATAAAGCCTCTACCTGGGCAGATTTGTAAAATGGGAAGAAGATGCCGGCGTTTGCCACAGGCATATGGAAGAGATAAAAGCCAGATAAAAAGCCTTTTTAAAGACAGAAAATAATGAATATGAGGGAAAGAGAGAAAAAAGAGAAGCATGGTTTTTTTGTTCCTTCAGTGCAAAGAAGAAGTTTTTTAAAGAAAAAAAAATATTTTTTCTTCCCTGCGAAGAACTGTCTGTTCTGGTCCTTTCAGATTAATCAAGTGTTTAAGTCGAGGGCTCCTTGACATTTTGAAGCAGCTGAGACGGAGTGGTTAGCTCTGACATGCAGTCAGTCCTATGGCAGAGAAGGTTTGCGTTTAATGGAATGCAGGGTCATTTCCCATGAGCTATTTAGGGGACCTTTGTAGCTTCAAAATGTGATTCTTCCTTCTGAACTGCCTTAAGCTGATTATTAAGCATGATTCATAAATGCTTCAGAAGGTGATCAAGTTACGTTTATACATTTACATTCGGATGCCGACAGAAAGCAGCCTTCTCTCCAACTGTAATGCCCCAAATGACTACTACAGGGTTATTTGTACATTTTTTCCATGTTCAGTTCCTTTTATATGTACAGCATCCCTTTTGGAAATAAAGAGACTTCATTTACATGCACTTCAGGAAGGGGGTGAAGGTAAAAATCCCGAGATGTGAGGAGATGACAATTAGCTACCCGCCTGGCTGTGGGGACATGACCCAGGAGTGGCGGAGGGTGCGGCCGCACATCTACAGAGCCGGTGGGAGGCGGGACTGACAACAGGCGCGTCGGTTCAATGACACCTTCTGCACTGTATGTGCTTAGAACCTGTGTGTTTGGGGCAGTACACTGCATTCCCCAGGACCTGCTCCCCGCTTTTCCCCCCAGTGGTACCCCCCAGCCTGCAGCCTGGGGCGAGGGGTGCTGCCTTTCATTCCTGGGACAGACGTACTCAAGTTGGACAGTTACAGTGTTGTCACGGGTTTGTCACATGCAAACAGTCATGAGAGATGAATCTGGAGCAGTATTTGTTCTTGCACAGATAGGAGGGCATGGACACGGAGGCAGGCCAGTGCCCACTGAGGTCCAGACACTCGCCACACATCTGGCCCTGAGAAGACGCATTCTTTTATTTTACCACCAAACCCCCAAGCCTTAGTTGTGATATACCCTATGAGGCCTGATTCTTTACCAAGAAGCCGGAAAATACAGCTTCAAATGAAATCTGACCAGTTGTCCTCGTGAGGTGAGATGCTCCTTAGCTGCCTCTCTCTCCCCTGCAGAGACTGAGAAAAGAGCCCAGCTACCCCCATTTTAAGAAAACCTCAGATGAAATTTTGATCGCTTTAGGGAAATTGTTTTTCGAGCAAAGAAGGGTCACGCGAGAACTTGTAGACACTCATCCCCACAGCCCCGCCCTTGTAAGGCCCAAGAAGAGGTGCCGGTTGAAGCCATAGGTGTGAGCACACAAGTCTGGAAGGCAAGATATTCTGTTAATACCAGTAGAACTCTTTCGTTTCGGGACTCTTTACCTTCCAATATTCAATTTGCTCCAAGCTCCACTTGAGACATTACTCAGCTGATGACTGAAACTCTGGAAGGAACTTTCAGACTTTGCTATTAAGATGGTAGCTTATATGTTAGTAATATGGTCGCAGCTGTTGTCCTGCGCCTGTGTTGGGTGTTCTCTGCAAGGGACCAGCACGTGTTTCTTATAACTCTTTGTCTGTGATGCTTAGACCTGCACTGTTAGGTAAGTTAGAAGCAGAGACTGCGAGCCTACAGGACGAGGTGCTTTCATTCCTGTGTCCTGGCAAGTGGCTTTCAGTAGAAGTAAAACTATCGGTGCTGAGATTATACAAGAACACCATTCAGAGATCAGAACCTCTGCTTTTACTCTTACAGGAGCATGCTATGGGCTGAATTGTCAGCCAAACTTAGTATGTTGAAGTCCTAATGCCGAGGACCTCAGAATGTGACTGTGTACAGGGACGAGACCTTGGAAGAGGTAAGGTAAAATGAGACCCTTATTGTGCACCCTAATTCAGTCTGGCCTTGTCCTTGTAAGAAGAGGAAATCTGGACAGAGACAGACAGGCACAGAGGGACCTGGCGAGGACACAGGGAGAAGGCAGCTGTCTGCACGCGCGGGGGGAAGGCTCAGGAGACCCAGCCTGCCCACACCTCCGTCTTGTGGACGTCCAGCCTCCAGCATAGTGAGAAATAAATGTCTGTTGGTTAAGCCACCAAGTCTATGGTATTTTGTTATAACTGCCCAAGTAGATTAATAAGAGGGTGGATTGTTTTATCTTTATTTAGAATTACCAACAGATCATTTCATCTAGCCATACTTTGCCTTAAAGATATTTTAATAGAAACCTCAAACGCACAACACCCTATATCGGCCACTTGTCATCCTGAGATTGCAGATCTTAAGGCAGGTATTGAAAGGTGAGCAGTGACCCTGAGACTGGCCCCACAACCTCAGGCAGGTGGGAACATGATAGTTCTACAAAGATGCTTCCCCTGCAGAATGGAGGGAACATAGGAGAGCTGGCCAGGCTGCCTGCTACATAGCACCGTTAGACTGAGTTGAGGAGTTGATAAGGCAATTCCCAAGTCTAAATCTGAATATTAAATCCAGGTTTGAAAAGCCAATATAGCAAAATCAATCTATTTAAGACAGAACCACAAATCTTATTACATTTCTAGCCACTATATGTTCATGCTCAAGCAACAGATGTTAATTTTTGGCAGTGAAATCGCTTCCACCAGATGTTTAGCAGCACCACCGGCCTGACCCCACTCTCCCAAAACAGACCTTCACTTCTAGTCTGTGCTTGGATCTCTACAAACAAGTTTCGTGTGGCATGGTTTTGTGTTCTACTGGGTGAACACTTTGAAAAACCACCCTGACCCAGATGGGAGCACCAGTGAGGGACAGGCAATGTGTTTGCCTGTAACTATTAACAGCAGTCGATCCAGCAAGGATGCTGGCGGGCACAGAGAGGTGTGTAGACACGCTGACCTACAGTCTGCTAAAGCCTAGCCCAGGTGTCCCCCCACCCTGAGTGCCTGGGTGGTGAGGGTTCCTTAGCAGGGCGCTCTGCCCACCAGCTAGCCGGCCACAGGTGTAGAAGAGCATTGAACACCAGCCAGTGACAGCCAAGGTGATGGAGCAGCTCTGTGGACGTGCCCCCATCCCCACAACAAATGTTCCCTATGAGGATATCGCCTGGGTATTTTAAATTAAATGTTCAGAGACTCCCTGAAGCCTAAAGGTAAGCCATTTTAGACAAAATACCCTGAATCTGGCAAGTGTTCTTCAAAGCTTATGAGGATTATTCAGGGCACATAGTTATAGAAAACTGACATCACATCCCTTCAGGTCTGGGTCTGCTCAGAACAGAGCCAGGGGCCCCTCTGCTCTGGGGCCTGGGGATATACACTTGCTCATTCACACTCACATATACTCACACTTACAGCCACCCAGCCTCACACTCAGACACACGCAGCAGTACCCACTGACCACTCCTGCCCTGCTGAAGAGTGCAGTCATGCCTCTGTCCCCTGAGATGCAAGCACCATTCTCACTGCCCCCCTGTGGTCTCCATCTGGGGGACCCTTGTGCCTTGTGTGGTCTTTCATTGGCCAATCAGAGACCCCACGTTATTTAAGAGCAAGACGAACATGGGCAGTGGGAGAACCTCGGTACAAACTGGGACCGGTAGCCAGAGGGTGTATACCAGGCCAGGTCTTACTGTCAGTGGGCTGACTTCACCCAAATTTCTGCTGCTGGGGGTCGGTGTGTCTCACAGGGACCCGGGCCTGCTCCCTGCCAGGCCCAGATGCAGGCTCTGGCTCCCAGCCGGAGCAGTCCTCCATAGCCACTGATGCCCAGGCCACCAGCTGCCTGCCCGGCTCCTGTTCCCACTGGGCCTCTCTCTGCCATCCTGGTCCGAGTGCTTTCTCTGTCCAGCACTGCCCTGCATGGCATTCCTCTTGTGCCTTCAGTCCCCTCCTGTCTCTGCACAGCCGCGCTCCGTGCACTGGAACGCTCCCTGCGGTGCTTCCTTACTTCCCACCCATTTCTGTGACTCTTCTTCCTCAGTTTCTGCAGGTGTCACACATGGGGACCTGCAGGGGAGGGAAGGCCATGCCCATCATGGTATCTAGGCAGGTGGGTGGCCACTTGGCATCTGCAAGGTGAACAGGTAGAGCCAAAAAAGTAAGAGGCAAAGAGGTGCGCACAGCTTGATGGAGACCTTGGCTATGCCATCCCGATGATCACCCAAGGCCAGGAATGCCCTCCACTTGCCAGGCTCCTGTGAAGCAGAGCGGACCAGGCTATGGCACCCTGCACTGCCCAGAGCACAGAGCCCCATGGGAGAGGGCAGAGGAGGAGACAACGCAGCAGCAGAGCCCACTCACCTCACGGACCCAGGTGTGAGTGTCCAGGGAGAGGAAGTGACTATGTGCTGAACCAGGAGGCTGGGGGTTGAACTGGAAGTTGGGGCAGGGCCTTATCTGTGCTTCCTGGGAATCCTGCATGAAAAAAGGGTGAGGCCCAGGTGGAAGCCAGGTTGGGGACAGGTGGTCTAGGGCAGGGCTGGGCAGAGGCCTGACTTATCTCCCCTGTACAGCCTCACTTCTGTCACCTGGACCCCAAGACCCTCAGGGGTCAGGCGGTGTTCCCTGGGCCTCTCTCAGTCCTAGGAGCAGCCCCTTTGGGGATCTACACCTGTGTCTGGGCCAGTGGGAGTCCAGCAGGCCTCCCACATGCACATCCACTCACTGAAGAGAGCTTATAGGAGGTGCTTGCAGGGGTGTGAGATGCTCAGCCAGCCCATGAGGAGGGTGAACCGACCTGGTGGCCCTGGCCTTTGGGCAGAGGCATGTGTGAGTTTTCAAGCTGCAAGGTGATCTGGACGGTCAAGAAGGAAGTGGAGAAGGGCTAGTACACAGGCCGACTCCTGACCCAGGGGACCAACCGGAGTATTTCAGGTAAAACTGCTATAGTTGGGAAAGCAGTCTAGAGAAAAACAGATATCGATAGCTTCTGACCATCAAGAATTTCACACAAAGCTGGTTTTCCCTCTCCCTGCAGTGAGGGCGCAGAGAGTTCAGACGAGCTCCCTTTCTCAGGAGGTCCCTTCCCGGATGCCGGCCCCATTTCAATCTCCCTTCCCCTCTGCCTCTTTCATCCCTCTTTTCTCTTTTCTCACATCAACACCTTTACCTTCAGGCATGCATGGTTGTAAAGAGCACAAAGACACTGTAAATTGTGAGAACCCAACAGTTCTCATAATTTTTAGTCTGAGAATGCCTTTGTATTCTTAAAAGAAACAATACAAATTAGGATGGAGATTCATTGGAAATCCACAGACGCTGCGTCTAAGAATGGCCAGCGGGGCACAGGCTGAGCCTGGGGCTCCAGTGGCTTGTGTCCTGGCCCCCAGGGGCCGCTGCTGTCCACACCCCCTCACTCAGACCAAGGGCTCCTCCCGCCTCTGCTCCTCTCTGCATTCCTGTCGCCCCTTCCCGTGACTGTCTCTCCATGCTCACTTATTCATTCTTTTAAGAAAACAAGGCATTTCTAAAGCTTTTGTTCTTTATTTGACTCTAGACATTCTCTCCTTTAATCAAATACTATGCATGTTCCTTTCTCAATTAAGTTTTAAAATTCATATTATATTTATGCATTGAAATAATAAACACTGTGGTGTGTACTTAGTCATCTATTAGCCAATAGAGATTACTGTTGAAGAAATCTGTCATTCAACTGTAGAGTATCTCGCTCTATGAAAAACATGACAAATGCAGAGTTAACAGAAACAAACATCTATTGTATGCAATAATATACAACTTTAAGTCAAGGGGATGAAAAGTGCAATGAAGGGAATATAGCCAAAAACATTGTAATATCTAAAAAAAATAAACTTATTTCAAAATGAAAAAAAATAGATAATCTAGGGATTATTCATCATATAATGTATCCTGCTGCTTGTTTCTTTTGACTTGCTTCATAAAATCTATGTTTCAGTTAGATTAATGGTAAGGTGACATCCATTCACTAGCCCAGTATTTCTCTTTTAAGTTTTGGTCTCAGGACCCCCTCATATTCTTAAAAATCACTGGAGACCCCAAAGAGCTTTAGTTTACTTAAGTATAATCTATTAATACTCATCATGTTAGAAATTAAATTTGAGGAAAGTATTAAATATCTATCCATTAATTTTAAAATGAAGCCATGAAATGTTAACATATATAACATGCTTTTAAATGAAAATCACTATATTTTCCAAAACAAAAAAGAAAATAATTAGTGAGAAGGATGGCATAGTTTTACATTTCTGTGGATTTTGTTCATGTCTGCCTTCACAGAAGACAGTCAGATTTTTCAGTCTGCGGCTGTGATCAGCTGGGACATCCCAGATCCTGTGGCCTCTGGAAAATCCCGCTGTCCCCTTGTGAGGAATGGATGAGAGGATAGAGGTGACTACTGTTTTCATATTATTGTGGATAATAATGTAAAAATGGGCATGTGCTTTCTGTGCAAAGAGGCAGAGCTCAGGAACCCCTTATGTGCACATGATATGTGGACAGCTGAGGGTTGTTAAGTGGAGAGTTTTCAGGAAACCACAACTTTAAAGATATTGCTGGGAATTTTTTAATACTGTTCTCTCATTTTTCAAGCAGGGAAACTGATGGGTGGGCAAATTTGTACAATAATCAAGGTCACACAGCCGACAAACTGGGCCTGGAAGCCAGGTCTCCAGTGGCCCATCCAGGATACAGCCTACCACAGACTCTGCTTTGTAAACTGTCCAAATTCTTCCTCCATTTCAGGAGTAATCCGCACATTTGCCTTACAATGTGGGTTCGGGAAATTTCATATTCCTGCCTAGGAAGTGGACCTATTTTCCCTTGGATTACATTCTGAATCCCAACCTAACCTACAGTTGATGTCTGAGTGAGCCACCTGCTTGTCAGGCATGGGATTCCTGCAACACGGTTTAAAAGTCCTGTGTTTATATTCAAATCTACGGTAAGTATCCCTGGAAGTGCAGGGTCAGGAGCTGGAGTTTCGTGATGCAGCCGTCCAGCAGGGGTGTGGACCTCATTAGCTACAGCATCTGTGCAGGGAGGGGAAAAAAAGCAGTTCACAGGGGTTCTCAAGTGTTATCAGAAATTGTTGCTTACAAGGATTCTGATCCTCACAAAATGGGATCTAATGGAATCTCTTCCTCAAGCCAAAATGCAAATTCTGGAATGGCACTGTGTGTATATGTATGTATTTTGTAACTGGTGAGAACATTTTTCACGATGTGTGTTCTGCACAGAATAATAAGCCTGAGACAACTGACTATTACTGGTTAAAGTTGTAAAGGGCAGCTTGCTATCATTCTGCAGTTTGCAATTCACAATTACGAAGCAACAGCCCATTACAGAGTAACTCTTTTGACAACTCAAGTATTCAAATTAAATGTATTTGGGGGTTGCTGTCTGTGGTGTTTGTCATCCCCGTTCCCAGCTCTGCCTGTTGGTGTGGACTCTGTGGAATCCCATTTAACCAGCCGCACAAGGCCACACCCTGTGTTCTCACCTGCAGGTGGGCAGACAAGGCCTCAGGCTTGGAAACCAGGCAGGAGAGAGGCACTGGATGTCCTGGAGCCCCTGGTAGTGCCTCAGGGACACGGAATCTTTTTAGAGGTAAAGCGAACACATCTTTGTAGAAAAGAGTCCTGAACAGGAGTGTCTTGCCAATTTTTGACAGCAAAATGTCATTGATAGCTTCCTCCTCCACGTCATTACCAGTCCAGAGCCAGGTCCCTTTCCAGGGCATCGCAGCCTGCGGGTCTCCTGGCCTCCCTGCCAGCAGGTCTGCATTGGCTTTGGCAGTGAGGGGACCATGTCTCCGCTCCTGGAAGCTGTTTGTCCCTTGACTACTCCAGCACACGGATGCTTCCCGACCCTCACTGTGGACAGGCTGCCTTCATCTCTTATCCTGTGACTCCTGCAGAATGGGATGGGACTCTTTTGATATTAAAATAAGCTCTGAGGCTTAGAATGTTCTGCCCACATCTGCTGATAATCAGAAAAAAGAGAACAGTGGCAGACAGAAATGCAGAATTGTATGTAAAAGAGAAAGACTGGGTTGGCACAGATCAAAAATATACTTTTTTTTAAGCATTATGACCAAATGTGTCCTTAAGTACTGTTTTAAAAAGAGAAATATTCATGTCTGGACCCTGAAAGCTCACTCTGTGCCGCCTGATGGGCTCTTCCTTCTCAGGGATGAGTGTGGGGTGTGTGCTCACGGAAACCTTTCTTCCCTCCCCCACGGGTTTTGGTTGTCTTGCTGGCATCCTCTGTTTAAGGACTTTATGCCTCGTAATTTAATAAGTGCAAATGGACTGAATCGTCTCTACGTTGATCCTGATATTAATACACTGAGCCAAAGCTAAAATTCTAAAAGGATGGGGCGCTATCTCCTTCATCCCCCTTTTAAATACTAAATGTAAATTGACCCACTAGATATTGTGAGATCAAGCTCAGAGCTCAATTTAGATTTGCACACATTCAAAGTTCCTGAAGACCCAAGTTCTATTCAAATGTGAGGTTTCGCTGCACACACAGCCTTAATCAAAAGTAGAGCTGTAGAGAATGGTTTAAATTTAATCCAAATCTCAGTGAATTTCATGAATCTGACTACTCAAGCTTCACACGAATGGGCTCATAAATGCTATTTCTGCGTTTATGCATGAGAGAGTGTGGCGGCCGCTGTACCCCTGCTGCACAAGAAATGCCTCAGACAGTTGCCTCTCGCCTTTGTGTGATTTTCATAGCATGAGAAAATAAAACTCATTTTATTGATTGATAATGGGCTATACAGTATGACTTTTCCTTGAAGGGGTTTCACTAATAACTAGCTTGGGCCATGGACAGTTGAATTGGGAATCTGATGACCCAAAAGGACATTATGTGTGCAAAATAACAGACTTGGTTGTGTACATGTGGCGGGGGAGTGTGTGTGCATGCATCCAGCTGGGGGGGCTTCAACAGGGAGGAAATGAAATCTTTCTTCTTTGAAAGCTGTGAGCACCGTTTCACACTGGAGCAGAAGAGTTTATCTCACACACATAGAAAGTACTGAAATCTACCCAGGTTTTAGAATTTTACAAATGCAGCAGACAATACGTAACAGTTTTGAAATTTCAGTGTTAAATTAAACATATCTTTACTGTCTTAAGTCAAACTGGAGTGAAGAGCTATTTTTCAAAACATTGTAATAGAAATTTGTGCTGGATGTCAGTTAACCCATCTGTAGAAAAACGACTTTCAATATTCCAGATGCATTCAGGAGAAAACAAATTTTAGAGAATGAATCCACTTATGAAGGCAGGCACACTGAGGCTTTGAAAGAGCTGATTAGGTGAGGACGGCCTTTTGCCTTGGACAAGATGAAACGTTTCCATATTGCACACACCTGCAGGCTGGGCCCCGAGTCACAGAGACCACGCAGCGAGGTCTGTCCTGTTGGCTGTCAGGGGTTGGGCCGTCCACTTCTTAGAGACCTTGAGCTTTGCCCTGCGTCCATTCCCCTGCCGTGTGGGTCGCTCTGCCCAGGTGGAGGTACCAGTAGCACACGCCTTGGGCTGCCTGAAGAACAGCTCAGGGACCTTACCTGTGCAGCCAGCACCTGGTCTGGTCTCAGACTGGGGTATGCTGAAAACAGGGTGCATGTTTGCCTTCTTCTCTTAGCTCTGGATAGCAAGTTTTATTTTATCTTATGCTGGAGAGAGGTCATAAAATCAAAACTAATTACAAAAGAATTTTCTTCTGATTCAGTATTTTTAATCAGATTTGGTGAGTTACAGTTTACAAGCAGTAAAATCCCCCTGTAAAGGATACAGCCCCGGGTGCTGACCAATGTTGAGATTTTTCTGACCAACACCACAGGAGAACAGTTCCACCCAACCCAGAGTGTCCCCTCACGCCCTGTGCCTGCCACGCCAGCCCTTGGCGGCCACCGACCTGATTCCTGTTTCAACAGGCTCGCTGCTTCCAGGATGTGACATCAGTGGAGTCATACACTCGGCACCTTGCTGTGTGTGGTTTCTTTAGCTCAGAATCAGGTGTTTGAGATGGACCACATTGGGTGTGTCTGTATATATTTCCACAGCTTTGTTGCCCCGTTTTTATAGTGAGTGGTATTTCATTGTGTGAACACACCAAACTGTGTTTATCCATTCACCCACCAGCTGATGGACGGTCAGGGTGTTTCCACTTTTTGGCTATTACGAATGATGCTGTGAATATATGTGTCCCAGCATTTGTGTGATGTATGTTTTCACTTCTCCTGGGTAAACACCTGGGAGTGGAAGTACTAGATCATGTGGTTAAGCATAGTTTTGCACTTTAAGAAACTTGCCCATTGTTTTCCAAGCTGAGTTTGATGACACCATGTTACACCCCCACCTGTGTGTGAGAGTCTCACTCAGTCACACCCCTGGTGACACTTCTTTCTGTCCATTTCCCCTGCCTTTTGCAGGCATGTAGAGGGGGCTCGTGGTTTGATCTGCTTTTGTAGTGACTACTGATGTTGATGGCCGTTTCCTGTAGCTCCACATCCTCGTCAGCATTTGGTATTGTCAGTGTTTCAGGTTTGGGCCATTCTGACAGGCATGTCAATATGGGTTTCAATGTAAACAGATCCCATGCTGCCTAAATTATTTGGGATAAGAACTGACCACAGCAGGCTCCAGATTGGCCCTGCAGGCTCTGAACACGCAAGTCATAGAGAGCAGACCCGGAGAGCCAGCATGACTACACTTCCACGGCCCAGCCCGCCTCCCAGGCTGGGCTCCTTGTTAAGGCAGCTCTCCCTTCCCCTGGGATCCCAATCTACCTCATTTCTCCCCATCACTAAACATACTTACAACCCTTCTCATGCCCAGAAAGAGGAAAAAAAACAACAACAAGAAAATGTCAAATTCTGAACTGATGCTAGACTCGCCGTACATGTTCCTATTGTATCAATTTACTATTTTACATCAGTTCAGCTCATAGCAGGGTGAACTTGTTGGACAGTTCGGACTGAATACCATTCTGAGAGTTAAAATTGATCCAATACCCTTGTGTTCACTAGAATAAACTTTTATTGGAAGTATCAATTATATGGTGGCCAACAAATCATCTTTATTGGGTCTTAAATAGATTTCCATGTGTAGATGCCTACAAAATGAGCGGTCCAGGTAGATCTGGGATCCCTTCCCTCTCCTGCCTCCATGGCTGCATCCTTTACCACTGGATAAACTAACAAGAAGATTCAAAATGTTGACTTCTTACTGAAAAGAGTCAGTTGAGCAGAAGGCAGGGTGTGCTTCCTGTCCCCCAACCCAGACCTCCCCTCTTCGGAGGGCCCAGGTAATATTCGAGTTTGGACCAGCCCCACGTATGGGCATCTCCTCCACTCCCCTGCCGCCCCATCCCATCTGTCTCCCATGTGGCCGCTGTTTCTAGTCATGGGCACACCAGGCTGCCTCCCCAGCCCCAGGCTCACCTGGTCTGTCAGGCGTCTCTGCCACAGGTGCCGAAAGGCTGCCTAAAATGCCCCATTTCTCTGTTTCTTGGCAGAAGCTCCCCCCCTTGCTTGTACTCTTGTTTTCTGGCTCAAGATTATTGGGCTGACAGCCTGTGATGGGAGATAGATGTGCATCTTGAATGCCTGGAGACAGTCCCAGGCCTGTTCAGACAGGAAAGGAGTGGCGTGGACAGTCTGTGGACAGGAGACAAGGGACACGAGCCTCCTGCAGGCCAGAGCTGGAAGAAGGATGCCCAGTCCTGGGGTGCCAGTATGAAGCAAGGGGGCTCCTGCAAAGGGCTGTCGTGTGGAGGGTGAGAACATCAAAGCACACCAGACGTTCTTCCTAAGATAGTACGTATGTGGCCAGAGCGATGCCGAGGGAAGGCCAACGGTGTCAACAGTTCGCTCCAGAATTTTCTACCACCCAAAACAAAAAGCACCAGAGATTTCCCAGTGATTTTCAGATGTGTGTGTGCTGCACACACACATTAGTAGGTAGTGAATTTCCTTTTAATGAATAGCAGTGGTTTGCATGTCCAAATCTTTCCCAAAAGGTCCTGATGTGGGCCTGCGGACAGTGAGCCTTTCCCGCCCTGCCATGTGATTCTGCTGCTTCTGCCTGCGGGCCAGCACTTTTCCTCACAATTTCAAACATGTCCCATGGAGTATGGCCCTCATATCCAGGGCAGCCAAGTTGTCTTCTCCTGAAACTCATGGCGGTGGTGGTGGTGGGGGGGGGTTCTTTCTTTCAGCTCAATCTCTGTTTTCATGTTGACACAACAGCAAATAAGCTTTGAGATGAGGACTCAGTCTTGACTTGCAGATGTGCCTGATGGAGAAGATCTCGACTTCAGGAGGCCTTGTCTCTCAGCCTCCATGCCAGGTGCCGCGGCTCTGGCGCACCTGTGAACATCGGCGCCGACGCCTTCGGGCCAAGGGCAGTGGAGGGAGCCGACCCCAGGGGACAATAAGCACCTCGGCCATCCTCCCGGACACTGCCTGTCCTTTGTGTTCCCTGCCCGGGTGGGTGGGGCATTTAGGTATAGAGCTCATGGTTAAATCAGCATCCACAGGGGCAATGGTTGCCAGGAACTGCCTGGGGCAGGGTCGCGTGATTCCAGGCTAAGGGAGAGACGATGTGCCTGTGTGGCTCTGGCCCCTGTGGGCTTGTTTAAACCTGTGGGCCTACTTTCTGTGCACAGTAAGGAGGGACTGGATGAAGAGCCTGGACACTGAAGAGAAGGAAGAAAGAAACAGAGAGTGAACTCAGGACCTGACGTGGAGCGGAGCTTCCCGTGGGAAGGAGGCACTGGGAGAGCGGGCCCATCACCTGGACACCAAGGTGGAGACGGAGCAGGCCCCGCCCTGAGGGTGGGTTAGCAGGGCGCTGCCATTACAGTCTTTCTGCATCGGATCATTGACACTTACACACACCATTTAAGCTGTCACTTAAAGAGACAGCTAAAGAATTCGCAGTTTTATTTTTCTACGCTGGCTTCCAGCTGGTCTGTAAACCTGAAAAGAGTTTCCCATCATTTTATATTACATTATGCTCTTTCTAATGTAGATTCTTTTCTTGAAACTTCAACAATAATAATTTTTACACTAGTAATCATTTCTTATTGTGCTCAAATATATGCATTGTACAATTTACCATTTCAGCCAGTGTTAAATGTACAGTTTTTCGGCATCATGTCCACTCCCATCGCTGGGCAGCCATTCCCACCGTCCATCCCCAGAACTCTCCGTCTCCCCCACCTGGAGCTCTGTACTGCTCAGTGCCTCCGCATCTCCCTCCCGCAGCCCCTGGCACCCACCACCCTACTTCCTGTGCCCATGAGTGTGACTCCCCAGGGACCTCATGGAGGTGGAACCACAGGGCGTCTGTTCTTCAGTGGCCAGCTTATCTCCCTGAGCATCACGTCCTCAAGGTTCATCCACATAGTGCAGGCATTAGCATTTTCTTCCTTTACAAGGCTAAATAAGATTCCATTATGTGTATTTGCACACCACATATGTCCACCTAGTCATCTCTGATGGACACTTGGGCTGTTTCCAGCCCTTGGAACATGGGAATGTACATATCTGTGCATGTCCCTGATTGCAGTTCTTTGGGGCATAGACCCAAAAGTGAAGTTACTGGATCATGCACTAATTCTATGTTTAATTTTTTGTTAATTAACTGACCTACCCTTTTCCACAGTAGGTATTCCATTTTTACATTTCCGTGAGCAATGCACAAGTGTTCCAATTTCTCACCATCCTCACCAACACTTGTTATTTTGTCATTTTGTGATAGTCACCCCAGCGGGTATGAAGCAGTACCTCCCTGAGATTTTGATTGGCAGTTCCCTAATGATTAGAGATGTTGAGTGTCTTCTCATGTACTTCGTGGCCATTGATATGTCTTCTTGGGAGACATGTAGATTCAAGCCTTTATCCATTTTTTAGCCAGGTTGTTGTTTGCCCAGCTGTACGTGGTTGTTGAGCTGTACGTAGTAATGTTTTCCTTATGGTTTTTAAATTTCACAATCCTCTGTCCTACACTGTGAAGAGGATGCACTGGGTACAGGAAAACGCCCTCATTTTGAAGAACCTTTTTGCAGCGCGGATTCCAACCCCTCTCTGTAGAGTCGTGTATCTCTGGGCTTTGGGTTTGTTCATTATTTCCTCATTAATGAAGTAATGTATGTAAAATCTCCTGATGCTGTGTCTGGTTCACAGTAAATACTTGATTAATTTTAGTTGGATCTGAACATGAATTATCTTTTTTGGATATTCTAAGTGTGCTATATTTCTGAGAGGAAGGAAAAAAAACAAATAAAATAAATAGAATTATCTGACACAAGATATGGTACCAGTGCTTTTTATTCTGTAATGCAATAATAAAGTGAAAGGTCAAGATAAGTGAATTTAATAAAATACTGTACAACATGGAGTGTTTGTATAGATTAATGGTGTACTTAATGCATAAGATATTGTATATGTAGCAAATAGAGATAATTAATTTTCTTTCTTGCAAGAACCTGCTTTGTGTCTCTCGGCCACAGAGTATTTGCTAAAATAACTGCAAATAACCTTACTGTGGGACAAAAAAACACATGTCTTGTTTTGCCTGAATGCATAGGGCCAGCTTGCCAGTTGTACTTGATTTGTTTTTTCTTAGAAAGCTGAGAAAAGAAAACTTTTCAACAAAATGATGCTCATTCTCAAGACTGTCACAGAATATTATGTTCTGAGAAAATAATAGTTAGAAAGAAGTTAGGGTGTTAGTATTCTGTGAACATCCAAGGTGTTTTCTCCTAATTAAAATTCTCTGAGAATCATAGTAAGGCTGAATGTGCTGGCAAGAAAACGTAGGAAGTCTATTCTCCTGCTTCTCTGATTGATACCAAGATGGACAAAAATATAAATAAATAAACAGGGTGGGGTAGTTAATTTGTATTAAAAACCATTTAAAAATAGTCTCTCTTCCCTGCTGAAAGGTGAATGTGGTGTGCTTTATACACTGCTGTACAAAAAACCCACCCAGCCTCCTCCTATGAGTCCCCTTCCCTCTCTCAGCACTGCTGACACCAGATGTGGGCTGAGCCCCCAAGTCATTCTGCCGCCCCAGATGGCTATCCAGCAGCTGAATTCTATTCTGACACTGTCCATCCATCTGGAGAGAGCGTCAGATCCTCCAGGCTAAGGGCTCAGTCCCACGGCCACCCCCTGGCCCCACATCAGGCACCAAAGGCAAGTAGCAGGTCCCAGGTGACCTACCACTTCTGTCCAATTTGGCTACAAATCACATTTTCCCTGACCACCCCACCCCCACCCAATTTCCACTAATTTACTGGGCTGGCTGTGGAGTAAGTGGAAGTTTTCATCCAGAATTTCCTGAATTTCCCACCTGGCCTTAGTCCATTTACATACCAATGGATGTTTATCACAGCAGAGGCTCCTGTAGATGCTGACAAGGGGTGGCGAGAAAGCAGCCCTTCTCACCTCCCCTCCATTTCTGGTACCTAATTGGTCTGGCGCTTGCCAGTCACCAAGGACCTGCCCATGGAGTTCCTCCCAGAAGGGGGAAGAGACAGTGTGAGCCGCAACCTGAGGACACAGGCTGAGCTGGCCCTGGCTGGCGAATCGAGCAGGCTGTAAGCAAGAAAAGCTCTTCTCCCAACCTGCCCTTCCCTTATCTTCTTTCAGTTTTCCTAGATTCATAGGGAATTCCCTCCAGGCTGGGAACACCCTTCCCCAGGGAGCTACACTGGCTCACAGAACTCGGGGAAACACAGGTACGTTTACCAGCTTACTGAAGGACATGGTAAAGGAGACAGCTGGACAGCCAGGTGGAGAGATGCACGGGGGACATCTGGGAGGGGCCCGAGCACGCGCCCTTCTGTCCCTGTGGAGGTGGGTACGTTACCCTCCCAGGGTGGATGGGCTCCCCCGCCTGGAGGCTCTCCTGACCCCGTCCTGTCGGGACTGTATGGAGGCTTCCTCCTGTGGACACGGTCAGCCCCAGGCGCCTCCCCCGTCTGGAGGACGGGAATGGGACTGATGCTCCCCGTCGTGGCTCGGTCTTTCTGGCGCCCACCCTCCCGGAGCCCTCAGGAGCCACCCAGAGTCACGGCATCAGAACACAAGGGGCAGCTGATGCTCTTACCACCTTGGGAAGCGTGAGGGCCCAGGAGCGGGGGTCAGAAACCGGCATATTTTTTTCTGTTATCTCACAATTATATGAACGGGCACAGAGGTGCCATGTTGATGTAGGAGATTGTCCTTGGAGTTAGGCATCTCGGTTTGCTCCATGCAGCATTCTGGGTACCTCCACGGCCCCCTTTTCTGCAGAGCCCATCCTCACCACCTGTGTCACCAAGTTCTGCTCCTCACAACCTGTTGAAGCCAGGGGACAGCCTGGGGGCAAGGTCAAGGAATGTCACTGTGCCTGTGAGCCTAAAGTCAAGTTTCCAGAACGGAACTCACTTTGCTGGCTTGGAAGAGTGGGCCCTCCTGAGCCGCCCAGCCTGCCTCGCCATCCGCACCACAGCACACGTGCACCCACATGCCTCTAAGCAGTTTGGGTGATACAAGAGAGGAAAATCTTAATTCAATTTAGAAAAATCTAACTTGTAGAACAAATAAAAGTCAACTTTTAGCACATTGGCAATTGACACATGGCAAATTTTGCCCATCGCTGGCTGCCTGGCCATTTGGAACATTAACTGCACTTCCCACTCTGTAGCTGAAGTTAACTGTCTCCAAGTTAAGATAATTTACAAATGAGGTCTCATTTGCTTTCTCCATATTCATTTAGGTTATTGGGTTCAGGGATCTGCAATTATCCGTTTGCATGTCTTGATGGAAACAAGAGTAGTGCCCAGCACATAGTAGGCATTGAAGAAATATTTGTCGAATGACTGAATGGTGTGGCCAAACCTCAGTCAGTGTGGAATTCTCCTGAAAGGAGGATCCCACCCAATTGCTGGAATGCTTCTCTTTACGTGCTTCCAGGAGCCTCCCACCAGTCCTGCCTCTGAGGCCCAGGGCATCTCTTAGTCTCTCTGGAGTTTCATCACTTGCTGTGGACAGGGTGATCTTTAGAAGCCTGGTTACAGTGTTCCTTTTTGTTGACCCTCACGTAGGATAAAACTGCACTCTAGGGCTTCCACCGACTTCTTGTTGAAAGGCCCTGACAGACAAGCCAAGGGTCTCCATGTGCAGGAGGACGACCCCTGACGGAGCTGCAGGTGAGGGAGATGGCCCCTGGTGGCGGAAGCCACAGACTTCAGGCCGGACGCTTAAAAATGATGACCTGATTGAGTCACCAAAGAAGACGCCGCCCCTTGAGCAACAAGGAGAGGCAGCAGCCACGCTCTCAGAGAGCTCTGATGTCCATCAGTCAGCCCAGCCCCAGGCCCCAGAGGTCTGGGTGTTACCACGTGAGAGCTCACCGCGTGCTTGCATCCTTCCCGTGGATGTCTGCCCTGGCCTCAGCCCAGTTGGCCTGTGAGTCTGAGTGTTCTCCCTCCCCTGGGGGGGCTGCCGTCTTGTGGGGGGGGAGCTGTGGACTGCTCTTGGCCCAGGACTAGACAGCCAGCCCCATTCCCAGGGGAAGACAAGAGAGATCCAGGCGGGTCTCAAACAGTCCCCGAGAGGCCGGACAGGACTGCCCTTAGCTCCTGCAGTGCTTCTCCAGCCCGGCTCTGCCCACCTCGCTAGACAGGGGGAGCTCTCCTGCTGACCCAGCCCCAGGGTTGTCCTGAGAGGAGGAAGCTGCCCTGTCATCAGTGAAAGTCTTTATTTTTAATTTATGGACATAAGATGAGGCAACATCGACATTAGACTATTTTCTGCCCAGATCTCTGATCTTTTTTCCATTTTAAACAAAATTATTTTAATTATTTAGCCCCAAATATTGTTATATAGCATGTGTGTCACTTTTTCAAGGGGAGAAAATAAATACCATTCCACACAGGATAAACTCCACTGTGTTGATTAACAACTTATTTATTGCATCATTCTAACCTCCAAACTTACATGATCATGAATCAGCCTGGGAGAAATATCTTCTGTGTGTTATCAGCATCTTCACAATATGCAAATGTGTTGCATTCCCAGAACACTATTAGTGAGAAGGAGCTTTTTAAGAGAAAAAAATCCACATTCTTTATATTTATCCTTCAAAAGATTGTATATGGAAGCCACAAGATGCTAAAAATAGACCTCAAATGCCACTTGAAAATGAAATGCTGTGTTTTATTCCAAATGTCAGTATATTTTCCTTAATTAGATTCAAAAGCCTGAGCTGTTTCTCCATTCCCGACTTGGGAGTGGCCTCATTCAAGTCCCATGCTCTTCCTAGAACTCAGTCACCCCCCTGTTAAATGGCCATGAGGACCCTCCCTCGTGGGGGCACAGTGGAAAGAGTATGTGCCTTTGTATGTAGAAGCCTTTGTAAACTGTAAAGTGCTTTGAAAGACGACATGCTGTTGTGATTAGTATATTCTTACCTCTAAGAAACTCTATTACAGATGCTGTTCCGAGATATCTCCTTTCAACATTGCTAAAACATGTTTAGTTGTAATAGTGGCATAAAATATAAAGAAAGAAATAAGCAAAATAAACAAAATTTGTGTAAGTGACGAACAACAGCAAATAGATTATTCAAGGACAAGCAGAACTTCGGCGAGCTAAGATGCACTGTCAGAGGAGGCAGGTTCCAACGCAGGATTTCAATGTGTTTGCTCAGTCGGCTGGTGAATTGAGGGTGGTGATAAATCTCTTAAAATGCACTGTCTGTAAGTTGAGAGCTCTTTGATTATAACGATCCACAGGGAAGTTTCCAGAAATCCCATGGCTGTCTCCTGTTGTGCTCAATGGTTTGGATCTCATTGTGTAACGGTGTGTGGATTATGCTTTCCCAAATGATTTTCCCAGATGAAACTGGAAACGGTCTCAGCCTTTGTGGGTGGATAAACGCATCCTGTCACCATCACACATATGCTTCTGCAGACTGGAGCGTGTCCTCGCAAAATTTCCATGTTCAAGCCCTAATACCGATGTGGTTGTATTTACAGTGCAGAAGTAATTAAAGTTAAATAAGGTCATAACGGTGAGGCCCTGATCTGATTGGATCAGTGTCCTTCTAAGAAGAGGCACCAGAGGGCCCCTCCCCACGTGCCAGGACATGGTAAGAGGGCAGCTGTCTCTGAACAAGCCGAGGAGAGAGCCCTCACCAGGAATCAATACGCAGGACCCTGACTTTAGAATTCTAGCTTCCAGAGCTGTAACACACAAATTTCTGTGGTGTAAGCCCCAGATCTGTGGTGTTTTGTTATGGCAGCCTGAGCAGACAAAGACAGATTTCACTAAATTCTTAGCAAGTCTCTGCGCACTGAGTGTAATTCAAGAGGAAGGACCAGTTGATTTGCTATGACACAATAATTATGTTATTGAAAATCCTCCCTAGTCTCCACAGGCTGCTCCCTTTTGTGTCTACAATGTGTCGATATGTATCCAAAGATAATAAAACTCTCAAAATGTTAAAGGAAGAAATCATTATACATCAAATATCTTATGACAGAGCCAATTTTATACCAGAGGTGTGTGTTCCAGACACACACACTTATAGTGAGGGGTGATTTTTCTTTCTTTAAAAATAAACCTGCATTTTAATTTGAAGCAAAGTTTGGTTTAAATTGTTTTCTTTTCTTTTTTTTTACCCATACTGAACGTGCTCCTTTCTGCTGCAGAAAACTTTCTATAATATTTCATTTTATTCAGTAGACTTCCTTTGGTTCCACAGAGCACGGCTTGATTTAATATTTTCCATTTCTGCAGCAGACACACAGAATAAGCAGAATGTTAGGCACTGTGATGACTTTGGGGACAAAATGTCTCTAGTAGGTAATTAGACGAATGCCCTTAAAAACACACACTCACACACGCACCTATTTTCCACCAAGAGTTATTTTCATTAGCTTAAATACATGAAAACCCACTAGCCAGAAAGCCGTGCTGTGGTGTTGAATCCCCCGCAGGTGCATGGAGCCCAGCAGGGTGGAGAAAGCCCAGCCCAAGCAGGCGCATGCAGGTGTTTAGGATTGCCTGCATGCCTGCATCTGTGGGAGAGCTGCAGAGTGGGGCCATGCAGCCACTGCCTGCATTTGAACTCCAGCCCTGTCACTTCAAGCTGAGTGACCTTGGGTGACTCACTTAACCTCTCTGAGCTTCCACTCCCTTTCCACATCTGGTAAATGGGACCCACCCCTCCCTTGTAGGGATCAAACACATTAAAAGGTGTGAGGTCCTGCTAGCACATCTGTGGTGTGTCCATCACTCTCCAGACATTACAGTTACTGCTCTCTGATCTGTGGGTTAAAAGGCTGATGACATCTGCGGGATACCTGAGGGAAGGGATGCAGCTCTTGCTTGCTGTTAGGAGTTGATTATGTCCCCCAAAAGTCCAGATGAAGAAGGCCTAATCCCAGTGCCAGACCTTATTTGGACAAAGGGTTGCTGCGGGAGTAACTAGTTAAGACGAGGTCACCCTGGAGTAGGGTGACCCTAATCCCATATGACCGGGTCCTTATTCAAACAGCAGAGCAACACTCAGGGAGAGGCCAGGCGACCACGAATGCAGAGGTGGGGATGATGCCGCTATGGGCCATCTGGCACCCCGCAGCCTGTGCCCAGAGGCCAGATAGGGCCTGGCTGGGCTGCCTGAACTGTGATCAACCTTTCTGTGCCCACAGTGGGGGTGGAAGTGTCTTGCTGGGTTCAGGTGTGCAGGGATGAGATAAGTCCCCTCCAACATGTCATCCATGCGTCCCAACTTTTCTGACAGATTTTCGAGGCTGGCTTCTTCCCCACATAGTTCCCCAGGAGTGGGGCTGCTCTGTCTCCTCTCTGAGCCCGGCACAACCCGCCAGCTGCTCCTAACTCCTCCACCCAGGGGCAGCCCAAGCCAGCAGCCCTTCCTTCTCTCTGTCCTCTGCCCTCCCAGACCCACCCCTGCTCACAGCCCAGGTGGGGCTCCCTCTGTCCCTGATGCCCCTTGCCCCTCCGGGTCTGCGGTTCCCCCAGAGTCTGTGTCTCCACCAGGCCTGTCTGGGGAAACACTCATAACTGCACACCTGCTGTGGGTGCCCGTGATCCTGCATCGTACTTGTGAAAGGCACTGGGTCCCGGGCGGTGTACAGCTCTCGCACTGCGGAAATCAGTGAGATGAAGTGTCTAGGGTTCAGGACGCATAAGCTGTTACGGTTGCTGCCCGACACGCACTCGATGATCTAGAGCAGAGATTTATAGGCCTCAGGTTTCTCTGTAGGGGCAGCAGGGGTGAGTGGGGCGCTCTGCGTGCCCTGCCCTCCCCCCACCCACACCTGCAGCCAGAGCAGAGAGGCTGTGATGGGGTGCCTAGTAATGCTGCCTTTGGGGAGAGGATGGCCCAGTCAAGATCTTTGAAAATCGCTGATGCAATAAAAATTGTTAATACAAGCATCCTGCTTTCCTATAGAAAAACAACAAAACACATGAATGGAGTTCAGGTTCCCACACCTGCATATCCAACCGATAATGAATTTAAAATGCCAGTTCTAGCCTTGTAATGAGCTTTGGTGACATCGAGTTCCACAGACTTGCAAAGTCCCTTCCTTCTCTGTCAGCACCTCACCCGCACCCTGGCACCTGCTTAGCGGTCTGCGTGGAGCAGAGACACCAGGTGCCCTGGGCTCCCAGCCCATCTGCATCGGCCTCAGTGGCTGCTCCAGGGCCCCCAGTCCCACAAGGCCAGGTCTCGCGTAAGGAACAGGAGTGTGCACTCCGCACCCACCTTCCGCCTTCCCTGCAGTGCCATGGGCACATCTCACATCAGCTGGAAGAGCAGGAGAGGGAGTGCTTGCCTGCCAGCCACTCCCACGTGGCTGTGTGGAGTCCCTGGACTCTGGCTATCACTTCCTCCACGGAGAAGAGAAGACAAAACGAAATGCTGCTCCCAGCCAGCTGCCCTCACCCTGTGCCCTCCGCGGCACAGCCCCTGGGAAGCCTGGCGGCCGTGTCCCTTCCCCACACCCAAGACTCCTTCCTGACACCCACCTGATGGAGACCAGGCTGGCTGCCCACATCCCCAGGCCCACAGACGGTTCTCACTGTCATTTTATGGGCCCAGGAGAAGCATTTGCCCCGGAGACCTCCCACCCCGTTTCCGGCCCAGCCCTGGGCTCTGGGACTCGGCACCGGTCACCTTCCCCATGGCAATCTCATCCCACAGCCACCCCACCAGCACTGTGGCTTCCAGAACCATTCAGGGCCTGGCATTTTCCGGCACGTCTTTCTGGTCCAGCTTGTCCCCCGAACTCTGACATCCACAGAGACCCTGGGAACAGCCAATGGACTGGCGCACAGCACACGGTGGCTGCGTGCCCCACGGGACCCGCCGGACTGCTTCCTCTCGGACTTCCTGCTCTCAGCCACCCCAGCCTGCCCAGTCCTCAGGCCAATGAGACAGCTTTCTGCTGCTTCAACAGCCTCACCCAACCCCTCTGGAAACTGCGCCTTCCTCTGCGTCCACTCCCTGCCTCCTGGTTCAAGCTGTGGCAGCTCCTCCCTGGACTAGGGCCTCTGAGGTCCTCCCAGCCTCCCCTCCCCAGTGGCTCCCACGTCACTCCCAGCAAAGAGTCGTGGCTGTTCTGCCAGGGCCTCCAGGACTCACCGTGCCACCTGCCCCTCCTGCTGTGTCCTCGCCCTCTGGGCTCCGGCCACGCTGTCTCCTTGCCGCTCCCTGAGCATCTGAGGCCTCCTGCATCCTGCCTCTGAGTCTCTGTGCCTGAGACACACTCTCTGTGCCCATCACCTCCCATCTCTACTCCACGGCACCATCTCAGTGAGGCCAGGCCCCAGCCAACCACTTAGAATGGCAGAGACATCTCAAAAGGCTCCATTCTCCCAACCCGCCCTTACGATGTTACTGCCTGGCACCTGGGCCCTGCCAGTACATCTTCTTACCCCTGAAGTGAGCATATAGTTGGTGGCAGTCAGCTTCCTCAGCTACGATGTAAGCCCTTGGGCCTCAGGGTCTCTGCTCACTGATGCATTCTGAGGCCCACAGTAGGCAGTCAGTACGTGTTTTTTGATGAATAAGTTGACAGCATTAATATCTCAAAAGTTAACATGTATGTATTTCTACCTCACTTAATGTTGGGAAACCTAACCAGGCCCTGGAGTCGGGCTCTCCATTCACCCTTGGGATGTCGCCTCTGCCCTCACAGGCTCCCTTCCCTGCGGTGTGTGCTGGGGAGACTCGGCTCCTGAGCCCCTTTCAGCCCCCCGCCCCAAGGAGCCACACACAGTTGCCTTCCCTCCAGGTTCCCTAGGAGTCATGGGACTCGTGTGGGGAGGAAAACGGGCCTTAGGCCCGTTCATCCACGATCATCCAAGATGCTAGCCTGACACGCCTGCTCCATGCAGCACCCTGCTGTCTCCCAGGGGGCCAGGCGAAGGCCGGCCGTCCCCACCACCGTGACCTGGCCCTGTGGCCACGCACGCCACGGAATGGGAGGGACATTGTCCAAGTGAACTTCACTAGAAACAGAGCAGATTTTTTAAGCCACTTGATTCTTGAAGTCTTTCTCAACTGACACAGAATCATCTTTCAGAAGCACACGTGGAAAGAGCTCCCCAGATTTCCCAACATTATACACCTCAAGATCAGACAGTGTGCCCTTTATGGTGGTAAATCTTCAAGTGTGTTTCTTTACTACTTTAAAACTCCCATCAGGCCCTGTAATTGAAATCATTCCTTAAGTTGCTGGACAGAAAGAAAATAGATACTGAATATGATTTTAATCATAAATATAAAATTTTCTGAGGTACCCACTAGGAAAATCTTACCTAATTTTGTCTGTTTCTGTATTCATTGACTGAGTTGAACATCTATGAATGCGGGGCATTTTCAGGGCACCAAGCAAAAGGTATTGAGAAAATCAGACATTTGTTGCCTGGCATTTGCTGCTGTCCTGTTTCTCTCTCGGGAACGGGGTAGTGTCAGAGCCTGAGACTGAACACACTAAATCGCTAGGTTAAGGATTTTCAATGCTGATGATGTTTATAAGAGAAGGTAAAGAGATTCTATGTAAAGGAAAAAAAAATCCACACTTAATCAAAACTCACGTCCAGTTCCAGTATGTAAAACCAGACTGAGTAATACCTCCTGGAGAAAATGATCAGTGATTGTTCTAGAGGTCATGTTAACATGCCAAGGTCTCCATATGCCTCACTCCAGGCCAATGTTAAATATTGGTCACTATTAAAAACCCCAGGTGCCCTCATGATGGGGAGACTCTGGGGAGAAGGTAGATTCCATCATTTCTTCACGGCTCTGAAGCTGAGAAATGTCCTGGGAGAAAGAAACTGTGAAGACTGACGGCAAAATAAAACACCCGTCTGCATGCTCCCTGTACTTAGGCGCATCATCCGTGCACAGCGGCATGCAATTTTCTCGGTAGCAAAAGAAAGCAACCTCCATAGCAGAAGGCAGACGACGGGGTAGTTTGGGGACCCGCACAGAGTCACTGGCCAAAGGTGCGGCCAGCCTGGCCCCTGCCATGGCCAGCAGATGCACGCCTCCCGGCCGGGGTCACCAAAGGTAAGCACTCAGAGATGGCAGTCAGAACCCAGCCTCTCCTGTGGCCCCGCTGACTCTGGCCCGCTGCGTCAGACTTTCAGGGGGACACCCTCAGCTTCAGGAGGGTGGCGGGTTTTTTCCTCTCCTGGCTTATATTTAAACAAAGAAAAAGCCACCCTGTGTGTGCTTCTGGCTGGGGGCCTGCCACTGTTTATCAAGCCAGGGCAAATCCAATTAGCCTGGGGCCGGCCTCCCCACCTGATTAACCCGCTCAGCTGCGAGAACGTCCTCAGCCCCCGCCAGGGTCTCACGGCTGCCGCGGCCGATAAGATCAGCCGGAGATATTCAGGGGGCTTGCTTTCAGCTCTGCTCCCCGGCCCCACCACCGGCATCTTGGCTCCAGTGGCCGGATCCTATTTTCCTCCATGAAATAGGGTGGCGACTCCCAGGCCTCCGGAGCGAGGGCACAAACGCAGCTGGGGCCTGGCGCGGCGTGGCCGGGCGCCCTGATTGCCCTTATCGCGGCCGCCCCACAAAGGCCGGGCCAGGCCCGGGTGATTAGCATTCTGCGCGGAGCGCTGTCAGGCCTATTTCTGTCACACAGACAGATTGAGGCTTTCACTCAGGCTCGCGAATGAGTGACACATGGCCCGACCGGGAGGACGACATTGTTATTTGAGTTAAGAAATCAATTTGTATCAAATGTACACTGTAATTTATTTGTTGGCTTTGAAGGGAACCCAGCTGAGATAAATGGGAATGGGCTGCCTCCTTCCCCCCTCTGCCGAGCTGATAAAGTTCTTGTGAAGCTCCAGATAGCTGCAGTCAGAGCCCAAGTGACGAACATGTTTAAAGTTGCACAATGATCTTTCAATCTCAAAAAGAACACCTTGTCGGACATGATAGAACATTTTTTACCTTTTCCCTCTATCTGTCAGAAAGCGTCTGTGACACATGGCTTTAGTATTTTTGCTGACATTTTCTTTATCAAGCACATCTGTTTGTGGCCGAAAGATGCTTATTCCTATTTTCTTCAGTCTCCAGCAGGCTGAGAAACTGCCGGCAGGAAGGAGAAAATGAGACCAGGGGTCCCCACCCCACACTTGAATACCTGACACTGGCTGCCTGGCTTTTGTTTTTAATGTGTTTGTCTTCTGACATCACATTGTTACACTTGTCTTCTCCTTTTTTGTCTTCTACCTCTTCCTCCCTTCTCCTCCTCTTCCTCCTTCCCGCTTTGCAAACCAGTGATGTAAAGGTAAGATACCGGCTGATCGCCCTAGACTTCCACCATTCCTCCCCCTGCTTCTTATGCAGTTTGGGAGTCACTTCCTCCCACAGCCAGAAGGAAAACTGCATGGTCTCAGGCTCTTCTGTCTCTGACCTTCTGGCTCGTCTGTTCTCATTAAGCGTTAGGCCAGAGTCACCCTCAGACACGTTACGTAAGTGCTCACAGCACCTCCACTGGCATGGGACACTGGCCACAGGTGCCCGGGACATCGCCTTTCCCTGTCACTGGGCCCATCTGCTGGGACACCGACTACCATTCCAGTGACATTCGGCTTCGCTAGTGAAACGCATCATGGTGGAGTTAGCAGCACAGGAAGCCAGTGTTTGTGTGTTACCAAAACTCAAGTCTGCACATTTCCGCACGTGCTGCAGATGACTTTAGACCCCTCATCAGTCACTCGGTCTCCAGGTGCTCCCGCCTCCCCATGCCTCTTTCCCACGTGGACGTTAGAGGGGTGGATGCAAGAAGGAGGCTGTCAGGGACGGTCTGCCACAGGGTCTGTCCCCAGTCTGGGCAGTGAGCATCATGGTGTTCCATGGTGGCGCAACGTGACAGCAGGACTTGACATGGGCAGAGCTGCCCCCCAAAGCCCCTCACCTCAGGACCCCCGCAAACGTCCACTTTCTTTCCCCCCCAAACACCCTTGGCTTGGAACCTGAACCCTTTCTCACGTGTTGGGGCCAAGATTTCCCATTCGCTAGACTCAAAAATGTGTCCGCAAACATTAGCAACTATCTTTGCATAAAAATAATTAATCTCCAAAACAAGACAAAACTTATTCTCCAGAATATATGCAGCCACCAGAAAATAAAGTTCAAAAGTAAGTGGAAAACAGGCCAGGCCACTCATGGGAGGCCAGCACTGCCCAGGCCCTGGCCAACTCTCTGGGACTGTTCTGTTCTGTTTTGTTCTGGTGACAGCTTTATGGAGAGGAATTCACATAACACAATTCACGCTTTTGAAGTGTGCAACAGAACGGCTCAAGGTCTATTCACAGAGGTGTGCAGATGTTACCATGGTGCCTCTTAGAGCATGTTTTTCACCCCAACGAGGAGCTCTGGGACCGGTGGACCCCACCCCACCACAGCCCTGACTGCTGCCTCAAACAATGCTGACCTGTCATCTGTCACCATGGTCCGCCTGTCCTGGGCATCTCACAGAAATGGAATCCTGTGAAGTGCAGTCTTCTGTGCCCGGCTTCCCTCACTGACCATAACTGCCCAGGCTGCCCATGCTGTAGTGTGTCAGCACCCCACTCCTTTTTGTGGGTGAGTAATATTCCACTGTAAGGAGAGACCCCTTGTGTCCTCTCTCTATTCATCAGTTGATGGCCGTTTGGGTTGTTTCCAAATTTTGGCTCTTAGGAATAATGCTGCTGTGAGTGTTCACATACAAATGTCTGTGTGGATGTCTGTTTCATTTCTCCTGGACAGACTTTAAGGAGAGACTGCCGGGTCCCATGATGGTGGCTCTGGGTGTAACTTTCGAGGAACTTCCAGACTGTTTCCTGAAACAGCTGCATCTATGTAGAGTTTTATACACAGTTCAAACAAACTCAATTAACTCGTTCCCAGTGAGCAGAAGATGAGAAGCAGGAGATTAAAAGTAACTGTAGAAACCTCGTTCGGGACAGAAACCATGGGGCTGCTGAGATCCCTGCTCAGTGATGAAGAGGCAGAGAACACAGAAGGATGTGTAAGGAGTTTTTAAAAAGAACAGGGAGGATGGACAGCCTAAGTTGAACAGCAGCTGGATCTGGAGTCCAGACAGGGTCTCTTATCACTGGCGTCTGAATAGTTTCCCAGCATTATGAGGAAATATAAACCTGTATTCTGTGTATTACCTTAAGAAGTCATACAAGGACATAGCATTCTGTTAACTATGATAGAAAGCTAAAAAGAATGCAATTAAGATATAGGCACTATGTATGAAAAACCCATTCATATTAATGGCTTTCTTTCCAGATGTCCATGAAGTCTATTCTGTTTGCATTGCAATCTACAAGTAGCTCGCTTGGCACACACCGCCTGACGGTTCTGGTGACACAGCGATGGCCTTGCTGAGGGTGACGACAGACCCCGGGTAACTTCCTTACTGACAACAAAGAGACTTTTCACAAAATTGAAGAGGCCTCTTGAACATGTAGTTGCTTGTTCACAATGTCACTTGGATTATCAGAGTGCTGAAAAATAAGTACATGAGAAAGTGTTTTAATTTTAAAATATACATTACTGGCCATTCAATTAGCTCTACTCTTTCTATTTTAGTTATTCCATGTGTGGTTGTAAATTGAATTTCTGGGTTTTTAAAAATTATTTCTAAACTGCTAAGAGATGCTTTTTATTTCTCTCTGTGCTGCCGCAGGACCATATTTTCAGTACACATGCATCTATAAACAGTGCTGATAGCTGAAAGAGGCTAGTCCCAGCACTTTCTACATTACTATTACATGGTTTACCAAACTGTATTTAGATTAGAGACCAAATTTGGGTATGCATGGTTCCATGACAGAGTCAGAACTAAAGTCTGTGGACTTGGAACCGCAGACCCACAACTGCTTCAGTCAATCTCATCCTTCAGAGCAGACGGCTTTTTCATGTGATGTGATGAGGTGGAATTTTAGGACAATTCCATGAGGTGGCAGCTGAGAAAATCATGCATAATGCACTTTATTATAAAATGTGAGAGACAATAAGATTGCTTCCCCCTCCCTCCACTGGGACTCAGGCAAAGAGTGGCTTCACAGGTGTGCCAGGGAACATTCTTCTGAGATGCAAAAGTCTAAGCTGCCCTTCTGCACCCATAGCTGACAGGACCCATTGCTCACCCGACCTCCCCTCAGGTTCCCATCACAGTGCAGATGCCCTCACCCCCCAAATTCCTCACCTCTCCTCTGAAGCACAGAGACCCCAGGATATCAAGGAATAAGCAACGTTGAGCCTGCATAGCTTGCTCCCCAACCATCCCCCACACCCACTGTGGTCAGCCCCCAGGTGCTCCTGTCTTGAACACAGGATTCATCTTGTATGTTACCCACATTCTGCTAAGAATAAATGAATAGATGAGCAATGAATGAACACACTTTTCTGCCCTTTCTTGGAGAAAAATGGCCCTGCTTTTCCAAATGCAATCAGGAGATCAGTGGGTCTTTGAGTTACTGTTATTATTTTAATTAACAAAAAAACAATGTTATAAACACCAACCTGGAAAATTCATCCAGTTTCTATTGGTCTGGTGTTCAGGTCTTTGAAACCAGACTGGGGCAGCACACACATATCTTCAAGCTGGGGTACAAGGCTTCTCAATCAGGAATAATGGTATGATAACCCTAAATTATGAAATGTGTGTTTAGATGCAATTTTATCACCTTTATGTGCATTACATACTACCAGGTATGATAGAAATCTGTATTACTATTAGGAGGCAAGTTGCCGAAAGAAATACAGTATAACATAGTACATTATTCTTATAAAACCTGGTATCATATGGAAGTTAATTGCTACACCCAGAGATGAAATCATGCAAAGACATTCTAAATTTATTGATTCCCTCTTTTAGCACTAAAGTCCTTTTAGCTTGAATTTGCTGTTCCTGAATACCCTGACCATTCCCTGACAATATTTTGAGATTTTGATAAATTTCAATCAAAATCACATTTGCTAAGGATATGGCAGAAAAACAAAATGAGTACAGTTCAAGTTACTGTTCAAACAGTATTCCCAAAATAGACTGCTACCAAGGCAATTATATGGAGATAGATAGATAATACATAGTACAGGACAGCATAAATGGGATTCAAAGAGGAAAGAACATTAAAAATGTACATTTATTAAATCCTGGAACAGTTTCTAGTATTTGTTTTTTACAGAAAAAGTTAAAGTGCTCATATTTTATTGCATATGGTAAAGAACTGACAGGCATTATTATGACATCAAATGCTTCATTCAAGAGGTGGGGATTCAAGACGGCAGCGTGAGAGGTGAGACAGAGAACTCCCAAAACCACAGATAGTGTGAAAATATAGTTAATATAACTAACCCTAAAACAGCAACAGGAAAGAATGCTGCACCAGACTGCATACAGACCTCACAAAACAGGATAATGTACAAAAGCCTTGATCCGGCAGGACCTGAGCCCTTCGCCCACCCCAGCTCACCGGCAAGAGGAAGAGAAACAGAACAGGGAGGGGTGGAAGCCTGGGACTGCTGAACACCTAGCCCTGTAGATCTGCTTTGGGAGCAGAAACCTACTGTGTGTGGTGCTCTGGAGGATGGGGAGCTCAGAAAGGTGGAGTGCCTGAGAGACAGATTCTGGCCGTTTGTGGAGGAGGGGATCCACATCCGGCCGCCCTGTGTCAGAGGAAAGGCAGGCGGTCTGAGAGGCTTCCTAGCAGCGAGAGGGCTGCTGAAGGCACAGGGTTTGCCCGAAGCTTGCTGTGCGGGAGAAGGGATGGGGGACAGGTTGTCTGGACATGCTCTGCCCAGCAGAATGGGAACTTTGGGGAGCTTCAGGTGTTCCATTGCCCTGGATGGCTACTCAGCTCCAAGGCCCCCACAGTGACCTTCCTCCTAGCCAGACAGCACCGGCTCGCAAAACGGCAGTCACTGCTCTGGCCTCAGGCCAGCCAGAGAGAGGCCTCACCTACAACACCTAGAGACACCAAGCACAGAGGCTTAAACCTGTGTGCTCAGCCCACTGGCTGTGATACTGGAGACAGGCACCGCAGACAGGAGTCAGGAAACAGATCTTTCCTCCCCCCAGGCACCAGATCTGCTCCCCTATGACCCCCAATCTCACTCTAGGGGCTGAGCAGCTCCAGAGACTGGAGCTTCTGGGCAATAGAGGGCACAACACAGAAATTTGAAATGTCAAAAGAACATGGTACAGACCAAAATCTCACAAACTCCAGAAAAAGGGCCAAATGAAACTGAACTCACCAATCTTCCTAAAAGAGAGTTCAAAATAAAAATCATAAACATGCTTATGGAGGTACAGAAAAATATTCAAGAACTCAGGAATGAATTTAAAATGGAGATTCAGTCATTAAGAAATTCCATATCTGAAAAGAAACATACAATGGAGGGATTTAAAAGCAGATTAGATGTAATAGAAGAGACAGTAAATTGAATAGAAATTAGAGAAGAGGAATACAAAGAAGCTGAGGCACAGAGAGAAAAAAGAATCTCTAAGAATGAAAGAATATTGAGAGAATTGTGTGATGAATCCAAGTGGAACAATATTTTCATAATAGGGGTACCAGAAGAAGAGAGAGAAAAAGGGATAGAAAGTGTCTTTGAGGAGGTAACTTCTGAAAACTTCCCCAATCTGGGGAAGGAGATAGTCTCTCAAGCCGTGGAGATGCACAGATCTCCCAACACAAGGGACCCCAGGAAGACAACATCAAGACATATAGTAATTAAAATGGCAAAGATCAAGCATAAGGACAGGGTATTAAAAGCAGCCAGAGAGAGAAATAAGATCACATACAAAGGAAAGCCCATCAGGCTATCATCAGACTTCTCAGCAGAAACCTTACAGGCCAGAAGGGAGTGTCATGATGTATTTAATGCAATGAAGCAGAAGGGCCTTGAACCAAGATTACTTTATCCAGAAAGATTATCATTTAAATTTGAAGGAGGGATTAAACAATTTTCAGATAGGCAAAAGCTGAGAGAATTTACCTCCCACAAACCACCTCTACAGTGAATTTTGGAGGGACTCCGATAGATGGAAGTATTCCTGAGACTAAACAGATGTCACCCAAGGGATAGACAAAGAGTACATAATATGATTCATAACATACAAAGAATGGAGGAGGAAGATAAAAGAGGAAAAAAAGATTCTTTAGGTTGTGTGTGTAATAACATACCAAGTGAGTTAAATTAGACTGTTAGATAGTAAGGAAATTACCCTTGAACTTTTGGTAACCACAAATCTAAAGCCTGCAATGGCAATAAGTACATACCTATTGATAATCACCCTAAATGTAAATGGTCTGAATGCACCAATCAAAAGATGTAGAGTCACTGAATGGATAAAAAACAAGACCCCTCTATGTGCTGCCTGTAAGAGACTCACATCAAACCGAAAGATATACACACACTGAAAGTAAAGGAATGCAAAAAGATATTTCATGCAACTAATAGGGAGAAAAAAACAGGAGTTGCAGTACTTGTATCAGATAAAATAGACTTCAAAACAAAGAAAGTCACAAGAGACAAAGAAGGACATTACATAATGATAAAGGGGTCAGGCCAACAAGAGGATATAACTATTATAAACATCTATGCACCCAACACAGGATCACCTACATATGTGAAACAAATACTAACAGAATTAAAGGGAGAAATAGAATGCAATGCATTCATTTTGGGAGATTTCAACACACCACTCACACCAAAGGACAGATCAACCAGACAGAAAATAAGTAAAGAGACAGAGGCACTGAACAACATATTAGAATAGATGGACCTAACGGACATCTACAGAACACTCCATCCAAAAGCAACAGGATGCACATTCTTCTCAAGTGCACATGGAACATTTTCAAGAATAGATCATATACTAGGCCACAAAGAGAGCCTCATTAAATTGAAAAAGATTGAATTGTACCAACCAGCCTCTCAGATCACAAAGGTATGAAACTAGAAATAAATTACTCAAGGAAAATGAAAAAGCCCACAAACACATGGAGGCTTAATAACATTCTCCTAAATAATCAAAGGATCAATGACCAAATAAAAACAGAGATCAAGCAATATATGGTGACAAATGACAACAATAATTCAACACCGCAAAATCTGTGGGATGCAGCAAAGGCCATGCTAAGAGGGGAGAATATTGCAATACAGGCCTACCTCAGGAAAGAAGAATAATCCCAAATTAACACTCTAAACTCACAATTAATGAAACTAGAAAAGGAAGATCAAAAGAGGCCCAAAGTCAGTAGAAGGAGGGACATAATAAAGATTAGAGCAGAAATAAATAAAATTGAGAAGAATAAAACAATAGAAATAGTCAATGAAAGCAGAAGCTAGTTCTTTGACAAAATAAACAAAATAGATAAACCCCTAACCAGACTTATCAAGAAAAAAAGAGAGTCTACACACATAAACAGAATCAGAAAGGAGAAAGGAAAAATCAATATGGACACCACAGAAATACAAAGAATTATGAGAGAATACTATGAAAAATTACATGGCAACAAACTGGATAACCTAGAAAAAATGGACAACTTTCTAGAAAAATATAACCTTCCAAGAGACACCCAGGAAGAAACAGAAAATCTGAACAGACCAATTACCAGCAAAGAAATTGAATCGGCAATCAAAAACCTACCTAAGAACAAGACTCCTGAACCACATGGTTTCACTGCTGAATTTTATCAAACATTTAGTGAAGACCTAATACCCATCCTCCTCACAGTTTTCCAAAAAGTAGAAGAGGAGGGAATACTCCCAAACTCATTCTACGAGGCCAACATCACTCTAATACCAAAACCAGGCAAAGACACCACAAAAAAAGAAAATTACAGACCAATATCCCTGATGAACATAGATGCAAAAACATTCAACAAAATATTAGCAAGCCGAATTCAAAAATACATAAAAAAGATCATCCATCATTATGAAGCTGGATTTATTCCAGGGATGCTAGGATGTACAGCATTCAATAATTCATCAACATCATCCACCACATCAACAAAAAGAAGGACAAAAACCACATGATCATCTCCATAGATGCTGAAAAAGTAGTTGACAAAATTCAACATCCATTCATGATAAAAACTCTCAACAAAATGGGTATAGAGGGCTAGTACCTCAACATAATAAAGGCCATATATGACAAACCCACAGCCAACTTTATACTTAACAGCGAGAAGCTGAAAGCTTTTCCTTTAAGATTGGGAATAAAACAAGGATGCCCACTCTCCCCACTTTTATTCAACATAGTTCTGGAGGTCCTAGCCGTGGCAATCAGACAACACAAAGAAATAAAAGGCATCCAGATTAGCAAGGAAGAAGTCAAACTGTCCGTTTGCAGATAACATGATATTGTACATAAAAAACCCTAAAGACTCCACTCCAAAACTACTAGATCTAATGTAAAAGAAAGTTGAAGTACAAGTTATCAAAGCCAACATCTCTTACTACAGCTCAGCCCTTCCAGCCTGGGACACTCCAACTCCAAGGGAGGGCCTTATGCCCATTCCCAGTCCTCAGCATAAGACCTGTCCTCACAGCCTGCCCATGATGATGTCATGTCCCCCTGGACACATCTGTCTAAAGAATCATTGCCACTAGTTACAAAGAACGAAAGGGCAAACCCTTCCTGACCAAATAGGTGCGACTAGTCAAACGACTAAGGCGTTGCTTGGGTGGACACCTGACTTTCCGGATGGCTGCCCAGCTTCTTTCGAGCAACCATCTTATATTTGTATTATGCATTTATCTCCCCAGAGTAGGGGTGGGAACTTGCCTTTTCATACTCTCTTGCAACTGGGATGTTGCCTCATGAGGGCGGCTCCCCAGTTGGATTTCCCATGGAGCCCTGTGAGGGAGCAGGTTCCCAGTGGAGGAGGTAGGGGAGGTTGCTCACCATTTGCAGGGTGGCAGTGGTGGCAGCTCTGGGGCCAGGGGGCTGGCACCACAGGTGCGGCTTTACTTGGAGTCGGCAGCAATGGGCGGTTTGGGTTCCCAGGAGTCTGCAGGACCCTGCTGGAATTCATACATGCTGTTTTCTGATTGAGGTCCCTGGAGCAGCTTCTGCTGTTTAAAATTAATTACAGTTTTCAAGGTAGAAACTTGAATCAGCTGAAAGGTTTAGGATGCGACATAATCTTAGCCATCCAAGTCCCGTGTGTCCCCATTCCAATGCACACGTTCCCCTTCCTTCTTGGGCACAGCCTCAACGTTTACACAAGATTTCTGGAGAGACTGTGAATTCAACTAGCTTTGTCATTTGTCATCCCACAGGCTCAAATGTTGAGCTTGGTTTAGGATTAGCTGTACTGGGTACAGCATGAGACCACAGAACCTGTGACTTGGACGTAAGAAGTCCCTGGTTCTCTGAAGGTGTCGTGGGTCTCAGACTTGGACTGAGCTCATGGCTGGCCTTCATTAGGCTCCCAGTGCAGCCACCAGCAGTGTGCCCAGACCCCTGCCCTCATGCCTGCCAGACTGTTCTATGACACGGCCACTGGGGGTGCCCAGCCCTCGCCTCCAGCAGTCACCTCACCTTAGGGTATCACTTAAGTAAATCGTGCATCACTGAAGACCATAAGCTGCTGATCCCACCTCGAAGAATACCGGGTCTTCAATGCCTTCGGGACCCCCAGCACAACTAACCTCACCAAATTCACTTTCCTCCGATGCCCACTGACCTGCACAAGCCATGTGCACCTGTGTTGATTCTCAGAAGTATGAGCACAGCACCCTCTCTCCAGATAGAGATTAGAGGAACTTATTCAGCAAGATTAGGATGCCCACAGGGACAGCCCCAACACCGACAAGGCTCATGCTGGACGTCACCATCACACTGGACCTCTGATAAAGGCATCAGAGGCATCTTTCAACCATGAATTCTCTATTCAAGAGGTAGAACATAAGTTTCAAGCTAGTCCTCTGTGCTGAGCTTATCATGTTAACTTAGGATAAAAAGAAGGACTAGAGGCTATGCCCTGGGCCCCTTCCCCTTCTGGGAAGGCTCAAAGCCAGGGTTCCTTCCCCGGGGAGCGTCCCGTGAAACACTGAGATGACCCTCACAGCCAAAGCAGAATGACCTTTGGTTCCTGAGTGGGAAAGGGAAAAAGGACAGGAAAATTGATGAAACCAAGAAGAAGCAGTCTCAGACACTTAGCTTTTCCCAGGTAGCCCTCTTTCCAAGTCACCATGCGTACGGAAGTCTCCCTAATGTACGCAAAGACAAACTTTGCAAGTTTTGGTGAGAGAACTTTGAAGCCTGGAGCTGCAGCCACAGTTTGCAATCATGCTACATGCAACCATTCCCTTCAGGTCTTTTTCCAGAGAGAGAAAGAGAAGCGACTGTTTCTTTTCCAAAGTTCCCTGCCAGCTCCCATCTGCTGAGGCATCTTGTGCTGTCTTTCCTCCGCGAGTCTTTCTTGCTCTTCTGAGCTGCCTTTTAAAAGGAAACATACTGTCCTTGTTATAGTCTCCACAAATAGAGTTTCTCTCTCCTTTTTACTTACGTATTTTTTCATGCATCATTTCTCAAGAGACTGACCTCACATTCCTCCTCTCTCCACCAGGACATTAAGGCTTTTGCTGGCCAACACTCAACACAAACAAGACTGTCTTTAGATCCGTTTATGAAAGGGAAGGATAAAAACATTGAGCGAAGTGTCGCCCGTCATTGGGAGGCACCGTGTCACCTGTTATAAATCGTCAGTATTTGTCACCAACTCAAAAGCTGGAGATCTAATGACTCTTCTAGGGCTTTGCTAACAAACACACATGCAGACGCGTCTTGGGGCTCTGGCTTTCTTCTTTCATATCCACTTTCCTCTTCACACATAAAACAGAAATGTATTTTCTCTGAGAAAGCGCTGACAGCAAAACTTGCTTTCTCAAGGCAGGAAAGTTGCTTGCCCCCAGGCTGTGAGCAGCAAGGTGCACAGGGGCTCATGGCTGAGTGCCCAGGGCAGCCTTTCCCTGCTTCCCTAGATCCCTGCATTTAAAACAGCCTTGCCAGTTACCAGAAGGGGAGAGGGCAGCAGGCTCCGCGGGACAGAGCTTCAAAACAGCCCTGCTAATGGGAGACGCAGTTTTCTGGGGATGTGCAGGGGTCCCCCTGGGGTCTGCTCACAAATAAACCCTCCTGACACATCAGGTCAGGCCCACCTGTGTCTTCCTACCTGGAACAAAACATCTAAGCCAAAGGAAAGCAAAAGGATATTACCCTGTTTGGTCGTATTTAATCATATTATTAATAGACATCACTAAAGATAAAATCACATTCCTTCATAATATGTAGCATCGACATCACAGTGAACACATCTGTGAGGCGAGGTCTTTTCACACGTTGAAGACACCAGTTCAGAGTTTGCTTTCTTCCACATTAGGCCAGTAATGAAAATGGTCTTTATTTTGATGTGTCCCCATTTAATGCCAGGGATGCCAACTTAACTTGGGTCAAAGATTTTTTCCTACTCTGATCAAGCCACAATGAAAGATTTAAACAAAATGAGTTTAGTTGCTGTTATTTAAGCCAGAGTATATGAGATACAAATTTCTCCATGAAGAAATATGTACGGACCCGCTGCTGTTCTGACTAGCTTGTATTTTCATTCATGCGTGGGATACAGGGTTTGAATAAACCTGCAGGTCTGTGGGGAAGGTGTGGAACGGGCGTGGAGGAAGACATTGTTAAGAAACTGGCCACTTGGGATTTTACAGAGCCTGGGTCAGCCTAAAAGGTGATAGGAATGATGCTGTGTGTGGGCAAGAGGAGGGACGGGCCATGCACGGAAGTGTCCTGGGAAGCAGGGCCTCCCCAACCCCCCTGCCTTGCCCTGAGCTCCTGGGATTTGGGGTTGTTGACCACAGCAGCGAACACACTCTGACCAACAGGCCTCTCCAGGTCGAGAACTGTAGCAAGCTGACCATTGGGTAGCGATTGGCAACACTGCCCCAACCACAGGGCCTCAAAAATTCGGTCCACTCTGGAACAGTCCAAAGGGATCCTGACTTCTCTCCAGGGTGTCACAACAGCAGCCATCAGACAGAGGCACGTGGACCTGGGCTGACCCAGAGAGTGTCAGGCTGTGTGTCCAGAGCTGGCAGGCTGGTCGGGTGCCTGATCCCTGGGGATGTTCAGCTGTTCGTGCACATCAGCTATGACAGAGTCACGAACGAAGCTCCCCATGGATAAGCTTTACCAATCCCTTACAAATGTGACTACAGGCCACTTGTACTAGAATTCGCCCCACCATGGCTCGTGAAGCAGGCTACACTGTCACATCATATGAAAGCTCTGCACAGGGACAGGAAAGGAATTAGTCACACAGGTGGAGATTAGGAGTAAATCAAGCACTATATGCTGACAGGACATAATTATTCTGCAGACTTTTCACTTTCAGTAGTTTGGTGAACTTCAAAGTTGCTAGCATTTATCCACGTTTTCCGAAATTCCTTAAACTACAACTCAGCAGTAGAATAATTTCCAAAATAAACATAGAGAACAACTGACTTTGTATACAAATATAAAGTGCAAAGTCTATCCAAATTTAGGACTAATAACACAGGAGGCAAAGCTACCTGCTCTGTCATAATTCGCCACTGCAGTTATTCACTGAGGGCTGCTGATTCTAAATGGTGCCGGGCACGGAAAAGCGCCTGTCCTCCTGATGCGGAACCAAGGTTCAGGGAGACCACCTGGCCGGATCGTAGCTCCCCAGAGAGAAGGACACTCAGCATTCCTTGGTACAGGGGTGAGAGGAACAGCCCACTGCCATCTTCTTGGGACAGTTACAAAGGATCCTACATGGTATCGCTTTTTTTTAATTTTGAAACTTGAATCTGTTATTTTATATTTGTGGCTCAAAACTGAGTGTAATTTACATCCCAATTTTTTGTAAAATACTATAAAATAGTCCTCATTGTGTCCAGGTGGAAGGTCACCTTTGCTGCCTTAGTTTTCCCAACACGGGATGTCCATAAGGCTGGAAGGTGAGGTCAAGAGCCTAGAGCAGCATGGCATGGGGCTGGGATACATCCAATCCTCTTTCACTGAAGCCTGGCACACTACCTGTATCTAGTCTAACATAACTGCTTGGGCAATGCACATAAGAAAACTTAGAGAAAATAATAAGCAGTGTGTAGCAAATAATTGAGGTTGATGACTTCAGATTACACTGAATGATTTTCTGGATTCTAATACCCGCTCCCCAACTTGTCTCTGCCAACAAACCTCTCCATCTCAGGGAATGACCCCAAAATTCACTCAAACCTGAACTTTAGAGTCACCCACTGTGTTCTCTCTCCCCATGTGCCACTTCAGCCCCACTGGCAAGTCTTGTTACCTGCTTCCCACCCATGCCCTGATTTTTAGGACCAGGAGTTACACAACTGGATCAGGATATAGATCCTGGACTGTGTACTGTGAGCATGAGGCCCATTGTGTTAGTGTTACAAGTCTTAGAAGCTATGAGGTCAGTGACGAGATGAAAGTGTGTAAGATCCTGGCATGTCCCAGAAGGCTTCTTGCAGAAGATAAATAAATGAAATGTTAAAAATCTTTTGGTGCAGTTTTGAAATATTTTGAGATCCAAAATGTCATCCAAAAAAACTTATTTAAAACTTATCCAACATTATATGGCAGGTGTTTTCTGTTGTCAGAATTTTATAAATAGGCATCTGTTGCTCTAGTGGCCAAGGGATTTATTTTACAAAGGCGTCTCACACACTGTGTTGGAGAACAGAGCTGATGACAATTAACATTCAGTGAAACCCTGGTAACCCAAGGACCTCTTAAGTCTGACATGTTCCATTGGCCTCTAAAAGCACTCACAAACCCAAGTCACCACGTTTCTCCAGCCCTCTACTTACTGAGGTGTATTCTTTGCATGAAATTGTTTTGAGGCTGTATAACCTGAGATTCTACTATTCTTCCATGGATATTTTCCTTATAGTATACTGAAAATTATAATATATCTGTAAGACAATAACCAAAAAAAAAAGTATTTAACTTCTTTGGTCAAACCTGACATGAACTTTGATCTCATTGTGGAGTGGTTTTGTTGTTTCCTTTTGTTTCTTGCTTTTATAGCTTTCATGGCATTTGATATTATTTTCCAAAACATCTCATGTGGTTCAAACTTTAAGCAAATACAGCAGGACCATTTTGGTTCCCAACCTGTCAAGCCTTGGCACAAACAATTTGTCAAGAAAAAGCGTAATTACATCTGGCATAGGGCTGCCATGTTCGACAGGAACAATCGTGGTGGCTGAGAAAGAATCATCTCCAGCGCTCAGGCCCTGTGGACCTCGGTGGACCAGCTGGGTTTGTCTCTATCAGCACAGCACGGTTTGCATAAAGAAATCCCACTTGCTTCCCCTCTATTTCAGCTTCCCGAGCTGGCTGTCACCCAGGTGCCCGGCCTTAGGCCTGCTCAGTGAACACAGATCTGGCCCCCAGACTTGCTTTCAGCCAAGACAGGCTGACGACCAAGAGGGGCATTTTGGTGCTCGGCAGGTGTGCCTAGTGCTGGGTACAGGCGTCTCCTTTCCCTGACTTGTGAGCGGAGTCAGTGTGATTCATCAGAGATTTAGAAATAAGGAAGTTCAACGTTATCTGTCAGTGCTGAAAAATCCGTGAAATGCCGGGTTTTAATTGGAAATAACGATTGCCAAGCTTCCAGAACCACCCACAAATACAATGGAAACAGTCAAGTAGAAAGTAAAATAGTAGCAAACTCATAAGCAAAATAGTGCTGGTGTGTTTGGGGGAGCAGGTGCAGCAGAGGAGGCTGAAGACAAACCATAGTTGTAGCAACAAAACCACCCAACAGAAAAAGGATGGCTGGATTGGTTTCAGAAAAATTGTGCCGCTCATCTAATATTGAAAAAACTGACTTCAGTGGTGTAATTTCAAAATTTTTAAAAAACTACCATTTATGATGACATGATGAAATACAGGTCTCAGAAACATGCTGTCCATTTACCCAGAAGGAAAGAAAATATGAAAATTCCAAGAACCCAACTCCTATTCCCCGACACATGCCTTCTGTAAATGCTTATGTAAGCTTTTGGTGTCCCTGAGTTAAGTTCTCAGTAATTGTTCTCTAATAGCCAACAATGGCATTTTTTTCGCCAAAAAGTTTCTGTGGAAATTTTAGTTTTTATTAAGCCTTTTGAATTCTGAATCTTATACCCAGACACAAGACAATGACAACAACAAAAATCCTATGAAATGTTTCTTATAAGTTGGGTCTTGATTTCTGGAAATTGGATAGTTTCCTAGTCACCTAAATTAAAGATGAAAGTTGTGTTAAGGGTTCAGTTACAAATTATGACACATTGTGAAGCAGAGAAATTATGAAAGAAATGTGTATTGAAGGTGAATTATTTTATCAAACATGTGGTCTATATTTAAAAAGAAAGAAACAAAGAGAAGAGAGAGCCCTAAAGGGAAGCCCTGGGCCCACTTCTCCGGAGCTTCCATCCCTCGCTGCCTCCCTCCTGGCCCACAGGCAGAACCCTTCCAGTAAGTTCTGTGATTCTGGACGTATCCACTTCCCGTGGCTGATGTAACAAATTATCATCAACTGCTGGCTTAAGACAACAGAGATCTATTCTTACACCTCTGGAGGTCAGAAGTCCAAAACCAGGGTGTGGGCTGGGCTACTCTCTCTCGGAATACTCACAAAGGAGGGTCCTCCCCTCCTGCTCCAGCTGCTTCCTGGCTCATGGCCACACCCATCGCTCTCTCTGCCTCTGTCTCTGCACAGCCTCCTCCTCTGTGTCTGCCTTCCCTGGGTGTCTTTTTATGGACACTTCTCCTTGTGTTTGGGACCCGCTCTGCTAATCCAAGACAGTGTCCCTAACTCAAGGCCCTTAGATTAATTCCAAATAAAGTCATCTTTTGGGGGCCACCATTCAGTCCACCATGCTGTGCAAGCCGTATTCCATCCACGCTCATATGCCTACTCTGTTGCGCTCACCCACAGACAGTGTACTTGCAGGCGGAAATGCTTACTAAGTTGGGAGCGGGATCCAGAATTTCTGAGCCTGGTTCATTTCAAGTAGGATTGTGGCTTGCATTGATTGGACCAACATAATAGGCCCTGAGCGGTCCTCCCCAGGACAGTCGGGAGGAACAGATCCCCACCTGCACGGGGCTGCTAACCGCCCTCCAAAGAATGGGCTGCCCTCATCCCATCCGGTGGACGAGCCCCTCGCTGCCCCAAGGCTGGAGTCAGGAGCACAGCGGCCTCCATCTGTGTCAGCTGCAATGGTTGCCCACCAACATCCCTGTTGGCAGCTGGACCAGGACATGCTTCTCAAAGGCCTCTTCTTTCAGCATCTACAACTCCCCACCCTTCCTCACAGAAGTTTCTGCAAACCATCTCCAGAAACGTTATGTTCTGGAACCTTCCTGTCCACGTGCGACCCTCATCCTGTCTGCAGCCCGTCCCCAGGGGCAGCACAGAGCCCTGAGTGTGGCCTGAGCCCTCTCCTTGGGGACACATGGCCTGACCCCTCCCGTATCAGGAAAGCTGACCACTGCTTATCATGCAGCCCGCCCCTGCTCCCCACCAGGGCAATCCTGCCTTCCAAGACTGCCTTTGGAACAAAGGGTGTCATCTTCCCACATGACTGAACTTTCCCACGGCTTCCAAAGGGGTTTTCTTCTACTTCTACTAAGCACAGGTGAACATTAAATTAAGTTGGTAGTTGCTATTTAATAATTCATGCCACTTAAAATTCAAAGTGCTTTGCTGAGACATTTATGGGGCCATGAAACTCTTCCAGAAGCCTCATGAATATGGAAGTTGTGTTGATTCTGCAAAGGATTTATTTGTTGATACAGGCTGCCCGCTGGCCTTGTCATCTCTGTCGATTATTTTTAACTGCCACAAAGTACTAGAATTCTCATTGTATAGAATGCAGTCTTTGACCAGGAAAATGCCTTTGTGAAGAATGCTCCCTTGCCCATGGAAATGAACGACAAGTTCCTCAAGCCATCAGGTCGGTCACAAGTGGTGGGTGAGAATCACTGCGCATGTCCTCTTACAGTGTTAGAAAGACTGGGCTGTTGTCTGCTGCATTATAGAAACATTTTAATAAAGTTTAATGTATTGAACATCTAGCACATGGTTGTCTCTTTGAAAGAGCAGTGGCATTGTACCTGTATTCATATGAAGATTTTTTTTTGCACATGTAATTTGTGCTCAAACCAAATTTCATGCTGCTTACAGTTTTTCTTTATTAGTCCTGTACAGCTTGGTCCCTTCCTACCTATTATGTATTACTTATGTTTCTAGTTCAGTAGTTTCTCTGAGATCCCAGATATGCCCTACAGAAGGAATAATAAAACTAAGTAAAATTTTATTACCAGGGAAAATGCCCATGGCTGTAAAAGTCTTTTTATAGTGGTAATGTTTAGTTTTAATATTTAATAAGCATAAACCACCATAAAGAAACATAACATTATGTTCAGTCCCTTGAAGGATGGTGAGATTTGAAATTGTACAGGTGAAATTTTATCTGATGCAACTAAAAAGGCTTTGGATGTACTTCAAACTGAGATCCAGAATCCAGATGTCGTCTAGCTCCAGGGAACCCCAGCGCTTAATGATAACAAGTTCATTAACTGTGTGTTCTGAAGAAACAAAGAGTCAGACATTTGCAGGTATGCAGCAGTGACTCACTTCTATTATCAGAGGTTGAAGCCAGAACATCATTTGTTGATAAAATAAATCTAAACCACAGATAAATAGCTTAAGTGCCTCTAAATTAAATCAGAATAAATGGTGATATTTTAAAAATCGAGTAACTGCTCCTGAGGTTTTTGAAGAATACCAAGTAAATGATGATCCTGTTGTTCATAAACAATACATGCTGTTTACCACAGAACCTAATTCCACTCTAGATTTTTGAAAATGGTGAAAAATTCAGTATTAAACTACTCAGAGGAGAGAAGCCAAAGGTTACTATGTCTGCGTTGAAGGTGTTTCCTTCCCTTGACTTTTACAGCTACCAAATGGCATAGATTTTTAGCAACCGATTTCAGGACCCTCAGGGCTCAAGGGTTGACTGATTTTTTTTCCTCTTTTGGTCCTGGTTTGTGTGGATCTCTGTGTCCAGTGGAAAGCATTACCTAGACTCACAAATGCCAGGGCCGAACGGTGGGGAGTGGAAACAACTTAGAATTTAAAAAATATATATATATCAACTGAATTAAAGTTCATCTTTGGAAAGGTAGAAAATACAAAGAGTGGGGTTTTCACCTAGAACATTAAACAAGAAACTGGGTTCACTATTTAAAATTGGATCATTCCGTAAAAAAATAAATGAGATTCTAATGGTATTTAAAATCATGTAGACAAACATGAGTAAATGTATCATTTTATCAAAATTTTGTTTTCTAGTCATGTCAATCCACTATGGAAAAGAAAGCACCTGCATGACTGTGGGAATCTTCTAGGTACATTTTCCACTGTCATACCTCAGACTGACCTGTATGTCCATGCTGACCTGTTCACCGAAAGTGCTCCAGGGAGAGTGACCAGGAGGTGTGGAGCCAGCCTCAGTTGCGTGTACACTGCCTGATACTTTTCCCATGATCAGAAACTATTGCAGTTTGAGGGTCACAAGTCTTTGATGGATTGCAGTGCCCAGTGTCCATGTAAACCGATTATCAGGAACTAATATATACAGGTCTAATAAGAAAATTATAAAAGTTAATCATCTCTAAACAGTAATCTATAGTAAATGGCCTGTGTAGTATTAGTTCTACAACCACTAGCTATAAATTTAGGTCCTGAGGAAATAGACCAAATGCACTGACTTTCTTCAGTCCAAGTGAGTAAGCATGTGTCCTGCCAAGGTTGGCCGAGGATGACCAGGTAAGAGTCCAGAAGCAAGAACGGTGCCGCTCACAGTGACGGGGGGGGCGGAGGGACGGGGGGAGGAAGGACAGTCCCGCCCACAGGGACAGGGTGGGGGGAGGAAGAACAGTCCCACCCACGGGGACGGGGTGGGGGGAGGATAGACAGTCCCGCCCACGGGGATGGGGGGAGGAAGGACAGTCCCGCCCACGGGGACGGGGGGAGGATGGACAGCACCGCCCACGGGGACGGGGGGGAGGATGGACAGTCCCGCCCACGGAGACATTGGGGAGGAAGGACAGTCGCGCCCACGGGAATGGGGGGAGGAAGGACAGGGCCGCCCACGGTGACGGGAGGTGGGATGTGTGCTGCATGCCAACTTGGAATGCTGATTAGTCCCGCAAAACACGAGTGTGGCGAAGGCTCCTTGCAAACTACATTGTGTTGCCATCACACCTATAATCCTGATAATACACCAAATTCCACCCCTAGGAACCTGGCCATGAAAGGTGCTTAATGTTTTGGAAGTTTTATGAAATTATTTTATTCCAGCCACTTTTGATTGCCATAATTTCAACTCACCTCTATGGATGTTGAATTAACTTAAAAATTTATGTACTCTTTGACGTTGAGTAGCATAAGCAACATTAAGCTAATTTAATTGTTTTAACTGGTCAATGAAATCATCCATTAAAAAGATTATGGTTCCATATAAAGGCATTACTTTGCATTTCAAACAGCATTTTTCTTGCAATTTCCTGCTTTATTTAAAGCAGTGTCCACCAAACTGTAGTGTGACAAGAAAGACCCAGGATGTCTGTTGAAACATCAGTGTTTTGTCCTGAGAAGATGAGGTCCCATAGTTTGGGTTTTTAACATAATTTTGACATGGGTGCTCCATGGACAACATCTGGAGGAATTCTGTTGTACACAATACATTTTGTCATTTGTAAATTTTCATGAGGAAAAGAAATAGCCTCTATTTTCATTTGACCGTCACCACAGACATCATGTGACCTTCACACAACAGCGAGGCAGACAGCATGGCGGTCAGCACGGGGCTGCAGAGCTGTCCCCTTGTGTCAGATCCTACCGGGAGCTGCTGCCAGATAAGTAATCACCGAGCACGTTCCATGAGCCATTGACAGTGTGCCTGTCAAAGGCGGGTCTAACTGGAGAGTCCCAGCCATCAGATACCAAGCATGGAACAAGTTCTTCATGTCTGTAAGATGTTAGGCCAGCACCCAACACAGAGCATGTGGTTAAGAAACGTTAGTTATTGCTTTTATTCACTTTGTGTTACAACATTTAACCAGTTCAATACCTGGTAATGTGTCTTATTTGATGAGGCAAATCATCCAGGAAAAAGGCATTAAAACACAATCTTAGCTGACACAATTTGATAAAAATCAAGAACTAAGGACCTTATATTTGGTCCTAAATGTGCTCATATGGCTTAGTGGAGAGGGCATTGTGTTCTACCTTGAATACTGATTTATGGTTACTTGTGCAAGTCTTTCCTAGAGTGCTGTCCTCAGCAAAATGTTTCATTGATAAAATAATGCATTTCTCCCAGAATTGTTGGTAGGCTTCATTGATACATTTCTGAATACAGCTGGAAAAGTAAAAGACAGGCTAACTGTAGGAGGCATCACATTTCAAGTTAATCTCAGCACACTGCAGATCCCAGGGCAGAGCTTCCTTCTTGCCCCACACTGACTTAGTTCTGCCACCGTTGTCATGAGAATCTGATTCTTTTCTTTTCTTGGCAGAAGAAAACCACACTTTGCTGTTGTTAGATAAAAGTGTAAGTCTACACACTGGCTGAGCTTTTGTAGCTGTCCAGAAAACACCAAACAATAAGCTGAATCCAAAAATGACAAAGATTGGAGGGTCCCAGAAAGACAAATTGAGCAAGAACCATTGATAGATTGAACTTTTAGGAACCAGCTAGTCGGAGGAGTGGGGAATATGGGTGGAACTGTACTTAGTCTCTTGGGTGAAAGGTTGACAAATCCATTTAGTTATAAACATATCTGATGTTCAATCTCCCAAATGAATGGAAACAAAAGAATTTGTAGCTACCTCTCTATGTTGACATAAATATCTCGATATCTAGGTAGGTAGATAGGTAGATGGTTGGATAAATAAATTATAGTAAAGGTGGATAGATGATGGATGGATAAATGATAGATACTGAGAGTCTGAAGAACAGGAACTTCTGAGCAGCCTCACCATATTTGTCCTGAGCATAATAAATGTTGTGCATGTAACTACACTCGAGGATACAGAACTCACAGTACAAATGTCACTCCTATTCTCCATGTAGAGGAGTTCATTATTACGATAACATGACATGGAGCTAATACAGGTCACACTTATAATCGTGTCAACTTCACATACACGCTGATTATTCCCTGTCCACTACTTCCCTGCCTGTAACATGTCCAGGAAGTGCCACCGCTTTGGCAGGAAGTGGAAATCTGTGTTGCCCTGACAAGGGCAGCCTGAAGTGGCCCCCTGTGCACACGTGCATGTCTTGTGACGCTTGCCACGAGGCTTTCCTTCTCGAGGCCCTGAGGTGCTCAGGACTCATGCACCCTGGCTCCCTCACCCCTTTGCCACCCTCACCCCTCCCTTCCCCACCCCGGTGTGGAGGGTGCCCCCAGCCCCACTCCACTGTGCTGTCTCTAAGCTCAGTCAGGACGTGCAGCGTTTTTGTGGAAAGGGTGAATGAATACACTGACATACGGCAAACTTTGTAAATGTTTGTGCTCAGATATGGTGTGTATTACACATTGTTGACTGATGTGTGTTTATTAACTTCAAGGACTGGAGGTCTCTTAATAACTTTGTTCAGATCTTTCATATCTTCTCCACCTTATGTACCTCCATACCTGTTGTTCACATCTTCTCTGTCTTCTAAAATGTTCCTATTTTTTTGTCTTCTTCTGAGAAAAACATCTTGAACTCTCCTTCCATGATTACAGAGTTTCCTGTTTGTGTTTCATTTACTTTTGTTAATTTTTGTTCTACTTACATTGAGGCTACATCATAAAGGTGTCTACAAATTTAGAATTGTTTGTTACATGTGCCTTGTGATGAAATGTTTGTCACCATTGTAAGCTTCTCTACTTCTGTCAAAGCCTTTTGCTTTATAGTTTCAAAATCAGAGAAAAAAAGAAAGATTATAGTTAAGGAAGTATCCATCCTCTAGAGCTGTGAGTAAAGCTTTGACATGACAAACAGAAAAACACTGAGTCAAGGAGAGAAGGGTACAAGGACAAGCCACCCATAAAAAAATTGTCTGGCCTGGATGGAACACCTGACATTTAAGGGGGGAAAAAATGAATCTCCACAAAAAGGAGAGATGAACATAGTCTGCAAGAGATATTGTAAATATTTTGTAAAATATAGGATGGAAAAAAAATAAGTATTTTTAAATCATTTGTATTTTCAAGAAAAAACATAGATTCTATAAAAAGTAGGATAAGATAAAAGGCTAAAAGGAAACAATCTAGATAAACAAATGATAAAAACTAAGAAGTATGAAAACAGAAAATTATAAAATAATATTAAGATTATTATAGCTCTGAATCATCCCTGTGGGAAAGGGTCATGCTGTGGATGACAAGCTTCAGAAAATAGAATAAAATTGCAAAGTGATTAAATTTCTCAAAGAGAAATAAGAGCAAAAACAAAAGTCAATATATTGATAAAATGTGTTTTTATAGCCTGAAACCCGATTTATAATGACAATCTGGAAGAAAACTTTCCTGTACTGAAAGAAGACAATAGTTTGCATTTTACTTCCCAGGGAAAACAACAAAAACATAGTCAGTTGGTACTGTTGACTTTCACAAATTCAAACCAGACTGCTTTAATATTTCAAAGACAATGTGAGAAAAAATTACAATTATCATATCCTATTTGATTTATTAATTTATTTAGACAAAACTTGAATCATACCTGCATTGGGCAACCAGAATTAATTGTAGGTAACAGACTAAAGTCTCCTTGCATAATTAGAAATAGTATAAAAATTATTCAACATAAACCGATTATACAAATCACAAAATGCAGAGACTTTGTATATTAGGGCATAAAGCAAGGTTTCTATATCATCAATATCATCAATTATATTTAAACTTCATCTGTTTTTTCTGCATCTGGTTTATTTCATTCAGCGTAATGTCCTACAAGTTTATCTATGTTGTTGCAAATACCAGGATTTCTTTTTTTTTAAAGCTGAATAGCATTCCACTGTGTTGTAAATATAGTTTCTTATTTATCTATTTCCTTGTTACACTTTATATTAATACACTTTTTATATTTTTAGTTTAATATTTCATATTAAAATATTAACATCTTCAAGATACTGATTTTGTTTCCTTCAGATACATTCCCAGAAGTGGGATTGCTGGATAATATAGTGCTTCTATTCTAACTTTTTGAGGAACCTCCATATTATTTACCCCAGGGGCTGCACCCTCTGCATTCTGATCGACAGCGCACAAGGGTTCCCATCTCTCCGCACCCTCAGCAGCACTTACCTCCTTTAATAATAGCTGTCATCACTGGCAATTTTCATGTCCCTGAGGATTAGTGATATTGGAGTGTCTTTTCATATGCCTGTTGGCCATTCGTATGTCTTTGGAGAAAAATGAAGTGCTATGTGCTCCCACTTACACGAGGAAACCTAAAGTAGTCCAACTCATAGAGGCAGAGGTGAAACAGTGGTTGCCGGAGCCTGGGGGAGGGGGACATCAGAGCGTCAGTCAAGGAGTACAAAGTTCCAGCGATGGAAAATGAGTATGATCGTGAGATCTAAGGTACGCATAGTGCCTGTACTTAACAAGACTGTCCTTTAAGCTAAAAAATGTGCTAGGAAGGCCGGTCATATGCTGAGTGCGCTTACCACAGAAGAAAAAAAAAAATGTAACTAAGAGGATGGGAGGGAAGTTCTGCAAGCAATAGGCAGGTTTATGGCATAGATTGTGGTGATGGTTTTGCGAGCATATGCGTACCTCCAGACTCTTCAAGGTGTACACTTTAAATACGTAGAGTTTTTTGTATGTAAATCATACCTCAGTAAAATGGTCTAAAAAAATTAATAAAATTTACAAGTAAAAGAAATTAGATAATATTTGTATATAGATGATCCTGTGTTGATTTTTTTTATTTGTATATATCTTTCATCTTGCAAAAATGTTAAAATCCTCTGTGATTTAATGGATTTCATATCCTCTGATTAAACAATGTAATAAAACATAAAAGGATTTTTTAAAAGTTCATCTATATCTTCATACCATTTGATATCAAATTAGACAAGATGTCGTTTTTAACCAAATTGTTGACAGATATATAATTTAAAATGTATTAAAGAATATGTGTACTTGTTAAATGTGATTCATGAAAATTTTAACAATTACCATGAACTATATAAAAATGACAATTAGAGTAAAATGTTACTGATATTATGAACTAAAAAATTTTATTAAAGAAAAAAAAAAAATCACTTGATTATGTAACAGATGAAATGCTTTCTTAGAAGAAAAACTCCCCAAGGGGATTCATTAGGCATGTTACTGAAAGAGGAATTTATGGATCAAAACTGTTTGGGAAGTCCTGGGCTAGGAGTGTTTCAGTTAGCAATTCAAGCTTTTCTCATGTTAACCTAGTGGGCAAATCTCCATCGCTCTTCTTGCAACGTGGCTGAGGCAACAGGGAGACTGTCACCAACAGGCAGCAAACACAAGCAAGGGCTGGTTCTGGAAAGACACCTGGGGAGGGCGGGCGCTCGGAAGGCACCCCACCCGGCCCCACCGGACCCCTTCTGACTCACAGCCATGCTGTGCCTTCTGTACTGGCCCCAGCAGACCCACCTCCCATGTGAAGATAGGACCTCCAGGATGAAATTTAAGCTATCATGGAAAACCTTGCCTTTCCCAAATGAATCCTGGCTTTTTGATATTTTCTAAAATTTTCCAGATTTATTTCTAAGAATAGAAGCAAAGCAAAACTCAGTTCCTGAGGCAGCAAGTAAAACATATACACGCGGTCCCATTGTCAGGGACGAGGACACCTTTGTCAGACGCTGTGTGCAGATCTGACGGCCCAAACGAGCAGGGCGGGGGTGGACCTGGTGCCTCTGTGCGCCCCTTCTCAGGGCCCAGAAGCTGGCCTGGGGTGGAAAGCAGGAGGACCCCTCAATTCCGGGGACCACGCAGCCTAAAACGGGTCCTGAAACCAGGGCTTCCAGGACCATCACATTTAATGTCATAAATCAGACAGAGATTTTATATCCACTTTCTAACTGGAACCTTCAGGGATTAAAGCTTAGATCTCTTCAGAGACAAGTTTTGTGATTTAAAGAATGTTTATGACATCACATGCTCAGTCTTCCTTAGACATTTTAACTGGTGATTTTAACTCAATTTCAGTTGCTCAGGTGGGATGTTTTGGGGGTTCCTTCCCTCCAGTTTGGTGGATCCCAGTGACTAATGGTTCCTGAGCATACATACGACCTTCCTGAATGCTTCCTTCTCCACAATGCAATCCTCTCTTTATGAGAGCTTCCCCCAACTTGTCACCTGTCATCTTCCATTTCTGGAATTCCGTCATTTCCGGACGATGGGGTTTAGTTTGGATACTGTCCCCTTGTGTCTCAACGGGTTGGCTGTTACTCTGGCCAAATGAACACAGACCTACAGTGCTTTTTGGTGTTGCGGGTACCTCACAAACTCCCAAGAGCTTTACAGTTAACACCTCATGATGGAAAGATCCAGCTTTCACTCCTGGATGATAATTAAAATTTTTGCACATTTTCTCAAAATGGCTCCAGTTGCTCACATACAGATGACTCTAGCCCATGTGTGCCTGTCAATCAACCTGAAGTCACTCTGGCCTTTGTTTTAGGTGTGGGACTCAGGCTTGTCTAGTGCCTAGTGCTGCAGGTCCAAAACCAACATTGCCTCATGTTTTGGAAGGTTGGAGGGAGCCGTGTAGCATAACCTCCCACTTTTTATCTCTAGCAGTGGAGACTGAGTGGGCCCGCTACCAGGCATCGATCCCAGGCCCATGTTCATGCTTCATTGCCTGCTCACACACAGACAAGTACAACCTGCAGATCTCTCATTTTGAATTTGGCGCAACAGTAAACTTCATGGGCAGGGGGTGCTGGAAGGGCATCACACCCTCTTCCTGGATGTGCTTGTCCTGTGCCCCTGCACAAGGCACCCCTCTGCAATGCTAGACTCCTGTTCTGTGGACAGCAGCATGGGTGCAGCCCATGGGCGGTCCTGAGGCTTCGCTCTCCCTGCCGCCGGCTCCCCATGGAATCCAGAGGGGGCCATCCCACTGACTCCGCCCCAGCATGCCTCTCAGCAAACAGCCCCTCCGACCATGGCTGCAGCCACATCCTCTCCCACCAGGTCTGGATGTGCCCTGGGGACTTGCCCTTTTCATATGCTCCATTTCCAGCCTTAAAGTCAGGGGCTATACCCTGTACCTTCCATGCCTGCATTCTAAAGTTCTCTTTCACCCTTTCTAGCCAATCCTCCATGACATCAATAGTCTAGTGCACCTAAAAATTCTTTATAGTGAACTTTCCCTGTGCTTTCTGCCTTCTCACGGGATCCTGACTGATGTGGGGTCTGCAGAGTCCCACAGACGTTTGCCCTGGTATCAATCCTCTGTCCATCCCACCAGGGAATTAAATCTCAACATCCACAAAAGCATAATTGGATGCCAAGCATAAAGTGAATTCATATGCCAATGGGCTTCTTAAGCCTTTGCACTTACATTTAATGAACTAACTTCTCAAATGGGGAATATACATAGGAACATACTGTTTTCTCCCCCATTTTGATCAAATACAAGAAACCGTAACTACTGAATAAAAAGCCAGTGAAAGAGATGTCCAAATCTTATTTTCTCAAAAGGGCGATGAGTTTTAAAGGACAAGTAGGAGATTCCTTATCATGTCTTATTGGTCTCAAACAAGTTTAGATAATTATACATTGCCTAAGGTCCAGACTGAACATAATACACCCCTGTGCCTCTGTACTAGGATGCCAGAAAAAAACTAATGCTATAAGAAAAAAAAAAAAACGAGGTTCAGCATGTAAGATTTCCCTCTGGGACAAAATTTCATAACTTCATCCAAAAATCAGCACTGCTGAAGTTTTTAAAGGCCACAGAACAGAAAAGGGGCCTTGCTAAACAGGTAGTAAAGAAACACGTTGTCACTTTTAAACTTTCATTTAATGTTGCAACAGGGAAAGATAACAATGAAGACCTTTCAGGACATAAACATCCTTGGGGAATGAAATGTTTTAGAAAGAAAAAATTCCTGACGTGATAGGACAGAAATCTTCCAGTGTGAACAAAGTTGGCTCGTGAGGGACATCACAAAGGTGGCATGAGGAACTTCGTCCTAATAGGACATTTGCTGGTCAAAGGATGCTGGCCAGTCGTCTCGCCCTATGCCTGGTGTGCCATGAGTTAACTGCAGGCTCAGTCTCTCGGCTGTGAGCTGGCCCAGCTTTCGCTGGGGCTCAGCCTTCTCTGGGTTGCCCAGCTCCTGTAGAGCTCAGGGTGGACCCATTCGAATTCCCTCTCCCCTTAACAGGGAAGTGCCAGCTTCCCCTGCTATTTCATTTGCTCTCCAGGTGGGTTGGCATTTGGTCCCAGGCAGGGGGAGACAGAACCTGAAGACCAGCTTTCATTGAACTTGAATGGAAACCAACTAAACTTTACACTAGCTAAAAACTCAGCTATAATAGGAAATTCCAAAAAGATTCTAAAGAACTAGCCTGCGTTATCAGTCCTGCTTAGGCCATTTCTTCGTTTAGAACCATGGCTGAGAATTTGTGCTGACGGGATGTGACTGCTCATGCTTTATGTCAGTTCCAACATCAGATGCCATCACGTTCCTGTCCCATGGGGCTCAGCAAGTGCGCTGTTTTGTTCTAAGGGTGACAGGAAGTAAACGATGCCCACCGCCTGACTCCCTTTTTGAAGTTTCCCTGTCTTCTGCACATCAAGACAAGAGCCACACAGCAACCCACACTGGCTAAATGCGCCTGGTTCTGTTTGGAATTCCCTAAACAAATCGCCCTGCTTTACAAAGGTGCCATGATGTGTTCACGCCCGTGGAATGGTTTTCTGCTGGGCCAGACTCTCACAGAGCTCACGCTCGGCCTCCAACTGGGTGATCTATGCCCATTCAGTGCCTGCTGCAAACTCACTGGAGCTCCAGCCCCCAGCCATTTATTATCCTGAAGTTGTCTTTCTGGACGCGTTATGTTGTGAGCTAACTAGGAAGAGCTCCTCCATTTCTATGAGGGAGCCACAGACTAGTTCCCATTGTCAGAAGCTGCAGGGGATGAAAATACTTGGCATTGCCTCACACTTTGCTTGGGAAAATGCTCAACATCCCAGCACAGGAAACAATGTGAGAACAGTGAGCCGTCATCCCAGCCACAGTATCTGCTCAGGTTCATAAAGAGCTGAGGGTCTCACAGCACAGATGACACAGTAGCCGAGGAAACGGATTCCCAGGGAGCATTCATGTAGGGGAATTTCAATAGAGCCCAAGATGGCTTGCTCCAATATGTGTAATTTTCTGTGTCTGCCATAACCCAAGTTCCCAGTCTCCTGAAATTGTTTCCATACACGTAGTAAGGTCCAGAGAACTGATGTGTAAGCAATTCTGTATAAGGATGAAGTAAAAGGTTTGAGAAAATGATTTATGGACAGGCGTGCTCTCTGAGACCTTTTAATCCATCCCGACAGTGGAAATGTGAGCATAAGACCAGTCTGCATGAGAACGCGTGTATGGTGCACACATCAAAGGATGGATGACATTAAAATGAGACAAGCTGAACAGTTTCAAGGAATTGAATTTGGTTTTACCCAATATTTATCAATTAATATTGTAAAACTAAATTATCCCAACATTCCTCATTTTATAATTAACTTTTTCATTACACTTAAAATTATTTTTCCTAGGGTGCACCTGAAATACATCTTATTACAAATTGAGTGCTTTGATGGGAACTGTTGGAGAAGAAAGCCACAGGAAGTCCCTCCTGGGGACTGACCCTCCTAGGGGCTGATGCTGACCCTCTTGGGGGCTGAACCTCCTGGGGCTGACCCTGACCCTCCCAAGAGCTGACCCTGACCCTCCTGGGGGCTGACCCTCCTGGGGGCTGACCCTGACCCTCCTGGGCGCTGACCCTCCTGGGGTCTGACCCTGATGCTCCCAGAACTGACCCTGGCCCTCCCAAGAGCTGATTCTGACCCTCCTGGAGGCTGACCATGACCCTCCTGAGGTCAGACCCTCCTGGGGGCAGACCCTCCTGGAGGCTGACCCTAACACCCCCAGAAGCTGACCCTGACCTTCTTGGGGACTGACCCTCTTGGGAACTGACCCTCCTGGGGGCTGACCCTGACCCTCCTGGGGACAGACCCTCCTGGAGGCTGACCCTAACCCCCCCCAAGAGCTGACCCTGGCCTTCTTGGGGACTGACCCTCCTGGGGACTGATCTTGACCTACCTGCCTGGGGGTTGACCCTTCTTTGGGCTGGCCCTCCCAGTGGACAGCTGTCCTGGTTCAGGCAACCCTTCCCAACCCACGAGAAAGCCACTTGAATTTGCATGAACCCAATTGCTCCCATATGCTGACAGGGTGTGCTAATCCCCCAGGGACTGCCATAAAAAATGACCACAAACTTGGTGACTTAGAACAGCAGGATTGTACTGTCTCAGCTTCTCCAAGCTAGACACCCACCACGAGGGTTCAGCAAGACTGTGCTCCTGCCAAGGCTACAAGGAGGGTGCTTCTCGCCATCCCAGCAAGGCACTGGGGCTTAGGGCTTCAGCCCAGAGCAGTGAACGTGCCTGCGGAGTCCCTGCACAGTAAGTCTCTGAAAGGGTTCACTGGCGGGAAGCTCTCAGTCCTCTGCAAGTCGCCACCATTCCCGCACAGTAGATCATGTGGTCCGGGGGCCAGCCTCACCCTAGATGCCCTTTGGGAGCTCTGCAGAGAAACAGGGTGGTGCTGCCTGCCTTACAGAAGCCCGCCAGATTCCGCACTGCAGGCCACTGCCCCCTCTGTGCCCTGCCCGGCGGCCGGCAGCCCGTGTGTGAGGCGCCCACCTCCTCTCCCCCAGAGCCCATCCCAAGAGGACTGGACTCAGGCTGTGTGTGGTGTTGGGGGTGGGCAGGAAGGCCCTGCAGCAGAGGACAAGCTGTGCTGGGGGGGCATCAGGGTGGGGATGGGGGGATGGACTGATGCCATTCTCCCCAGTCCTGAGAGCTGCTCCAGGCATCAACTCCATCCCTCCGACACGGCGGCTTCCACCACCCCCAGCCCAGCACCTGCCTGGGGACCACACATTCAGGAAAGGAAGGTCTCTCTTCTGCACACACAGCCGTGAAGAGGCACCTGGGCACCATGTGTACAGCTTGGCATGACGACCTGGGTTTGTGCCCTTGGCATTAGCCTCTCTTCCTCAGGCCTTTCCTGGGTGCAGTTATGGAAAATGAAGGTTTTTACCAACTCGATATTCACAGAAGGCTCTGTGAGTCAAAATTACAGCCCTCAGCTCTCCACCACACCACCATGATTAGCTGACCCATCTTTTGTGTGCTCCTATAACTAACGGTTTTCTCTCCATTAAAGCAAGTATCTGATAGATAATGGTTTTGTGTTTACATGTCTCCCTTCCTTTATTGTCCGTGCATTATTTCTATTAATATCATCAGAGGTATTAAGTGCTTAATAACTGTTTATCAAATACATTCGTACACTTTTTACATGCAGTCTTTCTTTTTCCTGTCCTCATAATTGTTGAATATTTCTGACTATGTGAAAATTAAAAAAAAAAGTGGAAATGAATTCTGAGTTTGCTACAATATTTCTATAGGTGCAGATTTTCTGTCATTTAAATTTCATTTTAATAGGGAAAAAATATAGGACCCTCTTGGAGGCTGAGTTCATGTTTCATATCGTCAAAGTAAGTAACTGCTGCACTTTCATAATGTTACACAATGTAACGGCCCCTATTAATCACTTTAAAGGGTGCTCATTTTACAATTACTTTGGTTTGAAAAGATAAGATGTAAAATCAGTGGAAACTGGAAAATGATGAGCTAATAATATACAGGGTAGTAATCTCGTTAGTTTTCTTCTGGCAGAACATAAAAGTCAAAGTTCCCATCTAATAAAGCCTATGTGACATAAATTTAGAAAAGAATGCACACTTTGGGGCCCCTTGGAATGCTAAATATTATTTAAAATAGGAAACATGAAGTGTGAACGATGGAATAGATGACACTGAAATACAGATTCAGCATGCCCCTCCACCACTCTCCCCTCAGGAACCACTGTCTGCCTTCACCCGCTGAAGCGGGGTGTGAGACTCCTGTGGCCAGCAGCTCTGGGCGCTCATGCTCCTATGGAAATGGGCACCTCTCCTCTGGCTCCTGTTCTGTCATGTGACAAATAGAGAGGGTGAGCGAGAGAACGTCTAAAGCTTCTCGCAGTTCTAAAATGCATATTCTGGTGAGCACGGGGTGTTCCTTTACTTCGTCTGCCTGGGGATCGGGGAGGAAAGACCCTCGCCAGCTTAGCCTTTCCCTCCTTTCTGACCCTGGTCCTGACTGCTTGTCTGACCACATCATCACAAGCTCTCCAGAGAAGAGTGATGCAGGCCTTCCACGTGTAATGACACACGCAATGTTTTATTTGACCCAGATCTTCGAAACAAATGAATCAGACATTCTCAGTGTTCTAGTGTCTACCGGCCAGGCACACTTCAGAGATTCCTATCAGGCAGTCCACCGTCATTATTGGCAGATCCCGTATCTGCAAATCTGCCTAGTCACTGAAAGTTACTTTAATCCCCAAATTGATATGCTGGGGTCTCTCTGGTCATTCGCAGGTAGAAGCCTGTGTGGAGTGAGGAAGCCTGTGAGCCACCCGCAGGCACCTTCCTGGCTCAGGCCGAACAAGAACACGCCCCACCCCTTGTCTCGGCACTCCCATGTAAGCGGGTGTCTTTGTAAGGCCGTCTCATGCCAGGGTCTTCAGATGTCTGTGCGAATGAATCAGCAATATATATTGAACACAGGGCATTCAAGCAGAAACCCACATCAAACAAGGCCATGTATCGATCAGCTGACAAAAGTGTTGTGGCCGGAGCCCTGAAGAGCCCACCCTGTGTTTCCCCAGGCACAACGGATCTCAGCACCTGGTTCAGCATCCACAGGTGCTCTGCTGTGCAGATTGACCGCGAGAAGCCACAGCCGTTACTGAGCACGTGTGCACCGTCCTCCTGTGTGTCACATCCACCTTCCTGAACTCTCCTGGTGACTTGCTCAGTGCCAGCAGAGTTTAGAACAGCGTCTTACAGAGCAGGGGCTCAGCTAGTCACAGGCTCACTAGTCCTCTCAGCAAACGGAAACAAAAAAATACACCAAAAAACGAGCCCACATTCTGAAACATACAAAAGCATGACAGGTGAACTTTGGAAGTTCACGTCTCCCTTGGGTTTTCTCCCAAACCTGGAATTGCTTCACAGCCCAGTTGGGAAGGCCCTGGTGTGATTTCACCCCCTGGGTTTGTCTGAGCAGCTTGCAGACCAACCCACAACCGGCAGATTTTGAAAGATAAGATAATGAACCCGTTTACTTAGGAGTCGAGATTCGAGACCTACAGGCGCACGCTTCACCGGACTTATGAATTACTGAAGACTTGATTCTTTGTCACAATACAACTTTCAAATCATTTTAATACATAAACGAGAAGCCATTCAGAAGAGGAAGAACCAGGAAGAAAAACAATTGTAAGTTGCAGGCGAAACAATAAAATCCATGTGAGACTAATGCCTGGCCATCATTCTTTAGTGTGACACAAGCATAAGACAAGCCATTAACACATGTGCAAACCTCTGCCAGGCATCCAGCTATGAGTTCTGGATCTGGGTGAGAATAACAGTGCATTTTGTCCAAAGGCGTCATCTCGTTCGCTAAAGCAAGCCTTTTGCAGACCAAGATGTAACTGCCCCTGTGCATTCGGCTGCCATAACAGAATACTATGGATCAGTGGCCTGTAAACGAGAAGTTTATGCCTCACAGCTCAGGAGATTGGGGAGCTCAAGATGACGGCACCAGCAGGTTCGGTACCTAGGGACAGCCCGCTTCTGGTTCACAGACAGCGTCCTGCTGCGTGGGAGGGCAGAGGGCGCTCTCTGGGGTCTCTTCATCAGGGCACTAATCTCATCATGGGGCCCCACCTTCATGATAACTCCCTTCCAAGGCCATACCTTCAAATGTCACCATATTAGGGTGTGGTTTCAAAATTTTGTTCCAGGGGCTTGTCTAGCTTTTCTTTGTTTATAGGTCCGAGACCATCTTCCCAGCTTTCCATCTCCTAAGCAAAAACCACACATCAATGATATGATTTTAAAATGTTAAATGGAAAGGATGGAGGCACAGCTGCAGGTTATATGACTGATGACACCACAAATAGGTCTAAGGTATTACTAACTCCTGCAGGAGGAAATCTAAAGTAAATGTAAACAGATGTAATATGATATATATGTGCATCTATTCATAGCCACAGGGCTGAGAAGATTTCTTCCACAAGTCACAAAAGGAAAATACAAAATCTTAGATTTAAAAAGATAACTATATAAAAATTTTAAATTCCTCTGTGACAAGATGCCATGATAAAGTTAAAGAGCAGCACAGGAGTGCAAAGGAGCCAGCCTCACCTGCAAGCAGATGTCAGGTGGTGATGGCCTCTCTTCCCCTTGTCACACTGGGAAGAGAAGTGCAGCTGCAAGGCCGAGAGCTGTGGCCAGCCATTGTCCCAACAACCAGGGACACGCAGGGTCCCCATTCCCTCTCCCCAGCAGACATTCTGTGCCATTCCAGGGGACAGCATGCTGCGCTGCTCCGTCAAGGATGGGCCTGGCGGTGTGCCTCCTAGGGCCAGGAGAAGGTGGGCTGGAGTGACAGGGTCATCACACAGTCCCTTGTGACCCTCTGTCCCTCTGGTGAGGATCCGTGAGAGGACCATGCCCGGGTAACCACAAGCCCACATCCTGGACCCAGAAATGAAGAATGTGAAGCAAAGCTGACCCCACCAAGCCCAACCTGGACCTGTCCATCTGGTGTCGGCTGGCAGAACCATGAGCATAGATCTCAGAATGTGTGGTGAGTCCTGGAGTTCTGTGGTTGTCTGCTACCCAATAATACTGCAGCATAAAATGACTCACCCAGCCGATTGGAGTATTCTGGCAGTAGTTTTTAAAATTAAAATTGTACATTCCCTATATTCCAGCAATTCCACTCTGGTTGTACTACTACAAATATATTAGCAACTGTACCATCTGAAAAAAAAAACAGAAAATATAAAATGATGGAATAGTCAGCTAAAGGGGAAGGGTAAATACAGGGTAACGTAGTCACAATATAAAAGGACACATGAGATGCATATGTTACAAATATGGAAAGACCTTTAAAAACGTATTATTATATGCATAAGGAAACTACAAAGCCATAAAAATAGTGTAATGCTGTTTATGTTTAAAAAACAAATACTCTAAATGTTTCTGTATAAAAGCACCAAAAACGATGTGTAAGATACAAATTCCCATGTGAACAGAGGTAGAATGGGCTGTTTTAGGGAGAGATCACAATGTAAAGTCAATCAACAGTCTAATGTTCTAATTTCTTCAAAAATAATATTGTTCACATATAAGTATAGAAGAAGATTGTAAATAATTATGCCGAAGTACTATCACTATTTAATTTCTGAAATTAAACTAGAAGTTCAGATGATTGATAGATAGATGATGGATTGATAGACAAACACAGATAGACAAGTAGATGATAGATAAGTAAGTGATAGATTATTAGATAGATAGATAGACAGATACACAGATAGAAGACATATGGATGATGGAACACACTTGATGGGTGGACTCTAATTTCTGGCAGGCAGTACCCGGAAACATCTCTCCCACAGCACAGCATGTCTTGAAGTGAGGAAAGGAAGAGAACATGGACCAGATCTTGTTTTTAAAGTTAAGGAAGTATGGCCCGTTATACCTGGAGAACAGTGTTTGCTGATGGAACAATCCAGAATAACATGAGGGAGGGTAGGAGGAAGAGCTGCTGGAGAAATGTCTGTAACCAGGAGGAGAGCCTGGTCTTGGCACACCTGGGGCAGGCCTGGTCAGCAAGAACAGGCCCGTCTGCCTGTGTAACATGACAGCAGAAGGAGGAGGAGATGGAAGAGCCACAGCAAGTGACACAACCTAAGGATTTGAGATGGGAGATCTACGTGCAGCCTCAAGGGATGTGTGAGTTCCAGAGGAGAACCCGGCAGCCCCACCTCCCAGGAGCCCAGGGCACCAGTGCTCCCCCTGCTTCAACTCTGTCCAGCTGCTGCCGGCAGAATCCTTGCAGTCCTCACAGTGGGTGGGAAAAGTGCTCCTGGAGCAAAGGACAAAGGGGACATTTTTTGCTAGTATTTAATACTTATAACTACTATTATTAGTACTAGTAGTATTAGCTGGTACTATTATTATTAATAATTACACATTAAATTAATACATTTTTAATTGGTTTATTATAAATATGTAATCTTAAAACCCTATCAATACTATTTGAACTATCTCTAGCTTTCTAATATTTAATCAAGAAAAATATGTCAAGGGGCCTTTTCAGCTTTAAAAGGTAGACACATTTTCCTCCCCCAGGTTTATGTTATAGGTCAGACAGTGACATTTACTTCAGTCCAAAATGATGGAAATTTAGCTTTGGTGTTTCATACTTATTCCTTGTACATACTTAATTTTTTCTTCTAGTATATCAAAATAAAGACTTCTTGGGGAAAAGAATACTATCTCATATCATTTATCCCATTGTCAAAGTCACAGATGGGAAATTTGTCCACATTTATTATGAACATACATTCAATAGCAAGGGGGAAATTCAGTGAAACTGGTTAAGTATTTTGTTGCATGGTTTAATCCCAAATTATTTAGTAATTTCTGATACATTATTTTTTTCAAGGCCTTCCAAGAATGAAGCTACTTACCAATGCTTGAAAAAAGACAGATTAGGAGATTTTACATGTTATAATATTTATGCTATAGGGATAACAAATACTATACAATATTTGTACTGTTTACGTCAAATCTGGACTGGTTCAACTCAAATTCAGATTCAAGCCACATTTAATATATGCACAGTTCTAGGATAAGTGTCTTCACATGAGGCAGACACTTTATAAATGTCCACTCATGCTACTGAGACCTCAAGTTTACAGTCTATTGAAGACAACCCAAAAAAGTGTGCCCAGGAAGATTTCAGAGGGTTTGTTCCTGTGATGGCAAATTTTCAGGTCTGGGAAAGATACTCTATCTCCTCCAGACCCATTGGAAAGGACTTCATCCCATTCAGACACTGGCCCTTCTGAGACACCTGGGCTCTGGAGACCAGCAAGGGTCAAAGCAGTGGCCAAGCGTGGCATTTCTTCCAACAGTGAGCATGGATAATTTCTTAATTCTGATTGGATTGCAGTCATAGCCCCACCTTCCATTCACCTAATTCAGTTATTTGGAGATGACTGTTTTCCTGCATAGTTATTTAACTTTATCCAATCAGATTGGTGTGAAAATTCTGAAAATGTTTTGTCCCACTGGAAGGATATTATTTCATCCAAATAAAACATACGGTCTAAGAACTGAATCTTAAAACATTTCCATTTTAATATGAAATAGTGTCAAAAAAAAAAAGTCAGTGGACTTAATGAAATAAAAGTAGTTGAAGAGCTGGTCCCAAGGTCTTAGAATGAAACACAGAGCTGAAGCCGTATGTCAGCTTCTGTTGCATCCCAAATCCAGGCCTAGCAAAAGATCTGCCCTTGATCATAAGGCTTTAGACGTGCAAGACTTCAAATCTCTCCAAGCCCGAGATGAGCACCGAATACTAATTTGGATCCATGTGGTCCTCTAGAGAAGTAAACCCTTACTTTAAACTGTGGGTTGCCCCATTTACCTCTGCAGCCCATGTGGCTATTACTAAAATAAACCCTGCAAATTCCCTACTTGCAGAGGATCCTGTTCTGCCTTTATGACAACACATTTAGCCAAAGGCTGATTTTCAAGGCCTTTGTTATCGTGTCACTAGTGAGTCATTTCTGGCTCTCTGTAATGAGATTGAGTGTGCTCTGTCCCTCCCCAGCTGTCTGACGACTTAGTCCTGACCAGGTAAAGGATATGGCGAGGAAATCACCTGGTTGTCCCCTCAGCCCTGGACAAAGCCCACACCTCAGGGCCCTCGATGTGTGGCATGGCGTTAGTTTGGCCAACTTAGACCTCTGGAAGGGGCGGTCCTGAAAGGGTGTGGATTGGCCTGCAGTTCGGGGAATGCATTTGGAAATTTTTTCCCCTGACAGCAGAGCTTGATGGAGCCCAGAACCAAACTGGCTCTCTTCTTTGCCAACAGTCTCCTTGACTCCCGTGTTGGAGAAATGCGCACCCATCAACAGTCACTTAGGATGAGTCAGAGCGCTCGACCCGCCCCTCCCGTAGGCCCCGCCCCTCCCTCAGGCCCCGCCCCTGAAGCCATTCCTTCCCCCCCCTCTCCCGCCCCCCCTCTGGAGCCCTCGTGGGCATCCCCTGCCCACCGCACCCCAGCCGTCCCTGCTCTGCCCACCTGCTGGCCCCTCCCAGGGACTCTTCCTCACCACCCAAGCCCAGCTTAGCAGTGCCCATGAACACCTTTTGGCTCCTGTCTAGGGCCCCTAGAGTCAAGTGTGCGAAAGCCTGCCGTTCTGGGGTTCGGTTCCAGCACAGCCCGGTACCTGTTGGCTCCAGTCAGGTTGGGTTGATCACAGCCTCCTTAGGCCCACTAAGGGCAGGCACTTTTCCAAACACTATGTGTACCATTGGGCTGCATCCTCACAGCAACCCGTGAGCGGGGGCAGGGGCGGGGGCGACATGGAAACAAAAATACTCAGAGGTTCCACAGTTTGGAAATGCCCCCTTTGAATGACCTCCCCAGCTCACGCCTCTCTCTCCACCCTTCACTGTAGAGGAGGGCTCGGAAAGCTCTAGAGCAGCGGCCTCAGGGAGGTGGCAGGGCCCTGAGTGCGCCTGGCTGCCCCAGCACACCTTCTCCATGCCTTTACACTCTCCCGCCTTACTTTCTTCTTTGCCTTTACTAGTAATGGATGTGCAAAGAGCTGAGCCCAGCCCCAAGGGCGTGTGTAGGACTGAGCAGTGCGGTCAGAAGGGAGCCGGAGCACTTTCATTTCTGTGTCTTTAAACTACTCCTTATAGATACAGACAGAGAGGCAGCTCACACACCACATGGCACATGGTCAGTACAGGGACACCTACACACACACATATGTGCACACATGGAATCTTCCTTTTTTTACGGGAGGTGTGGGGTAAGAAGTACTCTAGGGACACTAGCCTGAGCCGCATCCTTGTTTTCCCTGATGACGGTCCTATTTAGCAGTAGGTGCCCTTTAACATCCGCATGCTTTCCAAGTCCACTCCAGCAAAGGCAGTCGCTTCTATGATGGCGCCTATTGTCTTCCTATGCAATCTGATTGTCCATGACTGTCCTCCCGTGCGAAAGGGCGACGGCTTGGTTTGCAGTCTATTCACCCATGCATGGGCCATGGTCCCCCCACGCCTGCTGGGGCAGCTGGCCTGGAAGCCAGCAGTAGCCACCCTCGGGCCCCGTACCCCTGTCCTGTGGCTAGGTGTGGCCTTGAGCAGAGTCTGCAGCACATGGCCCAGGGGAAGGTCCCATGGGCCATGTGCTCTCTTTCTCCGCTCTGTCTCCTCTGGCTGAACACAGAGAGCACAGCTGCCCCAGCCTCCAGGCTCAGGGGCTGCCACCTCTCTCAGCTTCTTGGACTGTCCCTGCAGGAGGAGAGAAACCTTCTTGCCTTGGTGGCTGAGACCTTTATCTGGCCAGTTGGCTTGTCCTCACGGGCATTCCCGCCAGGCTGGAGACCTGCACTGTCCCCCCAGAGCCGCCGTGCCCCACTCTTTGTTCTCCCTGAAGGGGCCAGGATGGAAATGGGGCCAGTGAGGTCAGGGTGTGTGTCCTGGCTGCCCACCCTGCCAGCTGGCCTGAGGCTCTGCTGCAGACTCCCCTCCCTGCGCTCTGCTCCCAGTCAGGTGCTTCTGAGAGGTGAGGACCTCTCTGATGTCACCCCTCTGTCACCAGGGCCACCTCCCTCAGGGGCTTGCTGTATGCTCCCCACAGCTTCAGACTCATGTTTGCCCAACTCTCCTCAATGTGCCCAACACATGGTGTGACCTGCTCCTACTGAAACCCTGAAATGCCAGCAAAGAGTGGCTGCAGTCTGCCGCGTCCATTCATGCCTCCCCATCCCACACTGTGGAACTGGAATATGTCTGCATGTTGTCCACAGACAGGGGCAAATCTGTGATTACTTCTCTGACCAAAGTTAATGGTGTAGCCATGACAACCTGTTTGATGTGATAACATGACTATATGTAACTGTATTGAATCAATACATTGTGTACCTTAAGCCTACACAATGCTGTATGTCAATTATAGCTGAACAAATCTGGGCAAAAAAGAGGACAGCATATTGTCACAAGTACCAGAAGCTTCTATGAGCATAATAACTGGTCTTAATAGAAAGTATTTAGTATTCAGGATTTTAAAGTGAAGAAGCTTTAATCTCAAGTGTTTTATGCCATTTGACTATCCCTCCAAAGATACTGAAATCTTCCTTCACTTTACAATATTCCTAGAAACAAAAATTCAAGTTTATAAGGATGCCATTGCAGCAAGCATGAAGCTCTAGAAAACTCTCACATATTAATTCATTATTATGGGAAACAGAAGTCAAACTAATGGGCTGGATTTATGCTTAGAACATAGTTTTTTCAGATTAGAAATGCTTATTGTTGAAAATTCAGAAACAAAAAATTCTAAGACAAATATTAACTTTATACATAGTTGCTCTACCCAGGTATTCACATTTTGAGTGATGTTTTCTTCTCTCTCTTTCCACATAAAATGTATTTTCAAAATAGATTTAAATCATACTGTATATGGATTTTTATCACTTAATATGATTATTGTGATTCTATTACCATGATATGAAAACCATCTAAAGCATTCCTTTTAATAGCTATGTAACATGTCATATAATGGTTATAAGGGTAATTATGTAATGATTATGACTGTGTTGGTCATATCTTTATGCTTAAAATATATGAAGTATCTTTATTTTAAATTCTATTCTTTAGAAATTAAATTCTAGGATATACTGATTTATTTATATTTTGTCATCATAACTATTCCTTCAGAAAAAGAACATAAAACATGCCCAATAAGCTAAAACAAAGACTAAAACTGGATTTGAATTCACATAACTGCCCCATGAACCATGGATGTGGTCCCTGGGGAGAGCTGAACACAAATTCACTTATAACATGAATTTTAGATGATAAACATGAACAACATAAATGGATAATATCTTCAACTTACTCTTTCAGAAGACACAGGACACTGTGATTAAAAATGGATATTAACCCTCCAGCCAAATAAAGGATTGTGTATTGACGTTCCTGGGTCGGGCTGTTATCTGGTGGGACAGGCTCCTGCCATCCAATGATAAAGCAGCTCTGTGGAGCTAAACTTGCTGTCTAGGCCTCCAAATATCTGATAACACTGTGAATCCAGAAAAACCAGTGAAATGAGTAGTACTGGGTGTTAATTCTAGTCAAGATTTTTGAAAATTCATAAGTTATGCAAGGGGCTAACAAAAACATATGTTCAATCACATAAAAAATGGAGACTACAGCTCTATGGTGAGCTCATGTAATCTGTCAAAGATCCATGTGAAAATCCAGCTTCTGCTTATGTGTCTACCTGCTCCCCAAGGTGACTCTGGGTTAATGGGTAGAATGGCCAGAAATGATGAGCAGGGAACTCGGCCACAGATGGAACCATTTTGCCGGAAGCAAGGCTGCTGCCCTTCTGCTAAGCCTCTGTCAGGTTTATTGGGCAGTCTCAGGAGAGGCACTTAGCCCCCATCAGCAAGGGTAGGTGATAATGATAAGAGCCGGGCCCTTGTTGCACAAAGGCATGATTTGGATTTTGGAGTTAGCATGTGAGGACCTTTGATAAAAGGCAATGTACAAGCACAGTGTTGAACGCTGTCTGAGAAATGGCATTACTGTAATCCTAAGCACTTGTAATTGCAGAATCCGAGAGCAGCTAAATGCACCTTTCTGTGCCTGCTTTTTTTTTCCTCTGAAAGATTTATTTCCATATTACTTGGTTAAAATATATGGTATTAATGATATGTTCTGCTGCTCCTTTTATTTTAAAGGGAACTTCTCTGATTTTCTCTAAAAATAGAAAATATTAAACTCTCATTTAGGAATAATAGAATTCCCTTACAGTATAGTTGGAACATGAAGTCTGAGGGGTATATGCCAAGAAACTTTTAAAGGAACAAAGTCCACATGTCACAATGTTCTTGTTATATATTTATTTTTTCCATTTCCTGACAGTTAACCAGAACTGGTAGATAACAGCATTAAGGCCAGTGAGAAGGATGAAAAGGAGCTGTATGCTCCGTCAGCTGCAAAATTCAAGTTGATACCTTGAATCATTTTATTAACCTAATAAAGTAGGTTCATAAAAATAATCTCCTGGCAGTAGAATAAATACAAAATTACTGCAAGCATCAATAAATCTTGCTAGAAATGCTTTGTTGATACTCTTGTTAAACCCAAGAAATGTTGGCTAAAGGAATATAATTTTCTTAAGTCTGCTGCCCAGTTGACTTAAAAAGTCTGTGAAAATATTGTTTGTGAATAAACCTAGGGACCTTTCCCCATTATGTGTATTTATGTCTGGGATCAACAGCTGGAGAAGGAAGATGATGTTAAGTATGATTCATGATGGCCATGTAACTTTCAAAAATTAGAGATAAATTTCTTTTGTTTTTGACACCTCAGAGATACACACACACACACACACACACACACACACACACACACACACACAAACCTTACATCTGGACATCTACAATGACATCTAATGATTGCTATTTGGATTTTCAAAGTCATTTCATCAAGATACACAGATAAAATCTGTCATAAAGTTAGAAACTGAGTTTTTATATCTGTAGTTTGTCTTTTATTAGGTGTGTTTGCATATGCAATTCCTTAAAAATCACTAGTCCTTTTGGCTCTGTGGAAAAAGATGGCGGCATGAGAAGTGAGGCAGAAACCTCCTCCAAAAACCAAATATAACATGAAAATACAGCAAATACAACTAATAGTTAAAAAGCGATGGGAAAGAAGACTGTAACATATGGCCTACATCTGGAGAAAAACAAGATCTCAAGGAAAAGGATAAAGTAGCAAAGCCACGATCCAGCAGGACCCAAGCTCTCCTCCACCCCAGCTCACAGGTGGGAGGAAGAGAAACAGAGCAGTGAAGGAGTAGAAGCCCAGGACTGCTAAACACCCACCCCTGGAGATCTGCTTTGTGAGCACAAAACCACATTACATGGTTCTCTGGAGATTAGTGAGGTTGGAAAGCAAAGACAGGTAGAATACTTGGAAAGACTGAGAATCCAGCCATTTGTGCAGAACAGGTACCCACAACCAGACACTCCAGGACAAAAGAAACACAGGTACTTTGAAAAGCTTCCCAACAGCTAGAGAGGTAATGAAGGGGCAATGATTATATAAAGCTTACTGCTCAGGAGACAAAATCATCCTGACACACTCAGCCTAGCAGGTTGGAAACTTTCAGGAGCTTCAAGTGCTCCATCCGCCTGGCTGGCAAGGGAGTGCCAAGGTCCCTACCAAGATACACAGTCTGCCACTCCTTCTTCCCAGGCAGCACCGCTCCACTCACCTGCTGCACCCGCCATTATGCCAGGCCAGCCAGAGGGCGGCCCAGCCTATGACAGCTACAGAGGTGTAACACAGAAGCTCCTCTCTGCATGCTCCACCCACTGGCCCTGGTGGATGAGGCAGGCACTGCAGCCAGGAAGCAGGAAAGAGCTCTTTCCTCCTGGCAAGCACTGATGCTACATGCCTGCCACCCCTGCCATTACTCCAGGGGCTGGGCAGCTCCAGAGAGTAGAGCTTCTGGGCACTAGAGGGTGCCGTCTACACAAAGTTATTGTTCCATAGAAGTCATTAGAAATATGAAATGGCAAAAGAATCTTGTACAATCCAAAATTGCTCAAGCACCATAAAGAGGGCTAGGTGAAACTAAAATCACCAATCCTCTTGATAAAGATTTCAAAATGAAAATCATAAACAAGCTCACAGAGCTACAGAAAAATATTCAAGATCTCAGGGAGGACTTCAAGAAAGAGATAGAAATTTTGAAAAATATGGTGCCTGAAATGAAACATACAATGGAGAGATTTAAATGTAGACTAGAAGAGATAGAGGAGACAGTAAATTAAATAGAAATTAGAGAACAGGAATACAAAGAAACTGAGGCACAGAGAGAAAAAGAATATCTAGAAATGAAAGAATAATAAGAGAACTGTGCGACCAATCCAAACAGAACAATGTTTGCATAATAGGGGTACCAGAAGAAGAAGAGAAAGAAAAAGATATAGAAAGTTTCTTTGACGAAATAATTGCTGAAAACTTTCCCAGTCTTGGAAAGGAAATAGTCTCTCAGGCAGGCCATGGAAGTACACAGATCTCCCAACACAAGAGACCCAAGGAAGACATCAACAAGATATATAATAATTAAAATGCCAACGATCAAGAACAAGGACAGAGTGTTAAAAGCTGTCAGAGAGAGAAAAAATATCATACAAAGGAAAACCCATAAGGCTATCATCAGACTTCTCAGCAGAAAACATACAGGCCAGAAGGGAGTGGCATGATATATTTAATGCAATGAAACAGAAGGGCCTTGAATGAAGAACTCTTCCCTGGAAGATTATCATTTAAATTTGAAGCATGGATTAAACATTTTCCAGATAAACAGAAGTTGAGGGAATTTACCTCCCACAAACCATCTCTATAGTGTATTTTAAAGGGACTGCTCTAGACAGAAGTGCTCCTAAGGCTAATAGCTGTCACCAGAAAAAATAAAACCACAGTAAAGGAAGTAGACCAATTAATTACTGAACAAATGCAAAATTAAATCAACTAACCACAGAGTTAGTAAAGGAATACACAGAGTACAGAATATGACACCTAATATATAAAGAATGGAGGAGAAAGAAAAAGAAGGGAGAAAAGATACCCTTTAGATTGTGTTTGAAAGAGCATAATAAGCAAGTTAAGTTAGACTGTTACATAGTAAAGAATGAAGCTTCCCTTGAACTTTTGGTAATCACGAATCTAAAGCCTGCGATGGCAATAAGTACATATCTATCAATAATCACCCAAATGTAAATGGACTGAATGAACTCATCAAAAGACATAGAGTTACAGAATGGATAAAAAAAAAATAATATGCCTCTATATGTTGCCTACAGAGACTCACTTCAAACCCAAAGATATACACAGACTAAAAGTGAAGGGATAGAAAAAGATATTTTATGCAAATAATAGGGAGAAAAAAGCAAGAGTTTCAATACTCATATCAGATAACATATACTGCAAAACAAAGAAAATAACAAGAGACAGAGAAGGACATTACATAATGATAAAGGAGTCAGTCCAACAAGACAATATAACCATTATAAATATCTATGCACCCAACAGAGGAGCACCTACATATGTGAAACAAATACTAACAGAATTAAAAGGGGAAATAGAATGCAATTCATTCTTTTTAGGAGACTTCAACACACCATTCATTCCAAAAGACAGATCAACCAGACAGAAAAAAAAGTAAGGAGACAAAGGCACTGAAAAACACATTAGAACAGATAGACCTAACAGACATCTACAGAACACTCCAACCAAAAGCAGCAGGATACACATTCTTCTCAAGTGTACATGGAACATTTTCCAGAATAGATCACATACTAGGCCACAAAAAGAGCCTCAGTAAATATAGAAGGATTGAAATTGTACCAACCAGCTATCAGATCACAAAGGTATGAAACTAGAAATAAATTATGCAAAGAAAACAAAAATCGAACAAACACATGGAGGCTTAACAACATGCTCCTAAATAATCAATGGATCAATGACCAAATAAAAACAGAGATCAAGAGATATGGAGACAAATGAAAACAACTCAACACCCCAAAATCTGTGGGACACAGTGAAGGCCATTCTAAGAGGGAATCATATGGCAATACAGGCTAACCTCAAGAAAGAAGAACAATCCCAAATGAACAGTCTAAACTCACAATTAATGACACTAGAAAAGGAAGAACAAATGAGGACTAAAGTCAGTACAAGGAGAGGCATAATAAGATCAGAGCAGAAATAAACACAGTTGAATAAAACAATAGAAAGGATCAATGAAACCAGGAGCTGATTCTTTGAGAAAATAAACAAAATACATAAATCCCCTAGCCAGACTTATCAAGAAACAAAGTCTATACACATAAACAGAATTAGAAATGGGAAAGGAAAAATTACTATGGACACCACAGAAATAAAAAGAATTATTAGAGAATACTGTGAAAAATTATATGCTAACAAACTAGATAGCCTAGAAGAAATGGACAACTTTCTAGAAAAATATACCTTCCAAGACTGACCCAGGAAGAAACAAAAAATCTGAACAGACCAGTTACCAGTAATGAAATTGAACTAGTAATTAAAAAACTACCAAAGAACAAAACCTCTGGACTATATGGCTTCACTGCTGAATTTTTTCAAATATTTAGAGAAGACCTAGTGCCCATCCTCCTTAAAGTTTTCCAAAAAGTAAAAGAGGAGGGAATACTTCCAAACTCATTCTATGAGGCCAACATCACTCTAATACAAAAACCAGGCAAAGACACCACAAAAAAAAAATTACAGACCAATATCCCTGATGAACATAGATGCAAAAATCCTCAATAAAATATTAGCAAACTGAATTTAAAAATACATCAAAAAGATTATCCATCATGATCAAGTAGGATTTATTCCAGGGGTGCAAGGATGGTACAATATTTGAAAATCCATCAACATTATACACCACATCAACAAAAAGGACAAAAACCACATGATCATCTCCACAGATGCTGAAAAAGCATTCAACAAAATTCAACATCCATTCATGATAAAAACTCTCAACAAAATGTGTATAGAGGGCAAGTACCTCAACATAATAAAGGCCATATATGAGAAACCCACAGCCAACATCATTCTTAACAATGAAAAGCTCAAAGCTTTTCCTCTAAAATTGGGAAAAAGACAAAGATGCCCACCCTCCCCACTTTTACTCAACATAGTACTGGAGGTCCTAGCCATGGCAGTCAGACAACACAAAAAAATAAAAGGCATCAATATTGGTAAGGAAGAAGTTAAACTGTCATTGTTTGAAGATGACATGATATTGTACATAAACCCTAAAGAATCCACCCCAAAACTAATAGAATAATTGAATTCATCAAAGTTGTAGGATGCAAAATTAATATACAGAAATCTGTTGCATCCCTATATACTAACAATGAACTAGCAGAAAGAGAAATCAGGAAAACAATTCCATTTACAATTGCATCAAAAAGAATAAAATACCTAGTAATAAACCTAACCAAGGAGGTGAAGGACCTATACATTGAAAACTACAAGACTCTCATGAGAAAAATTAGACACCAATAAATGGAAATATATCCCATGCTCATGGAAAGGAGAATTAGTATTGTCAAAATGGCAGTCTACAGATTCAGTGCAATCCCTATCAAAATACCGATAGTGCTCTTCACTGAACTAGAACAAATAGTTCTAAAATTCATATGAAACCACAAAAGACCCTGAATAGCCAAAGCTTTCCTAAGAAAGAAGAATAAAGCTGGGAGGATTACACTCCCCCACTTCAAGCTGTTCTACAAAGCTACTGTAATCAAAACAATTTGGTACTTTCACAAGAACAGACCCATAGATCAATGGAACAGAATAGAGAGCCCAGATATAAACCCATACATAAATGGCCAATTAATACATGATAAAGGAGCCATGGATATACAATGTGAAAGGGGATTAAAGGGCATTATGATTAACACACATAATGTAAGGGGCTGACAGTAAAGGCAGTATAGCACAGAGAAGACAAGTAATGACTCTATTGCATCTTACTATGCTGATGGACAGTGACTGTATAGGGTGTGGGGGAGACTTGATAATATGGGTGAATGTAGTAACCACAATATTGCTCATGTGAAAATTTCATAAGATTGCATATCAATGATACCTTAATAAAAAACAATAATCATTTTAAAAAATCACTAGCATATGTGGTCCCTCTCTATTTAAGTAAGAGAATATTTAAATCACAATTATATCCCACCACAACCAGGATGGGTAAACAAGGTTCCACAGTGCTTAAAAGCATAAATGGAATTTCAGGCGAGGTAGGTCTACCTTCTAAAATAGTGGGTCTGGTAAACAGACCTAATTATATATTAAGGAAATAAAAATCTCTTTATTGTCGCTACATTAATTTGTATGTAAGACTTTGAACAACATCAATTATATTTCTGTTTTTTCATCATGAATTCAGAAATAAGGTTGACCTAGTACCCAGGAAGAATTAACACAGTAACTTAGGTGTACTTTAATAATATGAAATTCTTGGCTTTAAGTGTAAAATAGAAGATGTGTTATCAAAATAACTACTCACTTTTAGAAATTTTGTGAGTCTACTTGATAAAATAAAAGTATAAATTAAATATTTTACTGAACATTTGCAATAAAATATTCACTCCACATCAGCTGTGTCTATATATTCTTAATTTTAAATTTCATTTAATATTAAATTTAAATTTTCTTAAAGGAAAGTTTTTTCAATACTGATCCCAGTGGAAACCGCTTTTTCCAAAGGCGTCCCATCACATCTACATGAGAGAAACTCCCTAGTCTTTAATGGGAAATGTGTTTTCTGCCCAAGATTTGCACAGACCTCCAGTTTCTGGCCCTGATGAACCCTGTATTTCACTCTTGCCTGGACCCCTCTCTGCCCCACCCACCAGCCTTCTGACCTCAGTTTCCTCCGGAGCGACACCCCCGCAAAGCGACTGCGTGCTAGGCCACTGCCTGGGCCAGGAGGTGGGGAGGGCCCTGAGGCAGCAGTCACCCTGCGGGGGGTGGGGGGGGAAGGTGAGTGACCCCTAGCAGGGCTCGCAGCTCCTGTGGACATGCTGGACTCCTGGGACTGCTCAACTCTCCTGTCTTCTTTCCCCTTTCCTAACCCAAATCTCCATGCACTTCCTACAGGTGGGATCTTTGTTTTCTCTTTGTTTTCCTTTTTACCACCAAGACAGCCCATTAAGACATTTTGCTAAAACACCGCCATGACTCGGGCAGGAAGTCACACTGCCCCTAAGCAGGGAGAGCTACAATCTTTGGTAATTTCTGATGATACTTTAAAAGACAGCTAATATTTTATTTTTTATTTTATTTTATTTTTTTGGTATCATTAATCTACAATTACATGTGCAACATTATGGTTACTAAACTCCCCACTTCATCAGGTCCCCCCCACTTGACAGCTAATATTTTAAATGAATAATCCCACAATTTATACTTTAATCTGTGTACATCAAAGATGAATTTTGGAAATCAAATCTGGGCTTCTCATGCTTTGTCCATAAGGCTGTAATCCCACTGGAAATTCTCTGACTTGGCCAATCCTCCATGTATTGATATCCTTGCTTCCCTCAGACCCAGTGCTCTCTCACTAACTTATTCTAAGAACTTTCCTTTGTAGGTGTTCTCCATTTTCCCCTTGTCTACTAGGGACAAATGGAAAGGGTGGCAGCTGTAATATTGTCCCATCACTAGGCTTTATGGATTTATGGGACTGTATCTGCCGTGGATGCCAGCCAACCCCTATAATGAGCTTGGTGTCCATGCGGAGCACACCCTGCAAAGGGGGTGTCATACTGCCCACAGCAGACCCTGCCTCCGGCTTAACTCACCCTCCTGTGAGACAGGAGGGATTCTTCCCACCCCACAGTGTACGTCACACATGGCTCAGTTATGACATGATCTGGGTTAAAACTCCACTAAAGCAAAATTTGTCAAAAAGAAAAGCAAAGAAGCAATCAGAATTATGGTATCGCAGAAGCAGATATGATGTTGGCAAGACCCACCTGGGTTAGAGGCCCAGGCACTGGGTCGCTGGAGGAGAGGTAGGCATTCTCCTGTGGGTCACAGACTTTGCCATCTGCAGACTTAATTCAATTACTGTTTAAGAATGATTTAATGATTTGGCCATTGTGATATATTTTTCTTCTTTTTGTTGACATTTAAGACCCCAATTACTACAAAGGCCCAAATAAAGTCTTACCTTGTGTATGCAGTCATCGTCCTGCATTATTTGTATTGATTGTGTATGTATTTTTAAGCACTCCCTGAGTAAATTACTACTGGGATTTAGTCGGGGCAGAAATGTTTCAAATGTCAAGGTTAAATGGCTGTATTTCAATAAGCGTTTTGGCTGCAGGTAAGGTGCCCTTCATTATGGCTCTACCATGGCGCAGCTGCTCTATAACACAGCTCGCAGCCTAAACGGAATCTCAAACGGGCGTCAGTATTTCTCTCCGTTCCTCTGAGGGGTATCCTAGATGTTTCATCCAAAGGCCCAAAGGGATTGCTTGACTGAGTTGTCAAGAAAGACATACAAACACTGGGGTTTTCTACATGGAACTGGCTTCCGGCGTGGTGTCACTGTTCCCTTAAAGGAAAACTCTTCCTGTGAAACACGTTTAGGATTGTTAGGGACATTTCCTCAATTACTGCTTCAGAGCACTCAAAATATACTAATAGGTTGAAAAACTGTGGCTTTCCAAACATAATCTTTTTTTTTTAATGGGTTAAAATTACTTTTATGATTTTATTTAACAAATTAGTAATAATGTCTGTGTCCAGACTCTTGAAGAAAAATAATTCTGGCACTAAAGATTGCTGAACCATGAAATTCAGAACAACAACCACTTTCTGGTTCAATGTGATTTCATGGGAAAATAAAATAACACAGCAATGATTTCTAGCCATGTCTCCATCCTAACAGCAGGAAGATCAGGAGCTGGCGTGATCATCCAGGGGAACCATCCTACGTTTCTGTTTCCTTTCTTTAACTGAGTTATACAAGATTTGCTTCTAATCCAAAAGTTTCCTTTAGCCTAAATGACAAACTTAACACAGGACTGTTTAGTATGGGACATATTTCTAGGTTCTCAGCAATAATTTGCCATTCTTAAAGGTTTTCCTGGTTCTGAGGGGGGCTAAAGGATTAGGTCCACTCATCAGGAAATACTAAAGTCAACAAAGAGGAGTCTGAAACCGCATCTGTAGTTAGCAGAAGAAAGAAAGGGTAAGTGGAGCCACTGCTTGGGAAACAAAGCTGAGCGTCCACAGTCTGTCCCCACAACAAAGTCCACTCCTTCTCAGTAAACTTACAGTGTTCGATTTAAAAATGGTAGCACAAAGGAAATATTTTTAGGAGAAATTAAACTTTTTAGCCAGTCCAAGATGATTTCTGGGGAAATGAGTTATAGGTAGTTTTTAAATTTTTCTTGTGTGTTTCAAAGTCACAATTGCAATCATAGATTTTTCTAAAATGAAAAAGCAAGGAGGAAGTACAAGGGCCAAATCAACAGAAATACCAGATGTTGTCCCAGCTTTGAAAGAAGGAAAATAGTAAAGACTAAGATGACACAGTGTTGAGCTTAATACAAATGTGGCAAAATTACAGAGGGTAAATTATTCTTGCTCTCCATATCTCAAATTGCATATTGTTAATATATTCAACCAAGCGATGGTTTAATCAATACCAAATAAGTTAGAACAACCTTAGCTTGAAGTTGTATCTCTAATGTGACAGATCACAAAAGAGCTGTGCAATTATTGATTTCATAAAGTTACTGGAAAGTGAGGCTTGGATGCCCATTGCTAAGACAATACTACATGTCAGTGGTGGTGGGTCAAAGGTTTCTGACTTCCTTAAGAGGGACTACTTGACCCCTTAGGGCTTTTTATTTGCAAGCAACAGAGACTGACTGTCCCAAACAAGCAAAGGAACTTTACAGTGAGGAGTCTGGGGAAGTGGCCCAGAGATTCCCCAGCTGTTCTACAGGACTGGAAGACAGGAACCGCAGCCACATCTCCTAGCACAGAAAGCCAGCTGCCAGTGGCCAATCAGTGAGTAATCGAGTCCTTGCGTGACTGACTCATGGCACAAAACCCCAGGAAGGGGGCTTATTGGCTGAGCTTAGATCATGGGGCTCTCACCATGACCCTGGTGACTGTCACCGACACAGGAAATGGATGCGTCTGCCCCTTTGCGTCATCATCTTCCCACAGAGACTGCTGCTAGTGGGGGGCAGATGATTATCCCCTTCGGCATACAATTTTGATTCTGAGAAGTGGACTAGACATTTTCCACAAAAACAGCACACATTTGAAGGCCTATCAAAGAACCATTTAAGGAACGCTTGGTAGATGAACAATCCATGCAAAATTTAACTGCAGTACTTTCTTACCTACAATACAATAGTTGTGCTGTAATCATTTAATACCATTAGTTTAGCAAATTAATATATTCCATACGACCCAATTACTGTGTTCTAAGGAAATGGGCTATGAAGCAGCCTACCCAGAAAATGGATTTTGTTCACAGAAAGAAGGCACAAATACCCTGCATGGCACAGGCCTAAGGGGAGAAAGCATCGAACAAGCCAGTGGAAGAAAAATAGGGGGTAAGCAGGGACACAATGAAGTGGGCGTGTGAAAATCTCATCTGGTCTTCCAAAGAGACACGTTCGCTAATTGAAATTATGCCCAATATTAAATGTGGGACAATCTGGAGATTTTCTGTGGTGAGGTTGCTCATGAGGGTGTCTGTGAGGAGCTCCTTTTGGCAGACCTATGGCAATGACCCGTTAGCTCAGGCCAGCAAGGGGTCTGCTGAGAGCCTGCACCCAAGAAAAACAGCGTTTTAAGATGAATGGAAGCAGTGTCTCTGTACCACACTGACATGAACCATTGTAGATGCCACACTTTCAGAGATATTTCAAAAGAGATATTCTCAGACTGACAAATGACAGAAACAAAGACTAAAAAGAAACCAGTGGGTAGTTGAGAAAACTGGAATTATTGTGCGTGGAGAAGATAAAACAACAGTGCGTAAGATTTTCTCCCCAAAGGCCTGTAGTCACTGAGGGAAAGACAACCATTTCTCCATTGTCCTACGGTGCCATCTTTGTTGGAAAACACCGAAAACAGCTGTTGGTGTCTGTGTGCATCTGCTTCTAAGCTCCCTATTCTGTTCCGTCGCCATACTCCTCTGCCTCGTACCATTATAATACCATCCTACCTACCACACCATCAGAAAAATTCCTGAGATCCAGTAGAACAAGTTCCATCCTATTTTCTTAGTCCTTTGCATTTCCATATAAGTTCAAGAATCAGCTTGTTGAATCATTCACACCCACATGCACAATCTGTTTCTCATGTATGGAAAAACATTTGCCCATGTTGCATATCCCTTGTACGCTATACTATATTTTTGTTTCTTTTATCTTTCAGTGTTTCAGTTTGTATATTTAATGTTGGCCTGTCTCTGAGTTCACAAATTCTATTTTCTTCTGTTTCCAGTCTGCTGCTAAACCCATCTACTGAGTTTGTTTTAATTTTAGATATATTTGACAATCTTAAAATGCCCATCTGATTCATTTGACGATTTTAAATTCCTTTTGTACTCCACATCTTTTTATCCATATTCTGTATTTTCCTCTTTCATCCTTGGCTTATTAATTGCAGTTATTTTGAGGTCCTATATTTATTCCAGTATCTGGATCACCTGGGATCTGCTTCTGTCAGTTATTTTGTGTCTTCATGATCAAACTCTTTTTCCTGCTTCCTTGTCTCATGATTTCTGATTGTGTGCAAGAATCTGTGCATGAAGCATTGTAGATGCTCAGATGTCTGCTTTTTCTCAAAGGAAACACGAGATTTTGTTTTTGCCATCAGTTAGGTCACCAGCAGGTTCCCTTGATCTTGCTAAAGCCTGGTTCCAGGCTTTATTACAATGGACTATTTCACCTTTGTCTTTACCCTGGAATCATAGATGGCACTTTGGGTTGCCAATGGTGTGGTGCTCAACTCCTGCTATCAACTCAGGGACCTTTCCCCTCCGGCGAGGCACATTTTAACATCTCTCCAGGACTCAGTTCTCTGCTCAGCCTCCTGTTCTCTCCTGGGTCTTCTGGGATCTTACTTGCACATGTGAAGCTTTTGAATTGGCCAGGAACCTGAGAAGAATTCTTAAGCATAATTTTTGGGGTCCCTCTCTCTGGTGACTTCCTGTTCTGGTAGTCTACCCCCGCAGATCTGATGAGCATTCCCATATCTCTGTCCACACCATGCTGTGAGGCTGTGTGCTGGGCTGGGCTCTGGGTGCTTGTATCAGGAATCCAGAAGACACCCCAGGGAGATAGCTTCTCTCAGAACTGTAGCCCCACACTGGTCATTGTTGCCTGATGCTGACAGCTGTCTTACAAAGTCTCTTTGTTTTTAAATAGCTGTTTATTGCCATAGAGCAAGTCTGATACCAACTTCTCTGTCATAGTTGTAACAGGAGGTCCATGCACTTGTTAAGGATACATCAAAAGCGTGCAGAAGAGAAGGAAAGAGGTAGTGGTGGTAACATTAAAAGGTTTTGTGCTTTTTGTCAACACCCACAACCCCACAAAAAAGTTAAATGACATAGACAACTAAGAGATGACATCCAAATAGCCAGTTATCTCACGAAAGAAAGAGCACCGACGTTTTAAATAACACTCATTTTCTTTTTTCTCCCATCAAACGATGAAAGCTTCTAGAGTTTATAATTTTTATTGGTGGTGAGGTTGAGAGAAAATTGGTGATTCTCATTCACTATGGTCAGATGTTTAAATTAGGGCAGCCTTTCTGGAGGACAACCTGGCTATGTATCACATTTCTTAAACAAATATGAATATTGTCCAAATAGCTCCATTTCTAGGAATTTTCCTGAGGAGCTAGTTGAACATATATTCAAAGGTATATAAACATTCAAAGATGTTCAAGATCATTGCTGTTTAAAAAAAGGAAGAAAATGGAAACCGATGTATTAGAGTACTGGGTCTAAATTTAAGGTTGTTAAAGAATTTAAGCAAAGAAAAGTGTCCATTTGTTGAGTGAAAAAATATAAAATATATTGATGTTTGATCCCATTTTTGAGGAAATAGATACATATAACAGGAGTGTAGGGAGTGTTTACCTTATTTTTATAAATACTCCCATTATTTCTAAAATAAATATCTGTTGTTTTTGAAATAGAAAAAAATATTTTACCTTAAAAAAGAAGGCACTTTCTAATGCTAAAATAATATATAAATATAAAATTCTACAAGTTTGGACAGAGAAAATACAAATATGTTTATTGGTTAATAGGAGATGCCTTAAAAGTTGTTTTCCATATATTGACCTTGACCTGCGGGTTAACTTCCTTTGATAAAGGAGGTCCTGAGGGTAAGAGGGACATTGCGAATGCTCTGAGACATCGATTCATTTGGTTACATTTTTAGTAAGCTCTTTTTGTTGTGTTTCAGGTTTATAACGTCATCCATTATTCAGATATGCTTTTATTAAATTTCCCAAGGATACGATTTTAGAATGTTTGAGGGCAGTTATAGAGCTCTAAATGTTTTGCTCTCCTAAAAACAAGTAGCTTAAATCTCACCAGCTACCACTTCTGATGACATTTCTCTAATCCTGGCCTTTACTGCTTAAGTAGAAATTTAAACAGTAGCTTAAATTCAAGCCACCAAGTGTTGGGATAAATACATCTTCAGCTGCATGAGATATATGAAAACAGCATGCGAGAAGAGACTGCAGTTGTGCCTCTATAAAAAATTGACAGAAATTATTTGAGTTTGAGTAGCACACATGGAGATTTTTCTTCTAAGGCCATTTTGATTAATCTAATCTACCCCAACAAATTCATAATTCAATCTGAGAGGTAAGGGTGCCTGGAGATGCCCTTTACTATCATCCAAGGGAAAGAAAATATGTCTAAGCGAGAGATGAAAACATGGCAGGTCTAAGTAGGTGATAAGGATCTGAACCGCGGCTGGCATGATAATGTGCAAGTGACAGCTCCTGGGAGAGGATGCGGACACCCTGTGTTCTCACAGCCACAAGGACCGGGACACAAGGAAACCAGCTTTTACATCAAGTATCTTCCTTCCATTATCAGCAAGGGAAGGCAATGTCCTGCATGCCCCAATCGGTATCTGCAGACATTTATTTATTTAAGAGAAATGGAGTTTTCTAAGTAATTATGCCCTCAGGTTTTCTTACACTATTCCTGGAATGCTTCTAAGAAGCATTGTTTCAATTTGCCCAAAAAATATAAAAAAATAAGTTAATTAAAGAAGAACATAGACTACATCTAGATTAACTGAGCAATGGTGTATATCTTCCTCCTGTTTTCCAGTTGGTTAAGACTGACTTCTTTTAGATGATCTGAAGTATTTTTTCTCTGAATGTGCACCCACACAGACATTGTACATCTAAGTCCACACATTGTTAGAACATCACAAAGGTGGTAAAAAACTATGAAGGAGACAATGAGGCACTATGAAACATAGTATAAAAAAACGGATGAATAAACACAACTGAAACAGACATAAACACAGAGAACAGACAGGTGGTTACCTTAGGAGAGGGGACTGGGGGCATGGCTGCAATGGGTGAAGGGAAAAAAAAATTAGCAAGAACATTTAATATATTGATCTGGGTGATGGCCATGTGAGCATATACACATGTCAAAATTCATCAAGCTGCACACCGAGATTTGTGCATTTTATTGGATATAAAATAATAAAATATAATATAAATAATATATAATGATATAATATAGATATATCTTAATATAAAATATAAATATAGATATAATATAAGTATAAATATTTAAATAAATATATAAATATAAAAATTTAATATGTCTAAAAATATAAAAAATATATATAATTTTACAAAAATAATCATACAAAGGACATGTAATATTCAGAGACCATCAGGGATGGGGGTGGGGGTAAAGCTAGCTCTGGGGTGGGTAGAGGAAGTAACGTTTAAACGCAGATCTTGAGATGTGGGAGACAGAGCACCTCAGACAGAAAGACCTGCAATGCGGGATGCTTTGGAGCAGAGAAGAATTTAACATTTTTAAGAAAATGAACAGAAGCAGCTCTGGTGAAGTTTAAGGGGCAGTGGGACCCGAGACGGTGGAGAAGTAAGGCGCAGAGAGGAGGGGGCGGCCGGACCGGCGGGTCTGTCAGCCATTCATGGAAGGGAAGTGAGAAACACGGAGGGCGTGTGCTGGACAATGTCTCTGACTTTAATATTCGCCAGATCCGAAGACTTATTTCTGTTCCCACAACACATCCAGCCCAAGGTCAGAGTTGGAAGATGAGCTAGTGGCGAGATCTGATGAGGAAGGCAGGCGGGTGGTGAAACTGAGCCGATTCAGGAAAGAGCTGCTCCCCAGGCCAGCAGCTCCCCAGGAGGGACCCAGTGCCAGGGCCCCGAGGAGCGGCATTTAAGCAGGACTCCGGTTCCGCCTGAGCAAAAGGCTGAGGGACGTGTCAGGAAGGCTGGCGGGGCAGGGTGGGAAAGAACCATGCCGGAGGACATCTATACGCCATTCTGAGCACAGGATGTTTGAAATGCCTGCAAAGAATCCAAGTCCAAGGGAGTGTGCACAGCAGACAATAACTGAATGCGTGATTCCAGAGCTGAGATAAAGGTCTTGGCTGGGGGCACATGTGGCGTGAGCTACACCATTTATTAAATATGCTCGAGTCTCTGAGTTCATAATAACTAATGATGCCATTAGTTTACCTCATTAGCCAGGAGGTAAGGAAAAAAATCAGATAAGGAATTTTATTGTTTCCTGGAAAAGTCAATTAGAGTAAATTCCCCTAACCTTAAACTAGGATCATTCATCAAAATATGAGAAGAGCTTGAAGCCCCGTGGCGCCCTCCTTGGACACTGGCAGACTTCCCTGGGTCCTGAACATGCAGTCTTTGTCTGCTCGGGCTGCTGTAATGGATTATCATAGACTAGATGGTTTACACAACAGAAACATGTATTTCTCACAGCCCTGGATTCTGGAAGCCCAAGACCAGGGTGCCAGCCGGGCCGGTGTCTGCTGACAACCCTCTTCCGGGTGTGCAGACGGCCGCCTTCTCCCTGTGTGCCCATGGGGCACGCAGCAGAGGGGCCAGCTCTGGAATGTCTCTGCTCGTAAGGGCACTGACCCCATGACAAGGGTTCCACCCTGGCAACCTGACCACCTCCACCTCCACATACCATCTCCCTAGGGATTAGGGTTTCAACACACGAACTGGGGAACACAAACATTCTGGCCATCGGGGTCCTCATGGCAGATATCTGGCTTGTGTTCTCATATGATTATCTGTATCCTTAGAGACGTGGCTTCATTATCTTTTAGGTAGTTAACTTTACATAATTTATAAATAGGGAAAAGGGAAATTTTCACTTCCATTTGCAATTGGCTGTTCGAAAATGATAGCAAGATACTAGTGCATACCCCCACCTGGCACACAGCTCAGAGGTCTGAGTTACACTCTAAAACATTGTTTGGATTTTTCTTTGGGAAATTATTTTATTCTAATGTTACTGAAACATTTTTTTTTCTAGATGGACAGGCCTTCATTAAATAAAAAATAGGAAAGTGGATGAGCATTGCTAAATCGCCTGCCATACGCCAGGCACCACACAGACTGTCGTTTCTGTGCTGGGGGCTGTTGTACGGACAGAACAGGGCAGTGTGTGAGGAGACAAAGGTCCTTCTCAAAGGGTCTTCCACCGGGTGACACTCAGGGAGGACACCCAACAGTCCCGTCGGCAAGAAGCAGCGAGGTCTGTGAATGAAGCAAAGCAGGGTCAGGGGAGATTGGATGGGGAGGTGAGGGAAACCTTCTCTGGGAAGATCCACGCGGACAGAGGCCTGATGAAGGCCGGTAGCTGGCCTCTGGGGAGCAGAGGAGGGAAGGATGGAGCAACACTGGAGGTCTTTGGAGCATAGCTGCCCGAGGGATCTTGTAGAAGGTCAGGGGTAGTTCTGAATGCGAAGTGTCTATATCAGGCCTGCCTAGGTGCCAGGGAGAACCAGTTTATTGAAGCCAGGGAAATAAAGGAAATGAAGACACTGCCTGGCCCATGTGAGTACTGAAGTCAAGACTTAAGTCAATACTGATTACAGAGCAGTCAAGGGGAATGTACCAGTCTTAGCATTGTTTAGGACAGAATAAGTCAGGGAGCTAGCCGGGGGGTTATGAGCAGAAGTCATAGCAGATCCTGGCCTCACAACCTCTTTTGCATTTTGCACATCTGTTTCATCCATCTGCATCAGTTTCTTGCATTGAGACACCAGTAGTGCCTTGAGTAAAACCCCGCCCCAGGCAGGCTGCCCAGATACCACCTCACTCCCCGGGAGCAGAGCTCTTGGAGGCCGCACTACTTTCCCTGTATCCTCAATAATTTCAATAGTCTGGTTTTTTCATGCCTTGAGAGTCTGCTCTAAGATAGTCTTTTATCTTAAAATAGTCAACCCGAGTCTCATCACTAAAAGAATGCAATCAAAATCCCTCTTATTTTTTATTTTTTTAAAAATAAGAAATTGAAAGCACAATGAGCAAAACCTGCTTCTGAGGAATTATTCTTTTTTACTGATGTTAAGTTTTACGTAGATGTATAGATTAAAAATCATATGCTTTATATAATTCGCCATATGTCATTTTTTTCTGCTGAGTAATTTTCTCATAATGGTACAGCCCCCACTATGTGGTTATAGATAACCTTCAACCATGCTGTATATTTTAAATGTTCACCTTGAAGAAAACAGCCAAAGAAATGTTCCCTTAGTAAACTCAGGGGTAATCAGATGTTCTCATACCCACCCCAGGTAAAATACATAATTACAAAAAACATTTTTTTTACAGAAATCCCCTCATCTTTTTTAAACCCCTTGCACTTGCCCAGCATGTTCAGGGCTACTTAGAAGCCCAGCGAAATAATCAGTGATTTATTGTCTCACAATAAACATGTAATTTAAAATACCTATCACACTAATTGTCCACTTTAAACCAAAGGAGAAACTTTGCTCACACTTAAATATATCAGTGTATGTGTGGTGAGTGCCCAACCCAGACATAAACAAAGGAAGGGGTATTTCAGTGCCACTGAGCGGGGGACACTTCTTCATGTTGGCCATTTATTTTCAGCTTGAAGATGCTCTGGTCGTTTATGAAAAATGCTGCAAAATCTCGAGAAACGTAACAGGAAATTGCTCACATGAAGGTCTGAAAGGCATCTCTGCTTCACATGTACAACAGTGAGCCTATGACAAGCACCTCAACCAGTTTATAGTTAATTTTTGAAGGTGGAAATCAATGCATACAAAGTTATACTACATGAAAAGCTCCCATTTGAAGGAGTCTATCCAGACAATGACATTGACTATTCAAAAAAAAATATCTGGACATATTATTAAAGATCATAATTAACAGAAAGACTATTAAACATGCATAAACATTCATCTATTTTATTACTAGTCCATGTTTCTCATCTTAAGAATATTAATACATTTATTAAAATACAACGTGCAAGGTCCTCAAAGGATGAGTGATGTGAACACTCTGATTGTCAGTGTTTGTGATGGTGGACACATCATTCTTGTAAAGAGAACTGGTGTCCTTCTCAGTTTTGGTAAGAACATCTTGGCATCTCACTTCAAAGCAAAACAAAACAACAGTCAAGTGATGTTTGCCTCTAACAAGATGACAGGGTCTTCTTTTGCCAATTTTCAGCCTGAAATAGCAAAATAGAAACTTTGCCTTTAGTCTCATGTGTAATGCATCCCCAGGTTTGGAGCCTCAGATTTGGGGGCAGACATTTGCTTGCACACATTTACCAGCACCCTGTGTGCCCTTCTGATGCTTTTTAAGCTGAAGGGTTTTCACATTCAGTTCAAACAGCTCAGGTGCTTTCAGTTCCACCTTCAAGGTGACCACGTTCCGTCCTGTCTGGCTGCAGAGCTCAGCACAGTCCCCTTTTCATCCTGTTACAGAAGGTAAGTGATGAGTGGGCCCTGCTGTTTTTAGTCAGGAGCCACCCCCACCCCCTCCATTGTCCCTCTGGAATCTGAGACCCTCACAGGGCATTTTACAATGTTTCTTACTCTGATTTTCTCCCTAAAAGGTGTGTGAGCCCACTGTCTCTTCTGCAAAAAGCCCAGATTGAAACAGAGTCAGTATTACCACCCGCATCATAGGAGCCAATGCACATGGAGGTGACCATGCCGTGTGACCCGCATTTTTACATGCAGCCTCTCCATTGCTACTGAAGCTGACCCCGTAGGTTCTGTGCCTGTTTCTATACTCTGAAGGAGGAAAGCAGAAGCTCTGGGAGGGCGGGTAACTTGTCTAAGGTCACACAGCTGGTCAGTTCAGAGGCAGACTTTGAACCTGACTGATTCCACCATACCGTGTACTTCTCCCTCTGATGTACTAAATTTCCCAAGACTGCCTACAATTTATGTGGGTGGGTAGGCAACATCAGTCTTCTCTTGTGAAGACATTTTCCACTGCATGGGGCTTTCCCTAGCAGCCTCTCCTTAAGAAACATGAACTCCAAAACACATTCAGATTGTCAGTTCACCAAGAGATGAGGACAGCAGAGCTGAAGTTCCCCCTTCAGATCCAGTCGCGGGGAGCCATACTGGGCACCCGTGTCCCCTGGGGCGAATGTTTCCTGTACCCAGGGGAAGCAAAGTGGCCTCGCACTCCCCACCCAGAGGCAAGGGCCTGGGGAAGGAGGCTTTGAGTCACCTGAGAGTTTCTGAAATATGCCGATGTCCCTCTGCACTCCCGAGGGTTCTGTTCCCAGCAAGGCCTCAGGGCTCTGTCTGAGAACCTGCCCTGATGAAGATGTGCCTGAAGGGTGGCGCTGGCCTGGCAGCCAGGCGGAACAGCTGCCTTGCTGACTACCTCCCGGGCAGGCTTCCAAACCGCTGGTTGAGAAGTAGCTCTTATCCACTGACCCTCGGCCGCATGGGTTTGCTCCTGTAAGAAAATGGTTACACATCACAGCAGGCCAAGCTTGGAGGTTCAGGGGATCCCTTCTTTGCTTTAGGCACTGGACCTTCTCAGAACTTCAATGGTAGACACAGTAAACTTGAGAGTAATCACCTCAGCAGACAGCACCGTGGGCCCGGATCAAAGACCCCCATTTCTTTAGCGCTGGGGAGCGTGTGCTAATCCCAAAGCTGTGGCAGCTCCAGAGGAGGGCTGAGTGTCGGCCCCAGACAGTTGTCCCTTGGATGCTACATAAGTTCTTCGTGCCTCTAAGGTAGCGTGATGGGCCCAGGAGTCACACGAGATGACTCCCACACTCTGAAATACTAAGATCTGCACAATTTCACCAAAACCTCAAAACCTGCTTTCCCATTGAAGCCGTGCAAAGAGGAGTCAGCCCGTTGCCATCCACGGACTGAGGCCGGCAGAGACCCCGGCTTCAGGAATGGGCATGGCCAGCGGCTCACCTGCTGTTGCCAAAAGCATCGGGCCCATCAGCGCTGTCCCCTGCAGGTCCCAATACACAGACGTGCTGTTTGGTCCTTAGGAAAGGAAGCAGTCTCGATCGTTCGTTTTTTGTTTTGTTTGTCTCAGCGCACTGTGACATGATGAAACGTTTCAGTCGGTTCTACTTTAGACCCAAACGTGGCATTGCAAAGTCCAAATCATGCGAGAGGTGAATGAGCTGACAAGTACCCCCCAGTGACCTCCTGTGGGGCCTCCCCTGCAGGCTCTGCGCCCCTGGGCTCACCCACATGGGCATCTCGGTGTTCCAAGTTCGGGAAGCTCACCTGCACAAACAGTGGCTCACCCTCTCCAGGGCACCGCCTCCCTGAGCAGCCCAGTCCAGGGCTCATCGCCTCTGCTACCTGGGCCTTGATTAAAAATGCTGTCAGGCTCCGTGGTTCCCTTATGGTCAGCAAGCCTGTGGCACGTCGCCCTCACCTCCAAACCCTCATGTCTGTTCTTACTTCTGCGAGCCCACGGTCAGCACCTGAACTGCTGCGCCAGGAGCCCAACAGCCAGCGCCTCCCGCCCTGCCCCTCACTGAGCCTGCCGACAGCACCATGACTGTGGGCATCCAGGTAGCCCAGGAGCTCCTGCTGGGCATCTCAGGCTGCGGGCAGGGGACTGCAGGGGCCCATGCAGCCTCCCTGGACATCCCTGTTTGCTCTCACATCCCGCCCCACCCACTGCAGTTCACAAATCCCTCTACCGTCCCTGGTCCCTGAAAATGCCTTTTTCTCATACACCTGCCCCAGAATGCCCTTCGTTTTCCTCCTCTTCCATGTGACTCCGTGCTCTTTGGCAGACAGTCCTAGAATCTTCAAACAAAACTACCCTTGCTCCCGCGCCATCACATAAGAGTGACCCGAACCAGAGTCCATGTTAGGAGCACTTAGCAGGGAACTTGGCCCAAAGCCTCAGATGAAGGGATAGGGACTTGTCCCCCTTATTCTCCTGTGGACATTGTCGCAATCATGGCCTTTTTGTTGTTATGTCACATGGCCTGCCTTTGCTTTGTCAGTCTGTGATGGAACAAAAGATCACTTTTATTACCATAATTGAATAATAAGAAAGAAGCCTACTGCACATTCACTCTGGGGTTAAGAAAGGATGGGCACCATACAAGTAAATTTAATAAAAACCTATTTGTGACCTAATCATCTTGGAGATGTGTTAATTTCAATTTCATATATTTCATGCTATTTAGGGAGAAAGAGTAAAATTGAGCATTATTAACTCCAGTTGGGAATGAAGACAGTTGAACAGATAAAACTTCATTGCTTATTATTCAATTTCATTTTTATGCTAAAATCAGCTAGATGGGGGAGAGTCTATATCCGTAGCCTCAGGAATAATGTCCCTACAATCAAATCAGTCTGAGAAGAGCTAATGGAGATCGGGATTTTTAAAGTAACAGAAAAACCCAAGTGGCCAAAGTTGAATTCAGCGTCACTGGAAAAGCTTGTAAAAAGAAAGCAAGGGCGCTAATTGTCAATATTCTCATACGTTCTTACATTCCGCACATCTGGACACAAACTCATTAAGGAGTTTTACATCTTCGATGAAAATTGCATGTTTCTTAAAACTGTATACACAAGAGAACACAGATCAGAAAGGATCGGGTGACCCCAGCCTTGCTTTGCTTCTCCTTCAATTGACCTCTGAGTCAGTGACCCAAGGGGCCCGAGAGTCCGTGCAGAGAATATCTCTAGTTGCTGGCAAATTAGATCACAGGGAATCACTGTCCATGGTGGGGAGTTCTCACATGAATCTGCTTCTGTATCCTGTCACTGACGTAAAGTCATCTTGGTGGTTTTCAACTCTAAATAAATACAATCAGAAGTAGTTATTCCATTTTAAAAGAATAAATACCCAAAGTACCATTTCAGAGCAGGTGAAAAGCAGAAAATGGTCTGTAGGGCAGGGGGAAGGGAAGTTGGGGTGGGGCTTGAGCTCGGCTTGCTGAGTTGACTGTGATCTGTAATCAATATTAACCACATCATACACAGGGAGGCGCCGTTCGCAGAAAAAAGAGTTGGAGTCGTACTTCTTTCATCCCCTGAAGGTCATAATAAGGTGGGTGGGATGACGAGGAAATTGATGGAAGGTAGTTGGTTCAACAATGGAGAAAAATACCTCTGTTCTGATGAGGAATTCTCTCCAGCAATCTTGCAAAGGTCTGACCTCTGCTGTAAATTTGCTTGAGAACTAGAATGGAAATTTTAAATGAGATTTTTTTGTGATTTCTGGTCTCACTGAGAGCTGAAAATGACAATTATTCAATTTAAGAGACCTTCTGCCTGCAACATGTGGAAGAAGCCTCTGGTTTGATGGCCCGGCAGACTAGTGTGGCCTCCTTGCTCCAGAAAACACCAGTTCCAAGCATGGCTGATAGAAGGGCACATGTGTCCCCTGTGTCAAGTAATGAAGGGCTTCAAGAACTGATCCTGCGACAGGGGAAGAATAGACTTAACCTTCCCTGGGGAGTGTCCAGCAAACAGATGTGAGCAATTTCACCAAGTAAAATTCCCACAGAAACTCTAAAAATGTCCCAGTGTTTCCAAAGTTCCATTGTCCCTTTGTGGTAGGGGGGCCCGTCGATTTCCTTTTGAATGGATGTTGAACCTCTGTAGTGTTTCTCGGATGCAGAAGTCCCAGCCTCCACACACAGCAAACCTATTAACATGCAGGAGGCAGGGCATGGGGCAACATGGAGCCATGGTCTCCTGCATATGGACTGTGCCTAGGGGTCAGCGACAGCCACAGGTGAGACACTACAACACTCTGAGATTCTATCCAATATAAACGATAAAATTATAGATAGAGACAGACACTGCTATAGATACAAATACAGACACACATCCTGAAATGGTATGAATATTGAGATATATGTATTAACATAGACACAGACATGGATATGGATATTGATGTAGACATATGATACTGACATTGATACAGGTGGATAGAGATATCCACCTGTGTCAGTATCAATATGATACTGATATAGACATTGATAGCGATGCTGATGGATACAGATACAAATACAGATGGATATAATTAGATTCTTATGGAGATGTTGGTATTGCCACATATCTTGATATAGATACAGACAGATACAGATGTAGATACAGTTAGTGATTCAATCCAATAAAACTTTAATTAAATTTTACTCGGTTTTGTACCGAGGGCTGAGACCATGAGCAGGTGAAGCAAACCCAGCTGAGTCCCTACTCTCACACCGCTTACAGCCTCGTGACAGGCAATCAGTTTAGTCATAAAACAATCATGTGATTACTGGAACATTTTGCCCCTTATAACAAAATCTGTGTCTGAGGAAAGCCCAGTACTCACCAGTTGTAGAGAAGTCATGGCCACCTGTCCTGCCCCACGGGGTCTCAGCTCCCATGAGGACGTGAGCACCCCCTTCTCACGACAGACATGGGGCCTTGCAGTCGGACTGTGCTGACTGGTGGGGGCATCTGACCCCAACCATGTGACATGAAGCAAAGGGAGCAGGTTGGGACTGACCGACACCATCACCCAGAAACCTCTGGCCTCTCCCCTGAGCTCTGCCATCGCTCCTCTCAGGCCAGAGGCTCAATTCCAGCTCTTCCCGTCCCCCCACTCCAGGATATTATATCAGCACAGACATCAAAATCAGTTTTCCCAACAGGAAAATTCTATGTGCATGTTTGAACATAATACTGCTCCATTTGAGAAAATGGGATGGATGCAGTGGGTCAACCTGGGAATGCTATTGACCCAAGTAGACTGTGGCTATCAGCGTTCAGGGTTCACATTGCAGGCAAGTGTGAAAACAAAATTCTCGCTGACAGTCACGTCAGAAAAGCCACTTCACTGGGACTAGCATATTCTTTTTGTTGGTCTTTCTAGAGGTGCACAAAGAGTATCACATGCCCAAAAAGCACATTGATCAGAAATACCTGGGTGAAGCTGAAAGTGCACAAAAGGAATTGCTAGTGAGAAAATTCTATGACTTAGGAAATGAAAGCAGTAGAAAAGCATCTGGAATGGTAGATATTTACATTATTGGTAACATTTGGCAATTTTACTTGTATTTGTATGTGTGTATACACACACACAGACACACCTCACAGTGACTGCACACAGCCTCTCTCCCCAGGCACTATGCTGTGCTCTTGAAATATTTTCTAATTTAAACCACCCAACAATCCTGTGGGGTAAAAATTATTATTAAGAGTGGATAAGGAAATCTGAAGCTCCAAACATCCCGTCAAAGACCAGGGTCACACAGCTTGTCTCAGAATCAGGATTTTAAATCCAGTTTTGACAGATTCTAAATCCTGGGCTCTTGGCATAGCTGTGTTGGTTGTTTATTTCAAAGAGGATGAGGGTTTTCTGGAAAGGAAGGACTCTCTGTTCTCCCACTTATTACCCTCGTCAGCTAACTGAGACTTTAAGACCCATCAGCCGGACATCACGTGCCCCTCCTGTAATCACTGACCAGAGTTTCCCTCTCCTGGGCCCAGTCTCAGGAATGATGTCAGATTGAGGATGCAAACACGTTTTGGAAAAAGCCAGTGCATGGTCTAGGCCCTCAAGAGATGACAAGTGAAAGGCATACCTAAGTCTTTCTCATGCTTCAGTGTGGTGCCCTCCATAAATTTTATGCATCTTACACCCACAGAAAGCTACCTTTGAAAACTCTCTTGGAACTATCTTTGCAGCTCTTCATCAAAAGAAATGGAGAATGGAGTTTAACAGCAACTTTAAGGCCCATCTGTTTGGTGGTGCTGCAGCAAGCTCAGCCCGTGATGGGCACAGAGCAGTGGAAACATTACCTACGATGCCCTTTATGCAACACCAAAGAGCTCGCAATCCAGTAATGAAGTGCCACCGAGCATCTGTTCGTATCCCCATGCAGCATGAGGACCACATTTCTAAAGATGGGCTCTCCAGCATCTGGTTCAAATGAACTGTTTAATTTCAGTACGTTTTTACATTTTTATTTTGCCAAAAGAAACTTACACTTCATTTAATGACATTTCTTTTTTTCACCCTAAGACTAAACTGAAATGGTCACTCCATGTGGCAGGTGTGTCTCCAGGTTTCAGGCCTACTTTAGGAACTAGCCATGGAAAGCCCTGAGCTCACCAAGCTTTCAGAACATCCTTGCTTCTATTGAACATGGACAGCAAAAGTCTCACCTCCCTGATGCCCGTAGGAAAGAGAATTGTTAAAATCATATCAGTGTTTTTTTCCCAGAGCCGCTCATGTTTTATTAGGTATTTTATAATTGCATAAATGTAAAATCATGCAAATGCTTTACTGTGCATATTCTCAGTCCATCTAAACAACAGGTTCCTATAGCAGTGATGACTTCTGACTCCAAAGGACAGCCACAACCGAGTTCGGGTGAGCTCCATGAATCGGGAGCTGTCCCTTCCTATAGCAGCTAAGATGCTTGACTGGCCTGCCTGTCCTCTGTCAGGGTGGTCTGGGTTTTCCTGCACATGAAAATCACGGTGTGTGCTTGTGGGAGTTCAATGCTGTCCCCAGCATCGTGATGGGGTTGATCTCCCAGTGCATGCAGTCACTCTGGGGTCTGCTGTTCCTCAGAAGCTCAGAGGACAGCAATACAAGTGGCTCGTCTCTCCGTTGACGATCCAGACAAGATCTTGCAGAGCACAATGGGAAGTGGTCCATGATTCCTTTCTCCACCTGCCTGTAGGAGCGGCCGCAGCCCTGACTTTCCAGAAAGGCCTCTGGAACCGAATGGGATTTCCAGCAAACAGCAAGCTAGCATTGCAGTCTAAGTGACCCGCGAGCATCTGTGAGTCCTTCTGCCCCCCACCTTGGGCATTCGTGTGTCCCAAGGGAATGTCCACTGGGTAGCTGTTCCTGTCTGGGAACCATGTGGCAGCGATCCCCAGCCCTTCTGTGGCCATGCCAGGGACCCCACGCTGTTGCCACAGGGGTCCTGGTGCCCTTGGTGGTGCAGGGTGAGGCATTCGCAAGAAGTGGGACGTGCAAGCTCAAATGGACACAGACTGGGCAGATATTGGGGTCTCCCAAAGTTTAGGGATCCTGGGATTCAATGTTCACCAAACGTTCCTAGGCACTTACAAGGATGACAGTTTCTCTAAAGGAAGTAAAATGTACTTTTGCTTTAAAAATATTTTTAGTCAGAGTCTACATATTTGATAAATACTTCTTTCCTGGCATTGAACTTTGGAAAACTGTGGTGTGGTCCTGCAGGATGGAAGTTCAGAGTCTATAAACCGTGTCCAGTTTTCTGGCACTGTGTGTGTAGTTGTATGTGAGGCTGTACCCTTTCCTTCCACAGTCATGTTTGTTACAGACCAAATGGCTTTACCCCACATCCAGAGAAGATGAAATGAAAATCAGGCTGCAGGCAGCCAATGGCAGAGTAAAGATTCAAACTCAATCCCATCTGATTCCAATTTTATATTCTTACTTTTGTACCTACGAAGGGAAGCAAAAACCATTCTTTTGGTTAATGGTTTATTGGTTTGCCTTAGACCCACCCTACATAGGCACCCAGCTATGGCTATCACGTCTTTGTTTCCATGATCAATTCGTACCATGTTTGTCGAGGTTTTAAAAGACCCAGCTCGGGAGTCTCTCTAAAGGTTGTATTAGTAAACACAGCAGAGCACATACTCAAGAGTCTTATGTTCTGAACAATCTTCAGTTCCTTTATAAACTGCCCATCTCAGGTGCAAGGATTCCTCCTCTGCACACTTGCCTTAAGGATACTGCCACGACTGGGCTAACTTCTGAATCGGCACCGTGGTCGGAGGCTTAGGGACTGGCTGTGGTTCTGGGGCCCCAGCCCCCAGGAAACGGGGCTGCCCCAGGGCAGTGGTAAGGAGTGGGGGGCAGGAAGGAGAAGCCGAGGGTGCTGCTCCAGGCCCCACCACCCACCAGACCCTGCCAGGAACAGGTAGAGCCCAGGGCTCCGACAAGCCACAGGCCATTTCTGTATAAGCAGACGAGAGCGACAGAGCAAAGGGGATCCTTTTAATACACATGTGTTGACTTACTTCCCTGTGAATCACCGACAGTACAATGAGGTAAACACAGGTGCTCTTTCTTGGTTACCAGCTTTGGGGGAGCAAATGTTTGCAATCTGTTCTTTGAAAGCCCAGAGTGTTAGCTTTGAAAAATGTTGCTCAGAAAGCCAGGAGCTAATGAACTTCCTTGGAGGGCATCCCACAGCTCTGGCTTACCCAACCTGTTTTTGAAAGCATTTGCCCTCATCCCTGGCAAGCTAGCTCTATTTGGGACTAATCATGGAGGGACCCTCGGCCGAAGAAGGAAATGGAAGCAGTGGTTCTGGGAGGCGCACGCTCCGCCCTGCCAGCACCACAGCTATGCTCAGCCCATCTGCCAAGCCTCTTCTGAAATCTTCCATATGGAGGTGAGGGAGCAGCAGTGAAGGTGTAAGGCAAAGGCCCACTTTTCCTCATTGGATAGCTCTGAGTCTTCACGTGGTCCCCATAATCAAGCAGCTAGCAGGAGGAAAAGAACAGGATGATTTGACGTTTTGTTGTTTAAATCTACTCCCTGGCAGTGAAACAGCTCCGCAAAGCTATTCTGGTACATGAGTAAATTCCCCGGAAATGGAGGGAACTTTCCCAGGTAGGAAACGTCACCATTAAGTCTTCCTTTGGGACAGAAGAGCAGGCACTTCCGGCACCGTTCAGAGCGGCCAGTGCTCTCTGCGCCAGCTGACGCCAGCCGCCCTGGGCAGCCAGGACACCTTAGTCCTGAAGCAGAGCCTGGGGAAACCTGCCCAAGGTCACCTGGGGCTGAATGAGCCCATGAAGATGTCCCAACAGCAGCCTCTGAGCTTACAGTCACCTCCTGTCCCAACCATCTTCTTTTACTTGAAGAGCATAAGGGAAATTGTCTGCCACATTGATGCAGAAGAGAATAAACTTTGGCCTTAGACGTACATTATTTTTGTCTCAGATGAGAGCAAGTTGATGTAAGCTGAAGATGCCACGGTTTTCCCCAGGAAAGACAGCCTTGCTATCAGTCACCCTCCCAGCAAATTCTTCATTGGAAAGTTCCCTTATCAAGATTGCATGCAATCGACAGAGCTATTTTGAAAGTCAATGTCTTGCTCTTTTTGAAAGCTTCACTTGCTGTGTGCTTTTATAGGCATGCTTCAAACTGTCGGAGTTTTGTTGCCGTTGATAAAGCCAGCCTGGGATTGATGCCTGGAGGGTGGTCTGACTGAAAATTATGAGACAAAACTTGAATTAAATTAGTTCTCTTGGTAGCTCAGAGAAGGAAGGCAGAGAAGACACAGTCTCTGAGCTGCATGATTGGATAATCCATGATTGTTATTAGTCAGTGGTGACATTTTCCTGCTTTAGTGACATTTCTTACACACTTAGTATTTTTATACATAAGATAATATTTCTGGCGACGTTTGAATCCAGTGGTCTCCAAGAGACATTACCAGCAGCATCTTTAATGTTTCTACATGCTCATTGGCCATTTGTGTGACTATAGACAACAGAAATGAAACAATTGGCTTTCTTTAACAAAGTTAAATATTTACACCATAAAGCTCTTTTAGCTTTCTGTCTATTTTAAAAGATCATTTTTAGTACAGATTCCTTATTCCAATTTAGCTATTTGGGGTTTTACAGAAAATTCTCAAAATTTCTCAATAGATATCATGGTCATGTAAATGATCTCAGGTGCTCTAAGCATAAGATTATATGGGTATGCTTACTTTGGGGTTATTCGTTTTTGTTTACTCAAAGGCAGCAACATTTTGCCTCTGACAATCAGCGACCAGAAGTGGCAGTGGGTCACATCCCGGCCTTGTGACTCCTGTGACCACAGGCAGTGGAGGACTTCTGTTCCATGAGGTAAGCCTCGCTCTGGGTGTGCAGGAGCGTGAGTAAGCCCACTGATGGAGGTGCATGGTGTGGCCATGACTGAGTCCCCACGTGAAGGCATGGGCAGCTCGTGCAAAGCCAGGATTGCTCGAGATTCCCAGCTGGCCACACAGTGTGCCAGCAGGTGGAAACACCCACGTGCCGGGTTGCAGCCCTCTTGACTAAAGTGAATGACTCATTCTATAAGCCTGATTTGCAGAACATTATTTGCCTGGCTAAAAGTATGCCTCTAGGTCTATTTCTCAAAAGTTAAAACATGTTTTCTTCTTTTATTTTGTGGGAGTCAGGAATCTTTCTTTACTTTCTGAAGGTTTCAGAAACATCCACTGGAAGCAGCCCAGTGATGGTCAGGAGGCGTGCAAAGAGGCAGAGCCAGCCCAGCAGGTGGAGATGGAGCTCTGCCCCCAGAAAGGGGCAAGAGGCGAGGCCTAGGTTGGCCCCTGCCACTTCTCCTGGCCCCTCACCACTTTGGTGATTTTAACTTCCTCCACAAAATTGTGTCTCTGTGTCTTCTCAGTACCTCTTTTCTCTTTCCTCCTTGATGAAAGGTGGTCGCAGTTTCCAGCCTGTCAGACGATGCTCTGCTGTGCTCTCACCACATGGATGGTGGAGGCTCTGAGCCCCCTGGCTGAATAAGGCATTTCAATGCTTCTATCGGTATTTATTCCCCTAGAAAAATAAATATTGCTTCTCCTAAGTGTCCATTACTCTGTCCCTTTTGGAGGTATTTGTGGGATTATGATGTTTCTAGAATTAAGGTTTCTGTTTATTCTAAGGAGAGAATGTCTCAAGAACATTGTGGCCCCAGTGTTTCCCTGTCTCTATAGATGCAAAGATACAGGTTCTGTGCATGCTTATCGATGGTGATAAATCATGTCATATTTATTCTGCAGCTGACCATATCTGCCATCGTTATGAGCAGCTGGAATGGATTTTCCCACCTGTGTTTCTCTGGCACAGTCCAGTCTAGGGGATTGGCTGCCTGTCGTCATGTTTCAGGGGAACCTGGAGACCCTATATACCAGCAGCACTCTTGCCTCCTCACAAAAGGAGCAAACCCCAGGGAAGAAATCAAATGCTCGCTCCCCCATCCCTGCATCTAGTGGGCAGTGAGAACAACACAAACAGAAAGTGTGCTGGCCTCCAGCCCTGTGCTCAGTGACAAGAGAAAGCACTCAGGGTCCAGTGGCTCCAAAATGCAGCAGCTGCCAAATCTGCCCAAACCCAGAACCCAGAAAGAATGAAAAGCTCCCACGTCGGGGGTGTCCCGACCCCTCGGGCCCCTGGCCTGGAGCACTGGCCTGACGGCACCAAGAGGTCCAGTCCCAGAGTAGAGATGGCGTGTGGTCACAGAGCTACGGCACTGCTGACGCCGCCGGCCACCTGCTCTTCTCCCTCCCATTTGCTTTCCTCCAGCGAAGGCCACCATCGCACCCACCTTCCTGCATGGTTCTGTGGTCCTAAGAGTCCTGTGCACAGGCTCCTGTAGGTGTGAGCCGTGTGGCAAGTAGTTGGTAAGTGTTTCCTGCTGGCTGTTGGGGGTCACTGAGAATTACTGAAAAGTCAGAAATGAAGGGAATGATACATGATATAACAATGCTGGATAAACCCCTGCTGTATTAGTTCTCAAAAAGAAAACGAATTGAAAGAGGAAACCAGTGGGAAGCGGTAAGGAGTTGGAAGCCGCGCACACTCCAGCGGGGGTCCTCCTGTTCTCGGGTGTGTGTGGGGACGGGGCACAGCTGCTTCCAGGTCATGCACAGGGACAGAGGCGGCTTGGAGAGTGCCCAGTGGTCCTACCTTGATAGCTCAGGGAAGTCACACAGAAATCATAAGTCACTTAAAAAATTGCTGTTGCCACAAAAACGTCACACAAACACATCATAAATTCACACATAGAAACACAAATCAAAAAAAAAATTACGTTGAATGATTATGAAGTGCTTATGGCCAATGTGAACCGTGTTAATGCGTCAATTTTTATAATTAATACATTTCTGAGAAGATACTAAATGGAAGAAGAAAGTTACAAGTTATACAAGTTCCCAAACACAAAAGGGGTCAGCTGTTCCATGGATGCACTATGAACAAAGTGCGACACGTGAGTACGGGAATCCGAGAGAAGCAGTAGGGCTCGGCGGCAGGCACAGCAGGGAGCTGCCAGGCCAGCATCGTGCTTCAGGGGAGAAGCCCAGCTCGGAGACCAGGCCCACCTCTGTGCTGCCGCGCCTTCTATCCCATTTTTATCAACTCAAGGCAGATTCTTCTGGAAACAGAAATGAAAACCACGTAGGAAAGACGGCAAATCTGGCCTTTCAGAGGAGGGCTTTGTGCTGTCCAGATGTTTTTGGCAAGAAAGCCAGACAGCAAGGGGCTTCTTAAATTCTCTTCCCCATCAGAAAAACATCCTTTAGAGCAAGTTCCATTTTGTAGGCAACCTTCACGTTTCAAAGCCCTGTTAGCTAACCTGCCACAATATCTGTGTGGGTTTTTTCACCAGTTTAAAACGTTAAATGCTACCTGAAGGTTGTGTATAAATACCAACAATTTTCTTCTAAGGGTGAAGTATTTTACTAACAAACCTTTGCAGTTTGTGCGTTTCTAGAGAAAAAAAAAAGAGATCAGAATGGCTTTCTACCTGTTTGAGGATCTAGAAGAGTTCCTCTCATGACGCCGGCAGGCCTGGGAGCCTACGCATGTGACCCGGCGTGTGTCTCCAAAGGGGACCATGCTATCCGTTTCTTTTGGCACGGCGCGCTGAATGGGGCTCCCGCCCCACATTCCACTGGAGTTATTAGTCAAAGTAATCGTTTATTTTTTTCACCAGAAAAATAAACCGTGATGCACTCAACACGGCAGCTCCCCCGGCTGCATGCCGGCTCTGTTTGACTTAGGGAGCGCTCTTATGGGGAAAAATCATTCAATAATGGATGAGGAGTCTGTGAAAACTTCTCCCGCACAACATTAATTTGCTGAAATTACATGGCACTGCCACTGAAAGGGACCACCAAGGGTCGTCTGGGGACTGACAGGCCAGGGGCAAGTGCCTGCCTGGAGGACAGGAGGTCCGGGGACCCTCTCTCTGCCCCGCAGCCCTGCCGCCACCAGGAATTTAAACAGCTCCGTGGGAAATGGGGGTCGCCTGTTTCAAACAAATAAACCAGTTGATCCATTTTTTTCAGGTCACACTTGAACAGGAGCGTATGTACGAGGCAAAAATGCAGGCTGAGCTATGGGCTGTGGCTACAGCCCCAATACCATCTAGGGTCTCCAAATGTATGCTGTCCTATCCATTCTTAAACAGCACGTTCCTAAACTCAGGTTTAATGTAGGAGTCACAGAATGGCTGTTTTACAGGCAGGCAGTATGTTAGGGTGCTAAGGATTGAATTTTACTCTCTAATATTACTATTAACACAATCTTGAAAGACACAATATGGCATTTCTTGCAAGAAATAAATTTCAAATAATGTCCTTGCAAGTGCAGTGACATCACACATCTCTCTCCTCCAGCCCCTGATGGCCCGTCACCACCATCTCCTCAGTCTCCCCTGTGACATTTCACTCTCCCTTTCCTCCTCAAAACTGAGGTCTCCGGGGATATAGCATAATACCCACCTGTCCCCAGACTCAGACAATCGCCCCCTTTCCCAGTGAAGTGGTGCATATGCAAACTCCTTCCCCAGAGCCAGCTCCAGTCTCCCAGGAACAGCTTGTCAGCATGTAACCGTGAGCCCCTGTGGGTGCCACTTAGCCCCCAAACCTCATCTCCTCAGAGACAAGAGGCCCAGCCTGGGCCACCAGGTGTATTCCCCACCGAGCATTGAGTTCTAGGTCCCCTCCTCATCTTCCTGCCTGGTCTTGGGCTGCGCAAGCCAGGAGGGCAGGACAGAGCTGCTCCCAGGCAGGGAGGCCTCGCCAGCCCTTGGCACTTCAGCAGCACAGAAGCAGACTGAACAAAGGGGTTTGTTTCCTGCTTGTCTGTCTGAGAGGCCCAAACTGTGAAAAGGGGAGAAAATAGCCATAGAAAAGAGTCCCAAGCCTGCCACTTCCCCAGGGCTGAGAGGCTGGTCCCTGCTGGTGTCAGCAGACGCTTCAGGCTGCTCTTGGCCAGACACACACTCTGGAACAGGGTCCCAGGGACGGACCCTTCTTGTCCAGGGTCCCAAGCATGACAGACTTCAGAAAGGCAGCCTCCAGGATGCGTCTGGGCTTCTAGGTTCACCCAGACCATTGCTGTACAAGATTCGAATTAACAAACCAGAATATGCCTACATGATCTAACTCTGCTGACATGTCTAAATGGTAATGCCACAGGGTTTCAGGTAATAGGACCATTTATGCCCCAACACCTCCTCAAGGTTATGCATCTTCAAGATTTAAAAAATGCACATATATGCATTAAATCAGAGATGCTATTCATTATCAAATAAAACTGCAGAGGGGTGTGTGCTGTGGTGGGTGAGAGGTTCAAGCTTCAGGGTGACATTAGGGTGGAGATCTAATATACATTCATTCCGCACTGTGGGAGCCGAAATCACAGGCCCAGAAGGGCTCGTGAACCCCCTTGGTCCTGAGCATTGGTGACCTTGCCTTATCAGTTCCGTCAGAACAACCCCCACACACAACATGCCCCGGATCACTGGGGGGCCTTAACCTTTAAACTTGGGGATCCAGGGTGCGGCTGATCCCATGGCCCTGCAGAACTGCTGTAGGGTTCTGTATGAAAGAATGGCTGTCCCCTCCCCAGAGCCACCCCAGGGTCCGAGGGCCCGGGCTCCCCAGCTGAGGGGTGAGAGGACCTGGGAAAATCCTCAGCTTCCCCAACTTGCCGTTGTGCCGTGTGAGCACTGGCAGACAAACACCTCTGCATGTGAGCGGATGAGAGGCTCAAAGGGGTGGCCTGCGGGGCCTCCAACTCAGGGCCTGGCACGTGTCTGGTGACCCCTCGACGAGCCCCTTCCAGGGCTGCCAGCTCGGAGCTCACGGAGACCAGGCTGCACGCCGGAGCTTGGGGCGGACACCATGCGGCTCGCCCTGGTCCACCCTTTCCATCAGGGGAGCTGAAGGTTTAAGTGCTTTTGTGTTTAGCCATGTATAGTCTCTGCTATAACATTTCTAAACACAACGGGAAGTGTTTAGCTTTTCCCAGAGTGACATGGGACTCGGATTGCCAGGCCCAAGGCTGCCAGCCTGGAGGGCTTCCTTTCCCAGGCCGGGGCCACAGTCATCCGTCATTATTCTGAACGTTTTGTTTCCACTTTCAGCTCTTCTGCTCCTAGACTCCGATTTCAAAGCTGGGACCACAGGCTCTGCGTCTGGAGCCAGGATAAGTGTTCAAAGGGTTGTGGCATCAGGTGACCACACTCCCATTCCCAGTGCGGACCCTGCCTCATGGCCCCGCTGCTCTCGGCCCTCCGAATGGCCACAGAAACCCTGACTCAGAACCTGGATGAGATTTCCTTAAACCACAGGACCGGCAGAGAAGCGAACGCAGGAGGATGCGCTCTGTGAAGCGTATTTGAAAGTAAAAGAAATAAGCTCTCCTCTCTGTTTATGAACAAATGATTTAAAGTGTATCCAAGCAGATGCATTTTGGGAGACAGCGGGCAGATGGCTGTGTAGACATCAGTCCGGGGGAACCTCACTGGAAGCATGTGGAGATACTCCTTTCTTACATTAAAACTAAGCATCTTTTTTATGTTGTGATAATTGCCGCATTTACTTCATTTAAATAAAGAAAAATATCACACTGTGATGGAATTTAAACTATGAGGAGACTTTCATCTTTGCACAATTACACGATACTTAAACATATTAAGATGCAATTAGTATGGCTGGAATATTTCCAGAGCATGGGCTTCTAATATATTCCAAATAATTTCTTTAAAATGTATTTTTTTCTCTTATTATGCTTTCTTATTGCTCCTGTAATTATTTTAATTATCATTTCTAGTGCATGTTTTGTAGCCAAGGCTGGGAGTGGGGTCTTCCCAGTACAGGGCCCCTTGCTGAGGTCCATGTGGCCTCCTGCATGTCTTAAATCACCTGAGTTCCAGAGGATGAATGATTTCAACAAGTCCCCACTGATGAGCACTTTGTGATATGTGATTTCAACTCCACACCCCATTTCTTATCACAAACAAAGAGTGCCCAGTCATATACAAACTGTAAACCATTAGGGAAAAAAGGGTTAAATTTCAAACCAAAAATTCACAATGCATATTTTATCCATCTAAGGATGGGGGTAAAATCCCCCAGTACCCACCTGATGGGTCCAGTGAGGAGGTATTTCAGTCCGTAAAACCTTCTTCCTGGAGGAAAACTCTCCTTTTCTCGTTGGTTTTAGGTTATTTATTGTCAAGAGTGAGTCTCTGTACTTGTAACAGCAGTGTGGAAATAAACCTTGCACATATGACCAATTTTCTGAAGAAAAATAGAGCTTTTTTGGACATTTCTGTACCATTTATCTTCCATTTCAATAATTTGTTCATTAATTTTAAGTCTTCAGTGTGGAACACTATTTTGTTTACTCTGGAAAAGCAAGCAGATGCTCTCAAATGGCTGAATTTGCTGGATTTGGTGCATTTTCTTAAGCTCCTACTCTTGCCTCTTTCCAGTGGGAAGCATTTCCCACTCCCCACTGGAGGCACCCGCTGCAGAGAGCTGACAGCTTGTATGCCTTCCTGTTCCCTTCCTGATGCCACCGAACACAGCCTGCCAGCTGCACCTTCCTGTGACAGTCACCCCCAAGCAGCATTCGAGTCTGGGGTTCCAAGGAAACCAGCCAGGACAGAATCCCTGCCCAGCTGGGAATTTTCCCCCTGGGGATTCTTCCATGGGCTGCAGACAAGACACCTGGCCAGGGAAGAGCTGGCAGAAGGAGGCAGGTGTCATCCATCTTTCTCTTCTTGTATCTGGACCACCCCAGCCTCTCAGGCCCACAATGTGCGTGCACCTGTCTCCCCTCCCCTTTCACCTCTGAGGCCATGAGTCAGAGGCTGCCCCTGTGGGGAACGGTAGGATCCTGAGGGTGAGGTTATCTCCGGCAGCCACGTCCTTTTGTGCATCCAGGACAGGTGGGCTCTTCACTCACATTTTGCAGGTGGGGAGGAGGGGCTGTGGCCTCAGGCCCTCCATGCATAGTGGGCCGGGAGCCTGCCATGTAGCAGGACTCCTCTAAGCAAGGTCAGGATTCTGCTCAGTCTGCCAAGCACCCCGGTGGCACTGACAGGTGTCGGTCACAAGCCTGAGGGAAGTTGTCTGATGCTTTGGGGGCTTGTTTCCCAGGAAAAAAATTAACTTAAACCCCTTTAAAACATCCAGATCATTACACGATTCTTTTTCAAATGCCTCAGTGGTATCTAAATACAGTTAATTGTAGCACACAAATTTATGTCTAAGACATTAATTACTGTGGAGAGGGGGCTAATGACCTCGAAGTGCAATGCACAAGCTCTAGCTGAGAAGGCTCAGGGCCAAGGATGGGAGCTCCCAAGTGTCCTTCGCAAGGAGAAGACAGCCACGTCACTCTCACCCGGTCCTTCGGGGGCACACAGGAGAGCAGAGCCCACAGACCCATGCCTCTGGTCTCTGGTGTCAGGCTGGGGGACAGCCCTGGAGCCTCCCGTCTGCTTGTAGGTTTGTGTATCCATCTGCTGTTGATGCTGGGATACACCTGAGACATTCAGACCCACCAAATTCATACTTTGTAACCAAAATCAAGAAGCAGTGAATGTTAAATTAACTTAGCTGTAATACCAAAGGCTTGGTGGAAGGAGATGCCCTTCCTCTGGGATGTGGACATTTTTCCCTGGACTGGCTCATCAATTCCACACGTGTGAGGCATAGGTGATTGCTGATTTTCCTTCCCCATGAGAAACCCAAACTCTAATACCACACCCAGTTTTGCCATAAAGATATGCAACCAGTTCTCGCTGTTCTGAGCCGAGTTCTAAAGAAAGTTTCTGAGACCTACAGGGCTCAGAGCAAAGGAAGTCCTGGAGCCATTTCTGGAGCCTGTGTCCCAGGATGGGTGTGAAGGGCTGACCCAGCACTTGGTGCCAGGTGGACAGTCACCCTTCTGTGACCCAGTTTCTTATATCCTAACATGGGGTAAATTGAATAAACAGCCAAAAATTAGTTTTTGTTAAAATGGGATATCCAATAAATTCTGAATAAAATTATTTTATCTTCAATGAGTTACTATCTTAATACTCAAATAAAATCAGAGCCCTTTTTTCCTTTTAATTTACACCAAACCTCCCTTTCCCTTAGGTCTGAATATCTTCTGTCTGGACCATGGGCACAGAGCAAGACTCCCAGTCTGTGAAGTAGATTCTGAACTGGACTGTCAGGTTTGCCTACACAACTCTTCAGGTAAACGTTGCAAAGCCAGACAGTCTGCATGAAGCATCTGAGCGTCTTTCTCTGGAAAGGCCATGACAGGCAGCACAGCTAACAATTTTCACACATGAGCCTTGTCGGGGCTCAGGCTGGCATTTCATACTCTCCACCTTATAGCCACTCTATTCAGGAAAGAGCCCTCTGACCCCATTTCAGAGATGAGAAAACTTAGGCTGTGACAGGTCCACCTCCAGTGTGCAAGGGCAGACCAGAGTTAAGTCTGACCAAAGCAACCGGAAATAAGTCAGTAAAGCAAGTTATTTTGTATCAAAGAACTAACTACGTGGTTATATTTTCAACCACTAGTTGGCTGACTAGTGGCGGGTGAATGCAGAACCATGGTCAGATTCTCTGCTCAGGTTTCAGTAGAAGGGAGAAAGGAAAATCAAGTAAACACAGAGCAGTAAGTCCAAAAAGAAAAGAGGTAGTACAAGAAAAAGGAGATTCAGGTAGTGATTCTAGGACTTGCAAGATGGCAGCGTGAGAGGTGAGATGGAGAGCTCCCAAAACCACAAACAATACAAAAATATAGTTAATTAATACAACTAATCTTAAACAGCAACAAGAAAGAAGGCTGAACCAGACTGCAAACAGACCTCACAAACAAAGCAGACCTCATGAAACAGGGTAATGTATGAAAGCCTTGATCCGGCGGGCCCCAGGCCCTTCCCCGACCCCAGCTCACTGGCGGGAGGAAGAGAAACAGAGCAGGGAGGGGGTGGAAGTCTGGGACTGCTGGACACCCAGCCCTGGAGATCTGCTTTGTGAGCAGAATCCTATAGTATGTGATGCTCTGGACATTGGGGAGCTGGGACAGGCGGAGTGCCTGGGAGACTGATATTCTGGCCGTTTGTGGAGGAGGGGATCCACACCCGGCTGCTCTGGGACAAGGGAAAGGCAGGCAGTCTGAGAGGCTTCCTAGCAGCAAGAGGGCTGCTGAGGGGACGGGGTTTGCACGGAGATTGCTGTGCGGGAGAAGGGAGAGCTGGACAAGGTTGTCTGGGTGCACACTGCCCAGCTGGTTGGGAACTTTGGGGAGCTTCAGGTGCTTCATCCCACTGGCTGCCTACGCATCTCTGAAGCCCCCACAGTGACACAGCCTGCCGAGCCTTCCTACTGGCCTGCAGGCACCTGCTTACAAACCCGCAGTCACTGCACAGGTGTCAGGACAGCCAGACGGAGGCCCCGCCTACAACAGCTAGAGACACAAAGCACAGAGGCTTACACGTATGTGCTTGGCCCACTGGCTCTGACACTGGAGACAGGCACAGCAGATGGGAATCAGGAAACAGAGCTTTCCTCCACCCAGGCATCAGCTCCGTTCCCCTACGACTCCCAACCTCACCCTAGGGGCTAAGTAGCTCCAGAGACTGGAGTTTCTGCACACTAGTGGGCACCACACAGAAATATGAAATGACAAAAGAACATGGTTCAGACCAAAATCTCACAAACTCCAGAAAGAGGGCCAAATGAAACAGAACTCACAAATCTTCCTAAAAGAGAGTTCAAAATAAAAATTATAAACATGCTATGGAGGTACAGAAAAGTATTCAAGAACTCAGGAACGAATTTAAGTTGGAGATTCAGTCATTAAGAAATTCCATATCTGAAATGAAACATACAATGGAGGGATATAAAAGCAGATTATATGTAGTAGAAGAGATGGTAAATGGAATAGAAATTAGAGAAGAGGAATACAAAGAAGCTGAGGCACAGCAAGAAAAAAGGATCTCTAAGAATGAAAGAATATTGAGAGAACTGTGTGACCAATCCAAACGCAACAATATTCGCATTACAGGGGTACCAGAAGAAGAAGAGAGAGAAAAAGGGACAGAAACTGTCATTGAGGAGGTAATTGTTGACAGCTTCCCCAATCTGGGGAAGGAGATAGTCTCTCAGGCCATGGAGGTGCACAGATCTCCCAACACAAGGGACCCAAAGAAGACAACATCATGACATATAGTAATTAAAATGGCAAAGATAAAGGATAAGGACAGACTATTAAAAGCAGCCAGAGAGAGAAATAAGATTACATACAAAAGAAAGCCCATCAGGCTATCATCAGACTTCTAAGCAGAAACCTTAGAGGCCAGAAGGGAGTGGCATGATGCATTTAATGCAATGAAGCAGAAGGGCCTTGAACAAAGATTACTTTATCCGGCAAGATTATCATTTAAATTTGAAGGAGGGATTAAACAATTTTCAGATAAGCAAAAGATGAGAGAATTTGCCTCCCACAAACCACCTCTACAGTGCATTTTGGAGGGACTCCAATAGATGGAAGTATTCCTAAGGCTAAATAGATGTCACCCAAGGGAAGACAAAGAGTACAGAATATGATTCATAACATACAAAGAATAGAGGAGGAAGAAAAAGGAGGAAAAAAAAGAACCTTTAGGTTCTGTTTGTAATAGTATAGAAAGTAAGATAATTAGACTGTTAGATAGTAAGGGAATTGCCCTTGAGCCTTTGGTAACCACAAATCTAAAGCCTGCAATGGCAATAAGTACATACCTATCAATAATCACCCTAAATGTAAATGGTCTGAATGCACCAAGCAAAAGATATAGAGTTAGTGAATGGATAAAAAAACAAGACCCATTTATATCCTGCCTACAAGAGACTCACATCAAACCCAAAGACATACACAGACTGAAAGTAAATATTTCATGCAACTAATAGTGAGAAAAAAGCAGGAGTTGCAGTACTTGTATCAGACAAAAGAGATTTCAAAACAAAGAAAGTGACAAGAGGCAAAGAAGGACATTACATAATGATAAAAGGGTCAGTCCAATAAGAGGATATAACTATTATAAGTATCTGTGCACCCAACACAGGATCACCTACATATGTGATACAAATACTAACAGAATTAAAGGGGGAAATAGAATGCAATGCATTCATTTCAACACACCACTCACTCAAAAGGACAGATCAACCAGACAGAAAAGAAGGAAAGAGAGAGAGGCACTGAACAACATATTAGAATAGATGGACCTAATGGACATCTACGGAACACTCCATCCAAAAGCAACAGGATACACATTCTTCTCAAGTGCACATGGAACATTTTCCAGAATAGAACCCATACTAGGCCACAAAAAGAACCTCAATAAATTCAAAAAGATTGAAATTGTACCAACCAGCTTCTCAGATGACAAAGGTATGAAACTGGAAATTACTCAAAGAAAATGAAAAAGCCACAAACACATGGAGGCTTAATAACATGCTCCTAAATAATCAATGGATCAATGACCAAATAAAAACAGAGATCAAGCAATATATGGTGACAAATGACAACAATAATTCAACACCACAAAATCTGTGGGATGCAGCGAAGGCCGTGCTAAGAGGGAAATATATTGCAATAGAGACCAACCTCAGGAAAGAAGAACAATCCCAAATGAACTGTCTAAACTCACCATTAATGAAAGTAGAAAAGGAAGAACAAATGAGGCCCAAAGTCAGTTGAAGGAGGGATATAATAAAGATTAAAGCAGAAATAAATAAAATTGAGAATAATAAAATAATAGAAAGAATCAATGAAAGCAGGAGCTGGTTCTTTGAGAAAATAAACAAAATAGATAAACACCTAGTCAGGTTTATCAAGAAAAAATGAGAGTCTATACACATAAACAGAATCAGAAATGAGAAAGGGAAAATCACTACGGACACCACAGAAATACAAAGAATTATGAGAGAATACAATGAAAAATTAAATGGTAACAAACTGGATAACCTAGAAGGAATGGACAACTTTCTAGAAAAATATAACCTTCCAAGGCTGACTCAGGAAGAAACAGAAAATCTGAACAGACCAATTACCAGCAAAGAAATTGAATTGGTAATCAAAAAACTACCTAAGAACAAGACTCCTGAACCAGATGGTTTCACTGCTGAATTTTATCAAACATTTAGTGAAGACCTAATACCCATCCTCATTAAAGTTTTCCAAAAAGTAGAAGAGGAGGGAATACTCCCAAACTCATTCTACCAGAACAACATCACTCTAATACCAAACCAGGCAAAGACACCACAAAAAAAGAAAATTACAGACCAATATCCCTGATGAACATAGATGCAAAAATACTCAACAAAATATTAGCAAACCGAATTCAAAAATACATCAAAAAGATCATCCACCATGATCAAGTGGGACTCATCCCAGGGATGCAAGGATGGTACAACATTCGAAAATCCATCAACATCATCCACTACATCAAAAAAAAAAGGAAGAACAAAAACCACATGATCATCTCCGTAGATGCTGAAAAAGCATTCGACAAAATTCAACATTCATTAATGATAAAAACTCTCAACAAAATGGGTATAGAGGGCAAGTACCTCAACATCATAAAGGCCATATATGAAAAACCCACTGCCAACATTGTACTTAACAGCGAGAAGCTGAAAGCTTTTCCTTTAAGATCGGGAACAAGACAGGGATGCCCACTCTCCCCACTTTTATTCAACATAGTTCTGGAGGTCCTAGCCATGGCAATCAGACAACACAAAGAAATAAAAGGCATCCAGATTGGCAAGGAAAAACTCAAACTGTCCCTTTTTGCAGATGACATGATATTGTACATAAAGAACCCTAAATAATCCACTCCAAATCTATTAGATCTAATATCTGAATTCAGCAAAGTTGCAGGATACAAAATTAATACACAGAAATCTGTTGCATTCCTATACACTAATGATGAACTACCAGAAAGAGAAATCAGGAAAACAATTCCATTCACGAATGCACCCAAACGAATAAAATACCTAGGAATAAACCTAACAAAGGAAGTGAAAGACCTATACCCTGAAAACTACAAGAAACTCTTAAGAGAAATTAAAGAGGACACTAATAAATGGAAATTCATCCATGTTCTTGGCTAGGAAGAATTAATATTGTCAAAATGGCCATCCTGCCTAAGCAGTCTATAGATTCAATGCAATCCCTATCAAAATACTAACAATATTCTTCAATGAACTAGAACAAATAGTTTTAAATTCATATGGAACCACAAAAGACCCTGAATCCTGAGAAGAAAGAATAAAGCAGGGAGAATTATGCTCCCTGACTTCAAGCTCTACCACAAAGGTACAGTAATCAAGACAATTTGGTACCAGCACAAGAACAGACCCTTAGACCAGTGAAACAGAATAGAGAGCCCAGATATAAACCCAAGCATATCTGGTCAATTAATATATGATAAAGGAGCCATGGATATACAACGGGGAAATGACAGCCTCTTCAACAGCTGGTGTTGGCAAAACCAGACAGCTACATGTAAGAGAATGAAACTGGATTACTATCTAACCCCATACACAAAAGTAAACTTGAAATGGATCAAAGACCTGAATGTAAGTCATGAAACCATAAAACTCTTAGAAAAAATCATAGGCAAAAATCTCTTGGACATAAACATGAGCAACTTCTTCATGAACATATCTCCCCGGGCAAGGGAAACATAAGCAAAAATGAACAAATGAGACTATATCAAACTAAAAATCTTCTGTATAGCAAAGGGTACCATCAGTAGAACAAAAAGACATCCTACAGTATGGGAGAATATATTCATAAATGACATATTCGAAAAGGGGTTGACATCCAAATTATATAAAGAGCTCATGCACCTCAACAAACAAAAAGCAAATAGGCCAATTAAAAAATGGGCAGAGGATCAGAACAGACACTTCTCCAAAGAAGAAATTCAGATGGCCAACAGGCATATGAAAAGATGCTCCACATCACTAGTCATCAGAGAAATGCAAATTAAAACCACAATGAGATATCACCTCACACCAGTTAGGATGGCCGCCATCCAAAAGACAAACAACAAATGTTGGCAAGGATGTGGAGAAAGGGGAACCCTCCTACACTGCTGGTGGGAATGTAAATTAGTACAACCATTGTGGAAAGCAGTATGGAGGTTCCTCAGAAAACTCAAAATAGAAATACCATTTGACCCAGGAATTCCACTCCTAGGAATTTAAGAATGCAGCAGCCCAGTTTGAAAAAGACATATGCTCCCCTATGTTTATTGCAGCACTTTTTACAATAGCCAAGAAATGGAAGCAACCTAAGTGTCCATCAGTAGATGAATGGATAAAGAAGATGTGGTACATATACACAATGTAACATTATTCAGCCATAAGAAAACAAGTCCTTTCATTTGCAACAACATGGGTGGAGCTAGAGGGTATTATGCTCAGTGAAATAAGCCAGGAGGAGAAAGACCAGTATCAAATGATTTCACTCATCTGTGGAGTATAAGAACAAAGAAAAAACTGAAGGAACAAAACAGCAGCAGACTCACAGAACCCCAGAATGGACTAACAGTTACCAAAGGGAAAGGGACTGGGGAAGATGTGTGGGAAGGGAGGGATAAGTGGGAAAAAGGGCTGTTACAATTAGCACACATAATGTAGCAGGGGTGGGGGTGGGGTGGGGTGATACGGGGAAGGCAGTATAACACAGAGAAGATTAGTAGTGATTCTATAGCATCTCACTACGCTGATGGACAGTGACTGCAATGGGGTATGTGGTGGGGACTTGATAATAGGGGGAGTCTAGTAACCATAATATTGCTCATGTAATTGTATATTAATAATAGCAAAATAAATTAAATTTAAATTTAAAAGAAAAAGAAAAAGGAATGGAGACTGCAATCCCTCTGTGCTCTTTCCCAGCAATTTTCATACCATAATCAAGGGCTCCCTTTCTGCCCACCCACACTGCAGTCACCAGTTTGGCCCTGCGCATAACTGAAAACACATGAGAAGTTTCCTGATGTACCGCTCATCATCAAACTAACTTATTTTTATTAAATCAATTTATCCTGAAATAAAAGCCATCTAAAAAGGCTGTAGTATTATCTAGCTCTCTTCAAGAAGCTAACCAGTTGGCTTAATAACAGCTATGTGGCAATATCAGAGAGAAAACACCGTAATTCACCTGCTGTGAAAAAGCAATATCAAAAATTTACTTAGATGTGTGACTATGTTTCAACACCTCTCACCTCTTCACATATTTGTGATTATTCAGATAATTGCCTAAATTGATAAATTCTGTGCATGCTTGGGTAAAGCCAAACCACCATGAAATAACTGAGGCAACTCTTAAGAATTGTCAGATTAAAAAGACTTAACTTTGACTTATTTTGACCCTATTCTGTGTCTCCTCCTACTCTTCCTTGCATCCCTGCCCAATCCATCCTCCCAGGACTCACCCACCAAAGTGCTCCCTCTTCCAAGCCTTCCAACCCTGTCTTCCCCCAACCCACTGACCTAAGGGAGATTCCTTCACCTGGAATCACGTTACATGGTCTTTCGTTGGCTCTGTCAGGGGACAGCGTGGGAAGTTGCCTTTGTCTGGTGGCCACGCTGAGCCTCCATTTTCTCAAAAATCCAGTAAAATAGTATTTACCTAGGCTGTGTGTCAGCTTGTTGAAAGAATGTACTAAACAGTGCTGACTCAGTACAATGTCTGTCATGTGCCCTCCGCATTTGGTTCTCACAGGAAGGCTAGGTGGAGGGACAGTGTGACCACAGCCAGCTTTGTCAGCACTCATACGTTGGTTTGCAAGGCTGACCATAATGTGCGTGGATGTAGGTGGTGGGGGTGTGACCGTAGGGGAGGCAGCTGGTCAGGCAGCTGGAATCTCCCTTAGGTCAGCGGGTTGGGGGAAGACAGGGATGGAAGGCTTGTAAGAGGGAACGCCTCGGTGGGTGGGCCAGGACACTTGGTGTCTGAGGCAGAGATGTTAGAGCAGAGAGCAGATGAAGAGGGCCACCTGCACATATTTGGGGGAGGGCATTCTGGCAGAATGAAGAGCCAGTGCAAATGTCCCCCAATGGGAATTGTTACCATTAAATGCAAAGGCCATTATCAACAGCTTCACTGTTCTCCATATAATTGTATTGCACCAGAGGGTTGTACACAACACTGATGATTTATTGGGAAATTTATTAGAAGTGGAGCTTAGGAAGCAAAGTACAAGAATGCTTTTGAGGCCCTTCATTAACACAGCTGACACCCTCAGTTAATTTTTTTCCTGATTTGCCTCCTCAAGTATCCATATATAAGAATTTTGCATTTATAGCTTGAATATTAAAAAATGTAAATTTCTCCCAATATAATAGGTGATCTATGGTTATCACCATTGTTTACGTGTGGGCGTCTTTTTGTTCACTGCTGATTAAATAGTGTACATATGTTTATTGGCTCTTCCGTAAATTGGTAACTCACAGCCTTTGTCAGCTTTTCAATTAGTATGCTTTTTCATTGACTTTATGAATTTTTACACATTATGATTTTTAAACTTCATTTGTAATCTTTTCTAATTGGCCATGTGCCTTTTAATTTTATGGTGGTTTTTGACAAATAAAAATGTTACATTTTATGGTGCTAAATCCCAGGATTTCCCTTTGCAGTTTATTATCTCACTTTACTATTTACAATGGCTTTCCCACTGCCAGGACTTCAGGATGCAGCTCACACGTTAGCGCTGATCCGTCTGTAACTTCTGCTATTGTATTGAGAGAAGCAGATGTGTGATATTTATTGTTGTTTTTGCTTTTTTATGGTTCCCATACCACTTATCAGCCAGTTCCTCCTTCCGCAATTGTGTGCCTTCAGTGAATGCACTCCACAGGATTTTTAAACTGAAACTTGATTGTTGAAATCTCCTCATTTTACAAATTGAGGGCCCTACGATGTGGAGAACCTTCACCTGTCTCACAGGAGAAAGCCCAGGGCTGGCACACAGGACTCCTTGTGGACAGCCCAGCCTGTGGTCAGGCCTCTGCAGAGCCGGCCGTGGGCTTGGGAGGCAGAAATGAGCTTCCCAGCTTGCCCTTTGCGAGAGCAACTTCCCCTGAGTACCCTGGGTGCTGGAGGATGCTCACAGCACTCCTGGGTCTCAAAAGGACCCTGAGAAATGAGCAGGTTGAAGCTTGACATTGAAGCCGTGAAGATTCTCAGTATCTTTGAAAACAGCACCTCCCTCATATTGGGCACTTGCTGATCTGAGATCATTTGGTGATTTGACAAGGAGAAGAGAAGACACGGTTTATCTAAAATTGCTGGAAAATAAAATTATGGAGCATGTCCTTATTTGATGATTTTATTTCAACATGTGTTTATTTTAACAAAGGTACTTTCTGAGCATGTATCTAAATAGGTTCAGGGAAATGGCACAGGTTTCCTTGATGATATTGTTGAGTAACTTGCATCAGGGATGACAGTGGACTCTTCCAAATCATATGATACAAATGAGGAGTTTCTTTTTTACTTAAAAGTGTGCTTCTTTTAAGATTTGTTGGAAAATTAACATTTAGGTGAATCCAATATAACTAAGCAAGTACTTATGAGCAGCCCATGTCATATTTCAAAGTTTCTTGAAATAAGCTTGCATTAGTAAGGAAAAACTATTTAAAATAAACTAATAGTAAATCATATATATCATGCATACTTCTATGTAACATGTTATATAAGTGAGCTCAAAATCATCTCTGCAAAGTTAATATAAATTTCATGTAAAAAATATATAATTTTAGATTAAGTATTTTTATACATAATTAGTAGGTAGATGTTAATACAGAAAAAGGAACCTATTCTCCTAAAGTATATATATTGCCAATAAGAATAAAATCATTTCAAAACATATCCAAGGTTGATGTTTCATCTGCCGTAAAAGAGTTTCCAAAGGTCTATGATTTTTCTGGCATTAAAGTAATTTGAATCTCTTATTAAGAATACTATTTTGATGTAGCTACTCAAAGGAACATCTACATTGTTAAACATGTTCATTTCATACAATTATCTTTTCCTTCTTGAAAAAGTTATCTCAAAGTAATGTAAGTCATTGGCCTGGAAATCACCCCAGTCTCTTACCCTGATCCCTGAGTGTCCCCTGCATGTCCCTGGAGTTGGCTTCTGGCTTCCTTGGCCACAGATCCTCTCCCCCCAGGCTGCCCCGGTGCCCTTCTCCAGCTCCTACATGCTTTCCTGTGGGTACGGATGAGGGAGGACACGGCTCCCGTCTAGCTCTCAGCTATCAGCCTCTCAGGTCACCACGGAAGTCCACTACTCGAGGCTCTCCCAGGTTTCACTCCGGGGACAGGAACAGGCAGGGAGGTTTCCAGGGCCCCTGTCTCCTGCTCCATGTCCACCACTCTGGTGCATGGGCAAAAAACGCAGTCGGCCCCTCAGTCCTCTCCCCACCCCCCAGCTGGGAGAAAGCCTCTTCCAGGACTATGTGTGGGGACACAGGGTGGCGGGGCTAGGCCTTCCCGCCCTTCAGCCAGTCCAGGATGCTGGACTCACCCTCCCCGGTGTTCCCTTCAAGGGCTCCTGAATGATCTCCAAGGTGAATCTGGGCTTTTGGAAACAAATTGCCCATCCAGAGATCTCCCTGGAGAGGGAGGAACAGGAGTCTGCTTTCTACTTTTACAGATAAAAGGGACGTGGAACACACATTAATAAAAGCTGTGATGACATCAAAACACATCCACCCATTAACCTGTGCACCGTCTCACATTAGGGAAAAGAATAAGAGCAAACACATGTATTTGCAGAACACCTGCTTCCACAGGAAGGCCTTCTCTCTGGAGAGCACTGAGGAAGGGCCAGTTTCTGAAGTATCAGGCTCGGGGGTGCTGGAGACCCACACAGCAGCGATCCTGGGCTGGCGTTCCCCAAGGTCCACTTGCTGGGTCCTTGCATCAATAGAAAGAGTGACTGAAAGGCCTTCCCCAACAGACAGGGAAACTTCACAGAACAAAGTCACACTCTCAGGGGTGCAGGCTGCTGTACCCTCCCCACACCTGACCTCTGACCTGAGCCTGAAAGCACCCGCTTCAGGAAGGGAGAGGCGTGACAGTTGGGATATGGAGCATGCAAATGCAGAGGCACGATCCTGAGAAGTCCGCTCATGTCTGAAGACATCAGCGTCCATTTGCAGGGTTGATGGGGAAGGACCACAGACAGGAAAATGCAACTAACAGGATGGTGTTTTCATCCCTGGAGTCAGGTAGGAGTCTGAGTTGAGGAAAGAATATGACCCCCAACTTCTGAGTATTCAAGGGCGTTATTGCTTTAGAAATGCTCCAACGATGGCTCTCCCCTGTGTTGCCAGAATTACCAAGGAGCAATAACCACAGAGCTGTGTGTTGGCTCTAAGTCACCAGAAGAACATCGTGTAGCATCCTGACTTAGGGAGCAGAGATGCCCCCTCCAGCCGGGGCACGCCGTCACTGCCCAGGACAGTGCTATTCAGCACGCCGCAGCTAGCTGACCCGCTCAGCATGAACTCCTACTGAAGGTCAATCAAGAGAGAAGTACCTCCCTCACCTAGGAAGGGCCCCTAGGTCTCCAGGGCTCCAGACCCCTCACACCAGCACCACACACACTCTCCAGGGGCGTGGTCCGTCATGCGGGTGGCCAGCCAGCAGGCTTTCCCAGGAGACCTGGCAGCACACAAACCGCTAAGTGACGGTGCACGCCTCTGCGGGTGGCGCCTCCCATCCAGACCTCAGCATGCTGTAATTCCTGTCACAGGACCTTGCTGCTCACCTAGTGTGTCCTGCAGGCAGAGTCCATCCGTGCTGCTCGCACCCAGGGCCCAGGGACTTCTCACTTGGAGAGTCAGCAAAGGTCTGTCCATCCACTGCCCGAACTGTCTCCTTCAGTCCATAGAGCATGGGAGGGCGAAGACACATCTGTTCGCATGTCCTGCTGAGTTCCCAGGCTGGACCAGGTGCATCACAGACGAGCCGCGCTGCCAAGGCCAAGTCCTCCTCCACCTCCGTCTGTCTTCCCTTTACCAACTCTGAAGAGTTTGCAAAGTAACCACTAACCCCAGAGTTCATTCCAGCTCTTTGACAGGTTTGATCTGACCTACACAGTGATTTCTTTCAAACACACTTGAATTGGTTGCCAAGGTTGTTTGGGTGAGATGTTCCATACCTGAAAACTGGAACTCCTACCTTCTGAGAACAAACTAGACAGTCTGGCCCGGTGTGGGCTGCAGACCCCTCATGGCTGGCACTGGCTTCTCTTAGATGTGCTCATAGCCCCATAGGCCCCCACCGGCCTTCAGAATGCCCCCGTGCACTGCAGCCGGAGTCTGCCACCTGTAGCTAATGGATGACCGTGACCCTTGTTGGTGGGAGCTCGCATCCATAGCACCTGGCGCCTGACACAGAGAAGAGGACTGATCAATGCTTTCTGGGTGGATAAATGAGTTAGTGAACTAACGTTAAAATTCAAGAAAACAAATCCTACCATTTGCAGCAACATGGATGGAGCTAGAGGGTATTATGCTCAGTGAAATAAGCCAAGCTGAAAAACACAAGTATCAAATGATTTCACTCATATGTGGAGTATAAGAACTAAGAAAAAACCTGAAGGAACAAAACAGCAGCAGACTCACAGAACCCAAGAACGGACTAACAGTTACCAAAGGGAAAAGGACCGGGGAGGAAGGGTGGGAAGGGAGGGACAAGGGGGAAAAAGGGGCATTACGATTAGCAGATGTAATGTTAGGGGGGTACGGGGAGGGCTGTACAACTCAGAGAAGACAAGTAGTGATTCTATAGCATCTCACTACACTTGATGGACAGTGACTGTAATGGGGTTGGTGGGGGGGGACCTGATGAAGGGGGTAGTTTAATAACCATAATATTGCACATGTAATTGTAGATTAATGATACCAAAATAAACTTAAAAAAAATTCTGTGGCCTATAAGCTGCCATAGAACATCAATATGAAAAGCAAGCTGAAATTAGAAATGTACCTTATTAAACTTCTGTCATATTCTGCCGAAAATAGTAATTTTGGTTAACATGTGCCTAACATATGGTGTAGCCTGCTGAATTATTTACAATGCATTCCAATACAACGGTAAAAAAAACACCTGTGTAGTAAATAAAGATTCAGAATCATCTACTTGTTCCTCTGTTCGGTTTCCCTTTAGCATTCCTGTGGTTGGTGTCGATGTGTGTGGGATCAGCTCAGCATGGGGATGTCATGAGCGAAGGGCTCTTGCTCGGGAGGGTGAGGTCTCTATACCTGGTGCTGGTCACTGACGGTCCCTGAACCCTCTGACTGAGCTGCCTGCCCACATCTGTAGCTGCAGAAATGATCTAAAATGGGTCCTTTTCTTCGTTCTGTACATTCCCTTGCATCCCAGACCCGTGGCTTTTGAAGTATGTTTTCAGGAGGCCATTCCCAGAGACTGCAGAAGTGGGACCAGAATAAACAGCCTGGTCTGTGGAGAACTGAGCACCGCACTCAGCAGAGGTCAGTGGGCACTGCTGCCAGGTGTGAACGCACCCTGGGCCCCGTCTCTGGGACAGAGATCTCAGGGAGGAAGGGTTAGGGGTTTGCTCATCTTTGTAGACTCAGGCCCTGGCCTATCATGTATCCCTGCTTAATGTTGACCATATGCTGAAATCAGACATGTTTATAAATGGAGGTGTTTGCTGTTATTCCTCCTCTCCTGTCCTGCTGTTTCTCCCATACCTTGGCCCACCCTCTGCCCCAGCCGAGGCCACCTTTCCATTTCCCCAGGGCCCCTAGGACAGTGAGGAAAATCCATGGCCGATAGGCCCCATGTGGTCTGCCTACCTGCCAACATTTCACATGTGCTCAGATGATAACATTTGAGCAGGTGAAAAACAATGTGCCAACTTTCCTACTGAAATGTCTCCTGTCAATAAAATGGGTAATCCAAATGGTTCTATTATGTTTTTCAAAAGTATTAATAAAACTGTCTTCATTTGAAATAAAAGTAAAAAAAAAAAAGCAAAAACAACAATAGACCTCTGGCTGTTACATGGGACAAATAATTCTGCATCCTGAGTCAGAAAATGACATTTTCTTCCAAGGTTAACTGGCTCTCTTCCAAGGTCCTGTCGCTTCCCTGTGTACCCTGATCAAGGGGTGGTGAGCTCCTCCTCCATCGCTTCAGGCACTGAGCACAGTCCTAAGTTAGGGTGACCCCACGGCTACTGGAAGTCAGGATGCAGGTGCCCCGGGCAGGAGGAGCCCAGTGTGCGTGAAGCTGGCCCACGCACACTCCGCAGGCTCTGGGGCAACAGACTCCGCCCCATGCGAGCAGGGAGCACTGCTTTGCCTTGACAAGGGGGCTCTTCCTAACGCAGTGGTCCTAGCAAAGCAGGCGCCAGGGAGCTTCTGCTTAGGAGCAAGACTTGAGACACATGGAGGCCACGTTAGTGTGGGAATGCGGGCACACCCAGCGGCTGATGCTGGGGAAGCCCCTAGGAAGGAGGGACGGAGCAGGCTGGCAAGAGACGGACGTCAGTCCTGGTCGGGGTTGAGGTGGGTGACGCTTCCTCCCCGTGCTGAGGTCCTCAAGGCTGTGAGCGCATCCAGGCCACCAGGACCTGCCACTGTCAGCCCGAACCCTGAGTGGGAAACATGGGGGCTGCGTGACATTCCTCAGGGAAGTGTCACCCCTGGGGAAGGACCTGCCCTCAGGGGGGACTCGGCAGTTCTTCACTTGTATCACTCATTCCTATTGTACAATATGGAGAAAAAATAACTTTCAAAATATACATATTTTTTAATACCATTTTAACATCAACAGGCTAGTTCAGATCCCAGACATATAATCCAAATAAATACAAGTAATTAATCTTGAAGTGCTCCGTTCAATGAAATGTAAGAAGACACTTGATCCCTGCAAGTCACCCTTCTGGGCTGGTTTTATGGCACTAATATGTGTAGACTCCCCCAAGCAATGAGATCTGCTGGTTTTGCTCTTGATGTTATTTCATGAGGAGCAAGAAAGAAATTTCAGTTTCTTATAAGCCACCTCTGTGCCCATTAGCTGGTGTTATGGAGTGAATGTTGTGTCTCCCCAAAATTCCTGTGTAGAAGTCTGAGCTCCCCGTGTGCTGGCGTTTGGGGGTGAGGCTTCCAGGAAGTGAGGGTGGAGCGGCACAGTAGGATCGGTGCCCTCACAGGAGACCCGAGGGCTCCCTCCACCCATTCACCATGCGAGCACACAGAAGGAAGACAGCCGTCTACGAACCCAGAAGGGGGGCACCAGATCCTTTGCCTGCCAGAGCCTTGACTATGGACTTCCAGACCCCAGAATGGTGAGAAGCAAATGTCTGTTGCTTAAGCCCCCAGCCCCTGGCATTTCTGTCATAGCAGCCCGAACAAATGATGACAGTTGGGCTCACAAGTTAAGCGATGAGGCAAAAATAAAACTCACATTTGTAGAGTGCTTATCCTGAGCCAGAAGTTGTTCCAAGCATTTGCCACACGTTTACCTGTTTATCTTCACAGCAGCCCTCTGAGGGTGCCCCTGTTATGGAGGACAGAGTGTGTGAAAAGCAATAGAGACTTGTGGTGAAAAATCAAACCATGCACTCTTTTTTCGTGGATTTGCCTCCCTAGGAAAACGAAAAGATAAAGGCATATACATAAAGTTTTAGACCATGAGTCGTAAATGACCTTAAGATTATAATTTCAATAATATGAATGAAAAAGAACTTTCATAAATTGCTTTGCTTTCAAAGAAATAAGGTGATTGAACAACTTTTGTGAAAAAAACTGACAGCAATGTTTCACATGCTATCTGTGAGACCCAGTCTACCTCTTTTTCTCTTCCAGCTTCTGCCATGGAACCAACCGCTCAGTGTCTCAAGAGACAAGCCAGAGTGGAGAGCAGACCCTCCGCCTTGGCCCACCCCTGTGCCTGCTCAGGGGGCTGGACATGTACCTGCCATTCAACGTTAGGCCCTCACCTGCCGTGACATCAGATGTTAGTGGCAGGCTGTCAAATGAAGGGTGGGCCAGCAGGAGCCTTCCAGTGGAGACCTAAGGGTCTTGAAATGAAAGTATTGAGGCAGGTGTGAATACTTGCACTGAACAGAAAACAATAGGAAAGTGCATTTCAGATTTCTCCTCTATGTTTTTATATAAGGGCTCTAACTCTTTTTTCTAATATTAGTTTTGAATTGTCTATGTTTACTCTTTCTTACTTACCTTGCAGGAATTTTTTCAATGTATCTTCATTGCCCCAAATGAGAACCTCTTCAGGGTTAAAGCTTCCCATACTGGCAGGCAGGGGACACCCTGATAATGTCTTCTAAAAGTTAAAGATACAGTATCTGCATGACAAAGACTGGGAACCCATTCCACATATCAGAGCTGGGGATAAATCAACATTTTTCCTAATGGCATTGCCAGAGTCGGACCATCCAAGTGCCTGATGGAGAAGCAAAGGATTTTAAAAATTCCATTAGAATTCTGGAGGCAGGAAAAAAAAAAGATGAGTTTATGTCTGCACACAGGCATAACACCCTTTCAAATTATAAATATATAAATTTGATTTGACAAGTGGATGGTTAGCTTTCGGGTTGGAAGACGGACTTTTATTTGCTTATATTGCATTTTAATTATTTACTGTTGCTTTAAAGAACTACCCCCAAAAGTTAATGGCTTTCAGCACCCATTGTATTTTGGTCACAAGTTTATAGGTTGAGCGTTCAGAAAGGGCTCAGCTAAGAGACTTGTCTCTGATCCACATGGCTTGAGGTGACCGTCTGAAATCGGAAGGCCGACTCCTAGAGGTTCTCCTCCTCAGTGCCTCTCAGTGTCTCTCCACATGGCCTTGCAGGCAGAATTCTTTCCCACCTGAATTTCCTCATCTGAACTACAGAACACAGAATGCAGTTCGAATGGCTGTTTTCATAATTCCTGAAGGATAATGCAGAATGGGTACTCTTTGGGATGCACAGGAGAGGAGATAGTTTGTTCCATATCGTGGTCATCTTCGGGCCCTAGGGCTTAGTTGCTGCACAGAAACCCAGTTGAGAAAGGCTGTTTCAGGACCTCTCCACACTGCAGGAGAGGAGCCTGGGTTTCCTGCAACATGGCTTCTTCAAGGTAGGCAGACATCTTACACGACTTCTTAGAACTTCAAGAGACCACGGCAAGAGCTTCCAGTCCTCTGACAGGCTGGGCCTGGGGCTGGCACGGGATCCCCAGTGCCACCCTCTGCTGAGTCGGGCAGTGATAAAGCAGCTCAGATTAGCGCAGCGAGATGCAGACAGTATCAAAGGCCTGTGGTTCCCTTTAGATTGCCACACGCTGCATGTTTCAGATTAGACAAACAGCAAAGATGTGTGATGGCACGTTCATGGTCATGCTCCCTAAGGCTGAGGTTGTTTATGTCAGAAGTATTATGACTTTCACAACCCACCTCCTCATCACACTAGAGAGGGACCAGAGGGCTGAGGGCTAAGGAATATTCCCCATTCTTCCCCAAACCACACTTGTGAACAACATTAATGCCTAAAGGACAAAACAGGAGAAATTTAGTAGTTGGTTTCCTTGCCAACAATTAACAAACAATTCTCCCCGTATATAGAACCAATTTGTAATCACTTCTGGTTGAATAAATGTCATATCTCTTAAAAATCTACCAAATACATCACTGAATAAGAGAATAATAATGCAGGTGCCTTCTTGGGAACATGTTTTTAAAAAAATCTCTATTTGGGGTAACCACATTCCCATTAAGTTTGCAGCTGGGGAAAACATATTCAGAGCATTTGATAATCAGGTCACTTTCACCACTTTCTTTCATAAGGTGGCTACAAATAGAATAGAACTGCAGACAGGATCTATGTAAAGATATCTTTAAATAAAATAAGTAAATTTCATTTCAGCCACTTGGCAGTAAGTCACGGTCTGGCTTTTAGATACTCACTAAACAAACATGGCATATGGTAGAAAACCAAACATACATGAGGTTCAACTCCACAAAGTATTTATTATCCATTCCCAAGGACACATGGGATATCAGGCTATGCGAACACAGAATGAAGTCAGGCCATAGGCATCCCATCGGTAAGTTGCTGAGGAAGCACCTTGGCTGTGAGGGGAGCTGAGTGACTCTAGGAAAGCCAAAATCAACACCCTACTGTGAGCACGCCCAGTGCCAGACCTTGATTTCTAAAACCCTTCTCTAAGGAAGGAAACCAGGGCTCCTTAGAGGAATGACTGATTCTAGGCCTGATTCTCAAAACAGTCATGATAAACCTGGAGCATTTTGTAGTACCAGAAAGTAAGGCAGTGCTCAAGAAGAAAAAGAAGAAAAAAAAAAAGGATGGGGACATATCACCAGGACATGACCTGAATGGATAGATTCCAAGCTGGTGTGGGCTAAAACCGTGTGAGCAACAAAATAAATAACACAGTATTGGGTGATAAGCCAGAGAATTAGAAATTACCCATGCTCCATACTGGTGAAAATAAATTACTGAATAAATAAATAAACAAAGGTGAAAAGACAAAGCTTTTATGTAGCCATGCCAAAATAATGTGCATGGGTGCTCGGCCCTCCGTGATGGCGGTCCTATCCCTTCTCGTCCCCTGGGTGTGAGCCACATTAAGTGACTTGTTCCCAAACAGTACAGTACAGAAATGGCCTCCCAGTATTAGAACGCAAACACAGCTTCTGCCAGCTGAGGCCGATTAACGTCATCCGTGATGATGAGAGAACACACCTCACACCCTGGACAGGATACGACGAGAATGTCACCTCACCACTATGGTTCTCCTCCCCAAAGCCACACGCCTGTCTCACCAAGATCTTGAAAACCACTGTAAGTCCCAGTGGACTCGGAGAAGTTCTTGAGGTTCTCAGACACACACACCTCAGAGGCATCCTGCTTCCTGAGGCGACTCCATCTGTGGCTCACGGCTGGTGTTCGAGGCAAGGCTGGCCCCAAAAACGAGGGACAGGATCGCACTCTTCAGACAACACGCTGACATCTGCTCTGAGCATTGGCGCAGGGAGGACCGGGCACCCGCTCCGCTCTGGCCTGTGGATAAAACCACAGCTGATGACAGTAAGAGTCTAACAGAATCACGGGTCCAGGGAAACAGCTTCCACCAGCAGGGGGCAGGACACTTGCCACAAAGAGAAAATACTTGCTTTCAGCTGGAGTCATTTTTGTTCATTGAAATACAGTGCTGTGGAGCGGGGGGAGGTGTTACAGACTGAAGGTAAACTTTACAGTGTTTGTGCTATTTCGTATAAAGCTCTCCTCAGACACGTAACTGAGAACTGGGCATTTGCCACAGTGAAGTCAAAGGAGCTTTTTATGAATAGAATAGTTTTACACCAAAGAACATTCTTTCCAGGTGAGCTACATGAGAAATCTTTTCTCTAAACACATAAAGATTAATGAATAATTAAGTGCTCCCAAGCTCCAGTCTTGTCTGGTCATCCAGTGGTAATTTGAGTTGAGTTAAGCTCCCCCTCCCCCGACACAGGTCTGGGTGTCAGCGGCCCCGATGCCTGCCCGTGCCCCCGTCAGGGTACCACTGGCCTCTCAGGACAGGACCATGGAGGACAAGGCACTGTGGGCAGAGTCAGGAAGAGGAGCCGGGACAGCCTCACCTCTTCTTCCTGAAAAACAATATGAAGAGGAGGCCGCTAGGACCCCTGGGCCCCACTGGAAACTGGGAAGTCACTCTAGGGAGAGCGTATGGTAAAGAGCTGGCCCGGGGCAGGTGGGCACAAACAGAAGAAGCTGCATTACTAGCATTCAGAGACATAGGGGAGGCCCCACAACATGGAGACCCAGGCCTCTGAGCACAGGGGCAGCCCAGCCAGGGATGCTGGGTTTGGGGGCCACCTTGAGGCTGACTCAAGGCACACAACTGCTGCAGGAAACCACCAGAAGGGGGCCCTCTGCCTCCAGGTGGCCCACCTCTGGGCCCCAGGGCAGCTGGTCCAGAGAGACAGGACATGAAGGCTCAGCTGTGCAGTAAGAGTGAGTGTGTCCTGCCCTCCCAGCAGACGCGGCCTCTCAGACCAGACCTTGGTGAGCCTCGGCGGCTACTCCAGAGCTGCCAGCAGGTTCCCATGCATTGTGCCACCAAGGAAGCCAGAACACCACAACCACAGGGCCCTTCAACAGAGCAGCCCTAGAGCAGGAACGTGGGAAATTATCTCCGATGACTTTTCCTCATTTTTGTCTCTGAGTGAGCAGCATCGTGAGTTCTGCCTCCTGGCCTTTGCAGCCTTGAAAGACATTATGGCTACACGGTTTCTCCCCCGTCCTGACCAGGGACTGACATCCACAGCCCGCCACACACTGCAATAGCACCGGCATCGTCGCAGACCCACCCTCGGGCTTTGGGGACATCTTCATGAAGGCCACGCCATGACCCAAGCACCAGCCTTAACTCTGACAATGCTGAAGGCTGGGGTGGGGGCCGGGGGTGGGGGGCTGCCGGTGGGAAAGCCAGGGGACACCCAGGGAGGGCAGGTGGCAGAGGGGCAGTGGGAGGAACAGCCAGGTGGGGGCAGGAGACCAGCACCACCAGACCCTTTACACCCCCTCATCAGGGCACACAGCAGGTACCCTCTGTGTCCTTGGGGGCTCCCGGAAACGGGGCAGAACCTGGACGCAAGCAGTCCTGGAGGTGACCTCCAGAGGCCCGGCTAGCAGAGGGAGCCTGGGGGAGGACGGACCAGGTCACCATCTGCAGCAGGAGCTCAGTGCCCCAGTGTCCTCTGGGAAATCCCAGGGCACCCCAGATCTGGGGCATTTACCTGCCAGTTGCCATTGGCACCTCTTTGGCTGAGGGCTGGTCCCCAGAGTCTGGCTCCCAGCATTGCCAGCATCATGCATGGGGGCTTCACAGACTGAGCGGGCCCAGCCGTGAGGCCGCAGGGTGGGCAGGCCGGGACCCCAAGTCCTGGAGCCCCGCCGTGCTCAGTATGCCTCTGCCAGACCAGCAGGGCAGGGACTGGAACCAGGTGGCATCTTCCTCCCAAGCTCAGAAGTTAGAGAAGCGGCAACATTTTCATTGAAGCTCTGAGAGGCCCTTCAGCTGAGCACCTGCCTTTTAGGATGAGGTGCCAGCCCAGCCTAGGGTCTCTGAGCATCTCTGAGTGTCCTTACCATATCTCAGGCGTGATCCTCAGGGCCTCATGTTGCAGGCTTCTTGTGAAACCCGAAATGTGAGGGCAGACCACTGACTCCACCATCATGTAGAATGCAGACTGCCAGCCATCGGTGGCCAGGAGCCTCTCCAGCAACATTTCCCTCCCACACACACAGCCCCCTAAAGACTAAGATGGCCTTTCAGCCCCTGTGACCACACAGGCGCTCTACTCACCAGGTCACGGCGTTCAGGATCTTTCTTTGGGGAATCCTATAATCGACCCTGTATTGAATTGGCTCCTCCAGTCAGCACTGTTTCCAGGCCTCTGTCACACACGACTGAGGCAGCTCTGCTTTTAGTCACAAGTAACGAGTGTGACCAGAAAACCCTTAGACATGATGTTTGGGGCCTCGAAGTACATGAGAGCTATGGGCAGGAGAAACTCTGGGTTTAACACATGACTCCAGGCCAAGTCTATGCTCAGGTCGGCCTGGGAGTCATCTCCTGACGTGTATCCAAGAGTCGACGGATCACCCAACACCACGTCCATCACCAGTCAACACCCACCCCCAAGTGCAAAGACATGGTGCTCACACCTGAGGCCGGTGCAAGTGTGTTCTGGCCAGCACAAGCCTGCACCAGGCCCTGCGGTCCCCAGCCCCACATACAAAGACCCCAGGCGTGGGCCCACACCATAAGCGTCCACTTCTCCCAGGCCAGTTGTCATAAAGGCTGGCTACCGCGACAGCACCTGCTACATCCGAGCACCTTGCAGCCGCTCAGTGAGGCATGGCCCCAACTCAGCCGAGAGGATGTGACATTTCCAGTGGACCCAGGGGTGGCCCTGGCCAAGGCAAGCTTGAGTTCAGGGGCTGAGTTCAGGGGCCGCATTGGGAATGCCTGCTCCGGGAGGGTGTTTTCAGAGCCGCAGAGATGTGGCAAACAGGCAATGGGGTCGTCGGGTTTCCAAGGAGTCTAGTTTCTTTGGTTGCAAGCCTTCCTGTCAGACAGCCTGCGGCTTCCACAGCGAATCTCTCTTGCAGGGCAGGCTCAGCGAGGCTGCCCACAGAGGCTGGTCCTCAGAAGCTGGAAGGAGATCAAATGCTCCCTGGGCGTGGCCTTGCTGTGAGGCACATGGTCCCAAAGGGCACCCGTGAGCTGCGCACCACGTCCTGCGTCTGTGTTTGTGCTGGCCTGCTGCAGAATCTCATTCCCTTTTTAGCTGTTTCTTTGGATTCTCTATTTGATTTGAGATTGTTTTACAGCAAAGGGAAGATCTGTCCTGGATTCACCATGTGGTTTTGAATAAACAAGGCATTTTTAAAAGTCAGTAAACTAGGGGTTAGGGTGAGCTCCGAAAAGAACTTCTGTGGGCTCGCGGCTTAAACCCAGTGACAATCTATTCTTTTCTTCTGAGCCCATAGGTCTTGAATGAATTCTCTTTTTTTTTTTTTGCTTATATTATTTTTAAATAGCATAGGAAGTGTGCTTGTGTTTCTCTTTCACGTCCCATACGATAGGGGCACGTTCTTTTCTAAAGGCCTTACCATCCTCAACGTCCCACCCTCAGAAGGCAAGAAGCAGGGAGGCAGGCAGCCCCTAAGGAGACAGCTCGGAGTCAGAGTGGTGTGACGCCCCTCAGGTGAGGCTGAGTGGTGTCGTGGGGAGGGACCGAGCCGGCCTGACCTGCGGCCCATCCGACCCCCGTGTGCCCCAGGTGGGTGCCCCTGCCACTTCCCAGACAGCTGCCCCAGCACCTAGCTCCCTCTGATGGCCTCTCCTAACTCTGGCCATCTCGAGGCCTCACTGAAGACAGGGGTCTGCCCTTCCATGATCTAAACCACACAATTCATCTCCTTCTTCAACAGGACCACAATATGCAAGTGGCTCGTGTATGTGTACAGCAGCGAGTCCCATTCACCGAGAGCTCCCCGAGCCCAGGCTTTAGGGTTCCCTAACTGCATGCCACCCTTTGTGAGGTCTGTAAAATATCAAAAGCCACAGGATCCAGACATTCTAGAGGCTTAGATCCTGGGACAACAAGTATCTTCACATCTGCCAATATTTATGTGCGAATATAATCTTGCTTCCCTTAGTTGAAAAATGGTGGTTACTCAAAACAAAGACACACTCATAAATACAGAGAACAAACTGCTGGTTGCCAGTGAGAAGGAGGGTAGGGGCCAGGCAATACAGGTGAAGGGAATTAAGAGATACAAGCTGCCAGTTATAAAATAAATAAGTCATGCGGATGAAAGGTACAGTGTGGGGAATACAGTCCGTACTATCCTAACAGCTTTGTGTGGCGGCAGATGGTAACTGCCCCCACGGTGGCGATCCCCTCATGCTGTCTGTAAACACTGAGTCACTGTGGTGAGCTGAGCCCGCAGCACTAGACCCCAGGCACAGTCTCTCCTGGTGACAGTTGGGGTACCCTCAGAAGAAGGACGCAAGGAACAAGGCAAATGGAAATGGGACAAAAATTTTAAATGTGGTAACTTAAAGCAGACAGATGAGCAGGTGCTGTGTGCACACTCAGCTGAGTTCTGAGTACGTGACAGGTGAGCCAGGAGGTGGCCCAGCCGGTGATCTGGGTGCCACAGCTGGAGGCACCGTGTTATTTGGAAGTGAGTGAAGGTGGGACTGAAAAAGGAGGAAAGGTGGGAAGCGTTGTTAGGAAGCAGCTAGACTCCCAGATGGGCTTCTCCACGAAGCAGCTAGCTTGACCCCCTCACTGGGCTGAAGCCTGGAGGCTTGTTCTCTGGAAGGGTTCTATGGGAGACCCGAGTGGCAGGATGCATACTGGGGCTGCCATACTGAAAACGGCAGACTGAACAGAAGTCTGTGTCATGGTGAGAACACTGGCCTCTCCCAGCTCAGCTGCCCTTGGCTGGACTTATATGCTCCGGATGGGAGACTGGAAGATGCCTTCCTGAGCCCAGGAGGGAAGAGCCCTACAGACCAGCCTGACCAGGTCAGCCAGCCACCAGCCACGGCAAGCAAGCCCACCTTCACCCAAACCCCTCAAGAGCACAACCCCACCGTGGGCGCCTCACTCCTGAACGGGGCCGCGAGCCAGCCGTCACCAAGCTGCAGGAGACCCTGGCGTGTGAAAAACAGATGCACATGCAGCTTGGAATTGACCCTGACCTCTTTCTCTCACCTGATGGCTGGACTTTCAGAGTCTCTGGCCTCCAGTCTCTCCCCAGGCCCCTTGCTGCCCCTCACCTGGGGGCTGTTGTGTCCACAGGGGCCATGCTGGCAGCCCACCATGCATGTGCTTCTCCCCACCCTCTGGGCAGCTAACACCAGCAGCCAGCATGGGCCACTTCAGAGCAGCATCCCCACTGACCCGTGGCAACAGTCCCTCCTTGGAGTAAATGTCAAGCCCCCATGGTGGCCCCAAGCCCCATGACCTCCAACCACCCCCTGCCTCCCTCTGGCCTTGCCCTCTGCTCCAGCCACCCCATCCCCTTGCTGCCCGGACACACCAGGTGCCGTCCTCATGGCCTGGGCATGGCTGTTCCCTGGGCCTGGGGATCCTTCCCCACAGGCAGCCTCGGGACGGACCTCACCTCACTCCAGTGGTCTTGCCTGTTCCGCTTCCCGGGGACACCGTCTGACCGCCCTCCCACCGCCCCATGCCCTCCACCCCTCACCGTGCCCTCCGTTCTCCCACAGAGCCTCCAAACAGACCATACGATTTACTGTTTACCATGTTTATTGGTCCAGGATCTTTCTGTCTTTCACTTCCTGACATACTCCAGTGTCCAGAGCATTCCCTGTCACACAAGTCCTCAAAGATACGTGGGGAATGACTAGGCCTTATTCTGAAGTGCAACATCTTAGGTATCTAAAAATCTGTTGTGCAATGCACTAAATATACCTATGGGATACATTTTTTTAAACACACAAATTTTCTACAATTTAAGTTGAACTCAGACGTTTGTTAATCTCTGCAATTGTCCATGGCCTGAAAACACTTTAGATGCAAATGGTCATGGGCTACAAGCTGGCCCCGGCACATCGGCACTGTAGGCAGTTCTCCAGCAGGGAATAAGGGGCATCTGAATGTTCACTCTCTTTGTTAACCTGCCTTTTTAAAATGTTCTGCTACTGAAAGAATTACAACTAACCATGTTAAAAGAGAAAAACAAAAAGTAAGAGACCAAATGCTGTACTGAATGCTCCTAAAGGCAGTAAGAAAGAAAGCTGTAGGCTTCAGCATTCCTTCCTCCTTCTAACTTCCACATCTTCAGTTCATTAAGTCCAGTTCAGCACCTGCTTAGTATCACCACATCTGAGATACAAGCAGTGGGCTCAGACATCACGGTAATAGATATGGCCTTGGGCACGCCTCAAGTTCCCTGAATTACTTGTTGTCACCAGCAGGAGTGGGGGAGTCACCCAGTGCCAAAGGTCCTAGGAAACCGGTGGTTCAAGGGAGACACAAAATGCAAGCCTCTCCCTGGGAGTTAGCACATAAAATACAGTTCTCTTGCATTTGTTGAATGGAGGATAATTGATAAAGCGGACAAAATGGGGGCCTTAAGCAAGGAGTTTTTCCAATAAACTCTGACTTCAAAATGTAGGGAAAATCTTCTTTTAGGGAGTTAGTGCTGGGACAAAGCAAAAGGGACTATAGGGATGAGAGACCTCAAAGACTGGCTGAGGTGCTTTTCTGCCCAGGGTTCCTGCCTATCGCTCTAGGAACCCTTTTCTGGGGGAGGAGATGTTTCTCCAGCTGCCAGTGGTCCTATTGCTTTATGAAGAAAAAAAGGATTTCAATATCCACGGTTGCTGTTGTGGATTTTTTATAATACTTTCCAAAGAGCACTTCCAAGAGAGAAAAGAAAAAAGAACAATATTGACACAGGCCACATTTCAGGTAAGGGGAAGTTAGAATTGCCACCTTCAGGACCTGGTCCTGGTGCAGCTGGGCCTGGGGGGTTTCTTCTGAGCAGCTGGCAGCCCCAGTTTACATTCACTCTGGACTAGAGCTGTGGCAAACTCCCCACCATGCTTTGAAGGGGGAAGGGCTTCAGAACTACAGCTTTCACTTGGAGCACATCTTGTATCTCACCAACATGCACACACACACACACGCCCACACAGCGTACGGCCATTTCCCACCTGCTGGCTCAAGCCCACATCTTCCCAGCTTCGAACCTGAGCCCAGAGCCCTGAGGAGGCATCAGCAGTCACTTCGCCCCTCACATGCCGAGCAGACCAAGACCCAAGTCTCCTGATTCACTGTGACACTCCAGGTACGTTTCCAGAAGTGGGGACCGTCTGCATTCTGATTCTTCTCAGCGCATCCACCGCCAAGCTCTGCACCCCTCTGACCAACCCTTCGGCTGTCTCTCCAGGAGCTGGTGTCATGCGATTTCAGATGGTGTGCCGAAGGGGAAGCCCCGTGCCCAGAGCACTCGCCTTCTAACTGGCCCAGAGTGGAGGCGCAGCTCTGCCTCCCGACGCAGCCACTGTGGTCCTATCTTTCCATCTGCCTCCTGGAAGCTTTGCTGGAATGCACCCATATGTCTGCAGGATAATGTGCTCCTTTCCCTTATTTATGTGGAAATTAATTAATTCCCTAGATGCTTATGTAACTTTAAGTTTTATGAGTTAGAGTCAATTAAAATACTTAGGATAAATTGACAAGCTGAATCGCAACATGGGTTGACTTTACCAAAGTGTAGTCACCATTAAATGCAAAATGACATACTCCAAGGTAGCGTATCGTTTTCTACCAAAATATCCAAACACCTTTTCCTAAGCTCATGCTTTTTATGCTTCCCAGTGCTATGGGAAGATGTGTGTTTACATTTGAAATGGTACCACATATGCCCTTTATGGTCACATAGCTCCAAATCCTCCAAAATGCAAGTAATTGTAAAGTTTTGATTATGAAACAAAAATCTCCCATATTATGCTGTCAGGAGGCACCAGGGCTCCTTGGAGAAACAGCTGGCTTTCGGTCTGGTGGTGTAAGGCAGGGACGAGCCGAGCCTGGGACGTGTGCTATGCATGAAAGGAGGCCATGTCCAAAGGTGTCAGAGCCAACTTGAAGAAGCCGCCCTGCCAGACATGAAGAGCCTCGGCATTCGTGATGCTAACCCCCTCAGTGCTACTTCGGCGCCTGCTCCCAGAAAGCACAGCCCGCCTGGTGAGGTGCCGCTGGGCCCCGCGCCTGCCCCCCGAGCTGTGGCAGCTACTCCGTGCTTTCCTCTGCCATGAAACCCCAGCAGCTTGAGGGGCGGAGCTCTTGCTTACCTGTCACTCATTCCCCCATTCCTAGGAGAGCACGTTGTGTGTATTACATCCTCCGTGGATATTTAAGGATCAATCTGCTCTTTGAGGGAGGGTCTCCACAACTTGGGAGCAGAACTTGCAGGGGGTTCTCAACCACAGTACAGACTGGGAACTACCACCTTCTTCTGAAGAATATTTCTTTCATGCATTCAGTGATTGCGTTAGCTTGCCTAGCAGTCACCAACTGCAACCATACTACTAACTTTTATGTGTCCCTTACTGTCAAACAGAATAGGAAAGTAGATGTGTGAGTAAACGTGCAGAAAGTGCGTTTCTGGACTCCTCCGCAGGACTCAGGGAAGGCCACGGGGGTTTCTGGGCGGTGAGCCTGGGCCCCCACATCACACAGACATACCACACCCGTTGTCAAATGTTGGTGATATCACAGATGATTACAGATAGATGCACGATGAGGTGCTCTATGTAGCCTTTTCCTGTCAAGTGGCAGTGAGCTAAAGCCAAGAATTTAAAAAAAGAAGTGAGTGTGGGCGTGTTTGGCTGAAAGAAGGAAAAAAAAGAAAAGCAAATTTGAGTAGCCTTGCTAGCACAAAAGCCCTCTCCCTGGGGAGGACTTGGACATGGAGGAGTGTGGGGGAGGCGGCAAGCCTGGGATAGGTGGAGACTGTGGTTGGGTTTAAGCCTAAACCAAACATTTAGTGGTTTTCAACAGCACTAAATAGGCAATTTCATTTTTGTTTCCCCCAGACCTCAGCCATCTGAAGTCTGTTATGCAGACCTAACTGCAATTATTAAGTCCATCCTCAGATATTTTTATTTTTCAAAGCGAAATGCATGTAAGCTTCTCTCAAAGGGATTTATGTTCAAATCTTGTATCACTTTGGGCTCTCTTCTGGAACTTCCCTAAGCTCTCCAGGTTGTGCTCATTTTTCCCTCATTCCATTATATCTGTCAAACTCTACTCCCTCATAAGTAGTTGTGACAGTCAAAAAAAGCAAGAAAAAGCCTTCAAGATTCAAAGCATCAAAGCCTGCACCTCTCAGGTTATATCTTCAAGAGCCTTCCAGCCAGGCAATCTTTGTGTTAGACAACGAAAAATGTGACATTTAAGTAGGGACAGATGCCTAAGTTTATGATATAATAAATGCTTGGCAACACTGTTCTAAATCTGCAGTGCACACAAGTAGCATTAGAGGTCAATTTTCCAAATGATCCCTAATTCTTCCATGACAGTGTGTCACTTTCCCGGTGACCCTACCCAAAGCAGCTGGCTGCCCTCCTTTCACACAAGCCCCAGGGGTGAATGGAATGATTTCATGCATAATATAAACAGCCACTGAGAAAATCAAATCAAATCATGTAAAATCATGGTGTAGAAACAGCCACAACTGGGGCTAACAACTTCCATTCATGGAAATATTGTTCCCGTCTAGGATAACTCATGAACGATAAAGCCACGAATTGATGTCTGAGCCTTAACAGCCAACAAAGAGATTATTTGCACTCAGAGCCCATGCTTTCTGCCCCATGCCCAGTGTCTGTAAAGGGATGGTCATGTGAGATATGACACCAGGCACAACCCAGATCAGGAGGCACAGGCCAGCCGGGAGGTAGTACATGCCCTGCTCACACGTGCTCTGTGAGGCCCGCCCGGCCCATCCCTGTAGCCAACATGGCGAGTCTATCATGTGGAAACTACAATTTAAAGAGACCACCTGGCCTTTGCCCTTGAACTATTTGATTAATCAATGATAAACAGTATGTCCTAATAGGTCAACGTAAGACAATGAAACAAGGAGAGGTCGAGCAAGTGTGACTCCAAAGCAGGAGTTCGGGTGACACGCCAACCTTTGCCCCACTTTCCCTGACATGACTCCTTGATTTCAAGTGGAGTCGGAATACTGAGAAGATATGTTTTAAGAAAATGAGCTAGTGAGAACCGGAGGCATGAGGCATGGTAATTCTGATATTAGAAGGTATTCTATGTAAAAATTTCTTTAAAAAAAATAAGATGGTCCCAATCCTTTTATTCAGTGGGCTTTTGCAGCCTGGAGATTTATGCCAGGCAGACAATGCTCACCCTTTCTTCCTCTCCATTGAGAGACATGGCCCAGCGTTTAGAGTCCAGCAAATGAAGATTCATCATTCTTCTTAATAATCATCAGGAAGTTATCACCCATTTCTAGAGCCCAACATTCTCTGGGGATGGGAAAGGAGCAAGGACATGAGCAAAACGGCCGTCGGTGGGACCTCGCTGGTCTCTAGCGGGGTGTGCGGCCTGCTCCCTGGCTCAGCTTGAAGGCCACCCCCTTGGCCAGGAAGGAGAAACTCACCCTGATTTCTTTAGCAATGTTTCTGGTCCCAAGATGCTTCTGTCAGATAATTCCACCTCTCTGCTGCTCCTTCCAGCCAGTGTATGATGCAGCTGACACAGCCTCATCGGGATCGCAGTAAATGGAGCCAGTTACGCTCAGAAAAAGGTTAAATAATTGAAAGTGTAGGTCTCCCCTACATTTCCAGTGTACAAGATTATGAACTGTTTGGAAAGTGACCTCCCTTCCAATGACCTAATACAGGAGACCCGAGACGACGAATGCAAGGCAGCATGTAGAGGCTTATGTGGCTTCAGAAATCCACGCTAAACTGTTAGATAAAAGGATTTGCTTCACTTTGTTTTGACACTGTGCTATTTCCCAGTAGCAAGTGCATAAACCCCGGTTTTTGTTTCTGTTTTTTTTTTCCCACTGGTTTCTGCCAATCTAAAGTGATGGCAAGAAAGGAACACGAGGTCTAGATGTTCTTAAAGAAATTCTCCTTTCGTGGAAGGCATTTACGTATTGTGGAAATGCAGAGGGGGCTCCCACTGAGAGAGGCGGGTTAAGGCAGTGACACAAGCTTCTTGGTGAGAAAGCAGCTGGCTCCACAGAACGGGAGGGTGCCAGAAACCAGCTCAGGCGCGTCCCAACGTGGTGTAAGGTGGTCCGAGTCATTATCAAGGCTGGCACTCACCGAGCCATCCTGATCTGGGTCCCTTTTGCCCTGAGTGGACACAGACACTCAGGGGACTGTTCACCCCACTGGACAGCAGGCACAGACCAGTGTCCCAGCAGGTAGCACCAAGCCTGCCCCCACCAGGGGAAGGAACGAGTGGATGAGTGAATGAGAAACAGTGTATAAAGGGATGGGTGCCCTCCCGACGTGGTCCATGACTTTCCGTTGATCACATAGGGTAGACTTGTCCGTTGCTTCTGCAAAGACTTCCCAGCAATTCCTGACTTTAAAGATACCTCATTGCCAACATTTTTCCAGCCAGTATTGCTCTTAATTTACAGTTCAGGTCCTTGTGCGATACAAGCACCTTGTGTGCTCCAACCATGCGCACAGTATCTAGAGACTTGGGTGTCATCCTGGGCAGCTGTTTTCTGTCAGGTGCTGGAGCAGCTGCCAGTGCAGAAGGAGGTGGGTCTGCTGAGCCCCCCTCCAGAATGAGGCCACGGGAAGGTTGGTAAGAAAACCAGGAGCAGAGAGCGGGCCTGCGTCCTGGGGCTCTGGTGGTGCAGGGGCATGGTCCAGGGGAAGCGCCCGCCAGGCAAGGCTGAGGCCAGGCTTGCACACAGGATGCACCCTGGGCTGGGAACCACAGGGGCTGCTTCTGGGGAGCCCTGTGGTCACTATGGAGCTACCTTCACTGGGGATCTGGGGGCACCAGACCCAGTAAATCCAGGGTTGTGGAATGAAAGCCACCAGACCTGGCCAAGCTGGGAGACAGCAGCCAGGACACCAGTTGGGCTCGAGGAGCTGCCCAAGGCAGAGCAGACGGCCACACCCAAGGACTGGCCAGCTGCCCTCGCCAGCCCAGGGGCAGTGCAAGCTGCCCCTACACACAGCGCCCAGCACACTCCTATGCATGCAAAGCAGCTAAGGAAGGACTCAAGTCAGGGTCACCCGTTCTGCATCCCAGAGATCAGGACTGCAAGCTTTCTGAGAGGCCGTGGGGCCCGCAGGCCGGGCCAGGAGCATAGCTCCACCCACGAAGAGTCAGGAGAGGCTGCCGGGGCCTGTGCCTCAGACGCCCTGGGCTAAGCAGGCTCACGCCTCCAGCGCCGGGTGCCCCAGCCTCTGCACGTCGGGGTCCCCAGGCACAACGGGGAGCCCGACCACCTGCCGCTGAGTCACCAGGAGGCCCAGAGAGCTCACCTGCTTGAACACAGCAGATGTGGGTAATGAGTGCTCACAGACACGGCAGGGTCACACTGATGAAGACTGGAGGGGACCCCGGAACTTGGGGCATTTGTGTGCATCTGGGGCGTCCGCAGCTGAAGCAGCAGTGACCCAGGGGAGGCGCCATCGGTGGTGGGAACTATCAGTGCCTGGGGCGTCCCCGTCCCACCCAAGCCCTGGGGGTGGAAGCCAGTGCGCCCCTGGGGATGCTGACAGCAAAGAGCGGGCAGGGGCGGAGTGGCTAGGGAGGTGTTCCTGCCAGTTTGCAGGACGTCCCACTCCCAGGGACCGTGGGAGGGTCTGTGGAGGTGGCAGCCCAGAGGGGACAGGAGGTGACTGCCTCGTGGGTGCGCCTGGGCACCGGGGGCCTGGGGGGTCGAGGTGACTAGGAGCAGGAAAAGGCTCTCCCAGGAAAGGGAGGAAGGTGTCCCCGGGGAGGGATATCTGCGACCTAAGGACCCCCGCACAATCACATTTTTGTCTGACTTGGAATGTTTTCACTTACACCTTGATTTAAATATTATTTTATAAGCTGTCCTATCCAAATGGTTTTGGACAGGAATGTCTATCTCCAAGGGCCCCACAGTTCCCACAAGGTGCCGCCTGGACTAGTCCATGCAGGCCGCCACAGCACAGGTCCACAGGACACCCAGGGTTATTGTCTCACAGTTTCAGAGGCTGGAAGCTCAAGACCAAGGGGTCAGGACTGGTTCCTCCCAAGGCCTCCCCCAGCATTCAGATGCCACTGTGCCCCAAGTCCTCACATGGACGTCCCTCTGAGTGTGTCTGTGTTCTGACATCTCCTCTTATAAAGACGCCTTTCAGAGTGGATCAGGGTCGCCCAGGTGGCCTCATTTAACCTTAATCACCTCTGCAGGGACCTTTCCTCCAACAAGGGCCTGGTCTGAGGTCATGGGGCTCAGGACTCGATGTGTAGGTTAGTGGGGGACACAGTCCAGCCCAGCGCACTGCCTTCTGTTTTCTGGACTCATGGTATTTTTTTTTTCTTCCTCAGCAGTAAATTACCTTCAGTCAGAAGCTTTGGGAGGTAAGGAGCAAAAAATCGTCCTGTGGACACCTTACACAGAGCTGCAAAGATCTGCTCAGAGAAATGCAGTCTTTCTTCCAGGTAACTGCCCATTGGCTCCTTCAGAAACTACTCTAATTCAGGTACAAATTTATTTCTTTTGCAGTACTTCTAGTTACAAATATATGGTTATTCCGAAACAGAGCTTTAAAATTAATAACATATTTAAGTAGAAGACTTTACAGGTTTGAAAACATAAATTTAAAATGTTTCCCTGGCATTCAGTAATAACTCTCTGAAGAGAATAGAGCCTCTAAGTGTAAACTCTCCTTAACATAATTCACCCAGATGTGTTAGGGCACCATTTATAACACATTTCAGAAGCAATGTTAATATTTCATCAAATCTGAAGCAAATAGCCTTTCAACACACCTATTAAGATCCTAATAGTTGCTGTAACACTAAAAGCAAAAGGCAACAACATTTAAGCAAAATTGTCCACCCCCACCCTGCATGTTTGTCTTTTCAGAAATGATGTTAACCTACAGGCTCCCAGACAGCCCTTGTTTCCATTCCTACTAACATTTATAGCACATCTTTATGGAAAAGCTAAAAATATTATTATGAGTGAAATCTTAATAGAAAATGACCTGGAAAATCTCTCAGAAGGAGACAAGAACTATTAGGAGAACATTGTTCTGAGAAGCAGAACTACTGGCAAGGGAAGTGAAAGGCTCCTGGCACCTCTGTCTGTGAGCAAGCCCTTAAGGATGGCCAGTTACAGAGAGAGGCACCAGGCGTCTTCCCTGCAAGGTAAACTCAGTAGTAGAAACTTATGTGACATGTGATCAATAAAATTGACCTGGTGTAAGCAGAGGGAGGCGTTAAGTAGTTACAAATTCCTAAATTGCTTTTTAACATTTGAAAAATAAGTTACATATGGTCTGGTTTGCATTTATTGAAATCCCATAATACTGTGCATTGAGTTTTTAATCTCACCAGGTATTATAGGAAAACATTTGTCTTTTTTTTTGAAGAAATTTTAGTTTTATATAAGTATGTCTCAATGCAATCTTAAAACTTGAGTATATTTTGTTTTTTATACTCATTCCAAATTTATGAGTATATATGTGTTTCCCTGTGTCTATTCATCTACTCAGCAACCAAAAAATGAGCTAACATTCCTTTTATGCAGCGGAGATGAATAACGCTTAAGGTTATTAATAACGTTTAACTTAAAGCAAAAGCTGATGCAGACTTCTTCCATTTTGCAAATTTTGGATCGTTGTGTTAACTTATTAGTTGTATGATTCCATCATGGATTTTTGGTTTTGTTTTAGTGTGGCTTATTTAATAAATTTGACTAATTTAATGCAGCCCTTGCAGAAATTGCTCTGGTACCTGTGTGTACTGGACGAGGCAAAGGAAACGTGCAGTTGGATCAGAAAGTCTGTGATGAGCGGGGATGGTCTGCCCGACCTACTTACCCAGAGATGACACACACAGTCCTCTTCCCATTAACCCTATTGTGGCTCAAAACATTTTCAGAATTTGTCATTTTGACTTGTCTCCAGAGTAGCATATCAAATGAAGTGGGTGCCTACCCCTTGCCAGTGTAAAAAGCCCAGGATAATCTCAATTTATTTGCCTAATGCTAGAGAACTGTCATTTGTTTCCTGCTTGCTTGTTTGTTTCGATTTGGTGGTTAAGTTCTTGTTGTTAATGTTTTCACAGATGAAAAGACTGGGATTCGATGAGATGAAGTAATATAAGTAACCTCAGGGATTTGCAACTCCATTAAAGGAAGATGCCTTTTGATTGGAGCCATTCAGAGTCAAGTCTGCTGACTGATGTGGTAACCAAAGTGGGGAATTCTGTAAACTTGATCTTTTTAATAGTTGCTCTGAAATAAAATGCTGCATGCTCACAGGAGTTTCGATGCTAGCTCCACAGGCAGTGCCCCCACCTTTGGGGTTCTGCCCCCTCAGGTGTGCCCTCTGCTCTGTGCCTTAAGGCAGCTGAGGCCACCTCTCCCTGAGCTCGGGGACCCAGGCCAGTCCAGTTCCCGTCTGGCCTCACTGACCCCCAGGCATCCCTCCCGTTTCCCTCCTACAACTTGATGGCTATTTCTCCTTTTTCTCTCTACTTGTGTTAAGTTCTTCTAAGTGACACTGATATGACCTTGGTTCTCACCCCACCCAGTTTTTAGGGGGCCCCTTGAGACCCAGATACTATGCTATGTTTTGAAGAAAAATAAGTTAACGCTCGCAACGTTCTCCCCAGAGTACAAACTTGCAGCTGTGAGATAAAACACTCAGGGTGTGTGTACAGCATAGTGACTGTAGTTGCCACTGCTCTGTGGTATGTAAGAAAGTCCTTAGGAGAACAGATCTAAGAGTTCTCATCATATGGAGGTTTTTTTCTTTTCCTATTTGGATCTGTTATGAGATGATAGATGTTAACAAAACCTGTTTTGGTAATCATTTCAAAATATATGTTGTAACTCCGGGGAAGGGAAATCCCAGGGCAAAATATGTCTAAAACCAAAATCAGTCCAAGGGAGAAATAAAGGTTAAAATCTGTTTATTGCTCACAAACTGCAATCTGGGCCGTCTGTTTCCTGCTCTGACAGAAGCAAACAAGACCTCCCTCTAACCTCTCAGGTTCAGATAAGCCTTGGTTGCCCAGGTAATTACCCACTGATATGGAGATGAAAAATCTCCACCCCTGAGGAACACCTGTTGATATGCAGATGCACTAAATCCAGGTGAGGTATTCTGGAAATATTACAATTTTACTCACACATGTAAATCAAATTGTCATGCTGCACACCTTAAACTTATACAGTGATATATGTCAATCATTTCTCAGTGAAACTGGAAATAAATATTCTCCCAAAGTGTCACCTTGAAAGACAGTATTACGTTGAAAGTGTAAGTTCTTATGTTTTAAAAAATGACCCAGAAATGTATATGAACTCTGATTCTAAGCAAAGAGCACTGACAGTGGGAGCAGCCCGTCTGACCTGAGCTGTAAGGCGCACTGGCCACGCTGGACCTGGCTGTGGAACAGATGTCACGGTCACACATCCACCTATGTGGCCACCCTAGGAAATGATTTCTTGGTTCGGGCTCAGTTCTTAGAAGGCAGGTTTTCCTGACACACTCGTCCATGGTCCCCGTGGGGAGGGAGGGCATCTAAGGATGCAAGCTTGAGCTTTTGACTGCATAACCTCCAGGGTCCTTTGCTCTGCAGGGAGCACTTAAATGCCTTAGGAGAGGCCCCACACTGAGACATTCTATGTGTGGACAAAAGGCTTCCATTTTAATGGCACCTTTCATTAAATTTTTCTTTAAGGGAAAAGAGATATTTCAATGCTTGAAAGATTACAGACCACCTCTCTGTCCTCTTCAGACATGCATGAAGCTTGCTAATTACCTTGCAAGGTCATGGTTGTATCAGTAATACAGTTCATTCAGTGTCGGCTACTCGATTTCAGAAATCTCTTTAAACTGATGAGGAAGGACAGGAAAGGGCCTGAAATGAAAACGTATGAAGCATCCCACCTTTTTCTGATTATATGAGGTGAGTTGAGCCTGACCCACTGCCTTGGCACGGATTCACTCTGTTTTTGCATAGTTCTCATCCCTCCCACCAGCCCTGAAAGCTAAGGGGAGGTTTACTGCATGCCATAAATATGTGATCGGAAAGCTGTGCTGGCCGGCTGAGAATATCCAGGCTTACTGACAGTTCTCAAGATGGGAGCTTCGCAGATCCGAGATATCACAGGTGCCTCAACTGCAGCACTACGGCCATGCTTCTCCAGAATTTTCTTGAATATTTCAGCATTTTAAGCTATTTGTGTGTGTCCAAGGCTAACCCAAGCCTGAGATTTCTGAGTAAGTGCTCCTCACAGACCTTGTTTGTGAATCACAAAGGAACAATGTCCAAAGCAGAGTCTGTCTGACTCCTGCAGACAATTCACCCACTCCAAATGGAAAAAGACGCTGTTGAAACTGAACTTGTCCTACTTTTCTAAGTCAGGCACAGCACAGAAACATGTGCCGGGAAGAAAGGAGCACAGAGGAGTGCTCAGGGAATAGAACCCGGTTGCCGAATATGCGTGTGACCGCTCATAGGGAGTTTTAAATTGTCCCGCAGACCTCACTGCTATGAACAACTAATTACAGCTGCCCTGGCTTAGGAGACCCAGCTAGCATATACAAGGGTGCCTTTTTTGCCTACAAAATTCTACTGTGCACTAAAGTGTTTTACGAAACTAGGTTTATGAGCATTATTACATCTGTTGCAATTTTATTCATGATTCATTATTTAATGTATAGAAGTGTGGTCATCCCCATGATTCATAAGTACCCTTTCTTCATCACACGTTTCCAGGTTAATATAATTTCATCTATTTGCTCAGAGGTGCTACTAAAAAAAAAAGTAAGAAATAAATGCTGCTTTTTAAATAAGACTTTTAAAAATTTATTTATCAGACCTCAGTTTTAACTTTTCAAAAATCTGATTGCTTCTGGACTTCTTTTCTTCAAAGTTAATTGTAGTTTTACCCCTGCAGCTCCCCAAACTGTATAGTAGACATTGTAAAAAGTACTCCTCTAACACTGTAGATTATTATCCTGTGTGAGTTTTGTTTGTTTTTAACATGCATAATTGATTTGTAAGATGAGTTTGAAAGTCAGAACTAGTTACAAAGGGCTTTTGGAAATTCAGGATGAAAGTGGTTTGCAGGGTGGAGGGTCCAGTCCCCTCAGGCCAGGGCACGGTGGGGCACAGGGCAGGGACTAGACCAGCAGCTTCCTCAGGCTGGGAGGCTAGAACTCTCTCTTATCAGGAACTAGTCCTGCTTCATGTCCTGTTGGAAAAACTCAGTTCAGATCTGTTGACAGGTTTTCGAAGGTGCTATACACTTTTCTATGAAGGGTAATAGTTTATATTTCTAATTTTAAAATTGCAAGTACCTAATCAGACAACATCAAGGCTGAATTGATCTGAAAGGCTCACCTGACGAAAGTGGCCTCTCCCCACGTTAGTTAGTTAGGTTGAAGACATTTACACCTGTAAGTCCAATTTGACAAGGCTAGAGTCACCCCTAATTTTCCAAAATTGATTTTTTTCCCCTCCTGAGTTCTTCATAGATAGCTATGCACATATTGTGGAAACTGGCAATCCTCTCCTGATGGGTGTGTGAGGGTCTCTGTGTGAGGAAAGACATAATTTCATTGCAATTGTAACATTCCAGCGGACAAAGCTTATCATGAATATGCATCAGCGGCCAGAGACGATCAGAATTTGAGAAATGTTTACAAGCAGAGCTTCAGTCAAGTGTTTCCCTATGACGAAAGGAAGATCCAATATATTGTGAATAATGAATTCAGAAGTTGTGTCTCCCTTCTTGGGATTTTATCTGTTTCATCACCTGGGTGGAGGGCTGGGAGGTACGACACTTCCCTGAAATGTGGACAGACTCTGATCGCATCTCGTGACTGAACCTCAACAGAATTGTTCTCTTCTCTTCATCTAATAGCATCACAGTTTTTGTTGATTTACTTTGCTGTTTAAATATCCCATTTAGTTTACAAAATTATAAAGGAGAGGAAGGTAAGATATATATGTATGGTAGTGACAAAAGCACGACAAGGCTGCACATTTTGTGATGGTCAGGATGGACTCTTATACACAGTGCTCACTGAAGAATAGACACGTGATGAAAATTCGCTCCTGAAGTAGCACAAAAGAATAGGAAAATCAGTTATTCCCTCATTCTAGAGCATGAAAATAGAAAGAAAAGACCAGGAGAAAGAAAGTGAAAGGAAGGAAGGAGGGAAAAAAGGAGGGAAAGAAAGAGAGAGATCACAGTGAAGAGGAACATGGCTTTGTCTGAGACTTCTGGGTCTGCGGGGTCTGTGTCCCCTGGGTATTCTGCCCTGAGTCTGATCTCCTCTCCTAACCTCATACCAAGGGGCTCATCCCCATCAGACATCACCAACACAGGAGCCAACACAGCCGGGGGCACAGAAACCCACAGGCACAGATCGCTGGATGGCAGAGCATTCGTGTCACCATGACAGCCCACACAGTGCTGGACGATACACAGAACACGGTGGGAGCTACTGGGACAGACCGGGCATATCACTATGCATGATGAAGAGTCTCTAAAAGGTGATCATAACAAATGCCTGTCCCTATGTCCTGGCGACGCTTCTGTCATTAACTACCCCATTCCTCCAATGAGTGTCTAAGGTGACTGTTATGACACCCATTTAGAAGATCAGGAAGCGAGCACAGAGAGATTAAGTAATTTAGAGTTGGAGAGAGGCAGAGCTGCATTTGAACTGAAGCACTCTGCATCCAATGATTGAAATGAACACAGCAGATGAGAGAATGCATAGAATACATGCAAGCAAAGCAGATCATCTTGAGAAACCCGACTGGAGGGTATCAGAAGAGGAAAAACAAGTACAAACCTAAAGGAAGTGATAAGGATAGAATTCAACATGTCCACATCCCCACAATTGAATTCCAAAATTCAGAGAAAAGTCGTGGAAAAATTGTTCAAAGTAGGGATGAAAGATCTCATGTTACAAGTACTCAGAGGACCAAATAGGTGAGGTAAGGCAAAACCTGCCCTTGGCCACATCTAGGAAATATAAGAATATCAAAGAAAGAAAAACTTCTGATAGCTTCAAGAGAAAAAGAACAAGTCACTTACAAAGAGACAAGAAGCAAATTGTCATCAGATTTCTCAGTGGCAACTTAAGATGCAAGAAGATATGAATTAATAGTTTTAAAGTAATGAAGGGATATAAAACCTTGAACTATCATCATACAGTCAATCAAGGTTTTATTTAAACATGGAAGCAAATTAAAAATGGCCTCCAGCACATGAAACCTTAGAGGATTAGATACAGAAAGATCCACCTTGAAAACATTCTTGGAGGAAAATCAGGTAAAAAGAAACCAAGTCCAGGAGGTTCTGCCAGGGATATGAAATGTAAGGGGGATCAACTAACTTAATAAAATGTAAGAGAGATCTTAGTAAGAACAAGAGAAAGAGGGTGGAATAAATCCATACTCCTCCAGAACTAGAGTTATAAAATCCTTCCTAATGGGAACATGGGATAGGCAAAAATGAAAAAAAAAATCTCAGACAGATACAAGAATATACCAAAAGTCTTTGTCTGTTTGACAGACATGGACATGTGAAATTTGTTTTAAGGTGCCAGTCGTCCAATTGATCTATGGATTCCATGCAAGCACTATCAAAATGCCAGGAGACTTTTTAAAAAAGAAATCGATAAAATGGTTCTAAACTCTGTATGGAAATGTAAAGAAAGTACAGTCGTAAATGCAATCTTGGAAAAGGAAGACAAATTTGGAGGACTAACGCTATCTTAACTTTGGACTTACTATAAGTCTATGAGTGAGCTTGGTACTGGCATAAGAATAAGTAAATAGATCAATGGAACAAATAGGAGAATAAAACAGACTGCCACATATACTGTGAACTGATTTTTGTCAAATGTACCAAGTCAATCTAATAGAGAAAATATTTTTAATAAATATTATTGGAGCAGTAGATAGCCACATAACAAAGAAAAATGAACCTGTATCTTATCTCACTCCAAATTCAAAAATTAATCTGAGGTCAATTATAGACCCAAATGTGAATTCAAAACCCATGTTTCTAGGAGAAAACATAACAATATATCCACAGTCTAGAGAAAGACATAGATTTCTAGAACAGAACATGAAAAGTATAACCCACAAAAAATAAAATTACTGATTACTTTGACTTCATCAAAATTAAAAATTTCTGCTAATTCAAAGGGATCTTGAAAACAATATATCAATAAATCACAAACTAAAAAAAATATTAGTGGTGCATACATCTGATACATTTACATAAAATTTTGAAAGTTTGGCAATAAAGAGACAACCTGATTTTTTAAATTGAGCAAAAGATGTAAATAGGCACATAACAAAAGATATTTGAATGGCCAATAAGCACTTGAATGGCCAACTAAGCAGTTAGTCATGAAGGGAATGAAAATGAAAATTACAATGTGGTACCTACAGAAACGTTTCAAAGGGCTGGCAGTGCAAATGCGGGCAAGGAAGCACAGTAGCAGGTGATCCCGCACACTACCAGTGCAAGTGTAAAATGGTACATTACTCTGGAGAACTGTTTCTCAAGTTCTCAAAAAGTTAAACACATATATACCCTATGGCCACAATTCCACTGGTGAGTTTTTACTCAGGAGAAATGAAAATATATAATGACAAAAAAAGACCATACAAGAATGTTTATAGCAGCTTGACTGATGACAGCCCAAACTAGAAATAATCAAAATGTCCATCAAAAGAAGAATGGACTTTTAAAAGTCACGTTATATTCATATATTCATAGGATAGAATGTTATTTAGCAATAAGAAGTAATAACACACAGTTGCAAATATGAATGATTTTAAAACAATTACGTTAAACAGTAGAAGCCAGGCACAAAGACCTGCATAATTCCTAAAGTCAGGAGTACAGGAACAGGCGAGGATATCTACAGAAGTCAGGGGGGGAAACAGAGACTGCCTCGGAAGGAGCTGGAGGGTTTCTGGGGCAAGATAAACATTCTTTTGAAGGTGGTGGTACAGAGGTGTGTGCAATTGCCTCATCAAACTAAGGACTTAAGACTAGCACATTTTATTGTAAGTTAATTTTACCCCAGAAAAAAAAGGTCATAATTACAGGTTTCTAATTTTAGGAACCACTGTAGAATAAAAATGAAATGTGTAATTTTAACTTTTAATTTAAACCTTACTGTCCAATAAAGGACATGAAGGAAGAATCAAAACTAAACAATAATAACAGGATTTGAGGACAGAAATAAATTCCAATATAACAAAATTACAATCAATGAAAATGTGTCAAACTCAGCAACAGAAAGACTAGAATTCCAGATTAGATCTAAAAATAAAAAAAAAAATCCCATCCTTCCGAAAGAATCAAGAAGGTTTAAACAGAAGGATAGAAAAATGCTTACCAGGGAAATATCACCCATCGAGAGCTGTAAGGACAATTTTAGTATTTGACTAAACAAATATCAAGCACTATTACCTTAAGGGAAAAAGAGGAAGGTTATACTAATAAAAATAGCATATAACTACCATGAACCTATATGTACTTAACAATGTATATTCAAAATAGGCAAAATGACTGGCAAACTGAGGCAATAAATAGATATACAAACAAAAGCACTTGGGGATTTTTAACTTCTTCCCTCACCTGAAATAGACAAAATAAGCAGAGTTAGAGGCTATATGATCAATGCAATTAATAAACTCAAATGATTTTTAGATGGAACTTTCAGCCCAGCAAACAGAGAACACACAGTCCTTCTGGCTACTTAGTACCCACCCACCACTGTTTCTTTCTTGTCTGCAATTAAATAAACATAAAATTTGAGAGTATTTAAAAGCTTTTGCAATAATTTGTCATGGCTGAGACACCCGATTACATTATTTTTCCAGTATTTCATATGATTGCATTTTGAAATGGTTTGGGACACACTGGAAATTAACAAAAACAAAAAAGCCCCTGGTCTCTCACTACAGAATGTCTGAAGAACACTATTTCTGAGTGTACAAAGAGGAGCTACAGACACCAACAGCATATTAGAGCCAGTTTCATAAAACCATGTTCTCCTACAACAATGAATAAAACAGAAATTTATTTTTAAAAGTAGAACTAAAAAAATCCCTCTATTTCTAGAATCTCTACAATATGCATTTTGCTAAAAAGGGAATTGTGAAATACTTAGAATTTAGCAACATGAAAACATTGTATTTAAAAAATATATGGACAGATCTAGAAAAGTCTGTAAAATAAAATTTATATGTTAAAATACATTTTCATGAGACAAGAGAGATTAAAAACAAATGATCTAATCAAAGACAAAATACGTTGAATTTATTACACTAAATAGGGATTCATTATAATGAAAAACACATGGGCAAAGTTAGCAACAGATAACAGATTGAGAGGCTATATTTGCAATATCTAAAACCAACAAGGGACCATATTATCTAGATTATGCAAGAAATGCCTATAAATCTAAAAGAAAAAAACACAATAGATACAAAGGCAAAGAACATGAAGAGGCAATTCACATAAAGAGGAAACCCAAAAGCCTAACAAGATGTGAAAAATATGCTCAAGTTCAATAATAATGAGAGAATTTAACATTAAAACTTTCAGTCCACCACTCTGCATCCACCAGCCTAGGTATTTGAAGCTAGACTGACAAGTGTTGGCATAAAAGTAGGAAAAAGGCAACATCTTGTCCCACAGTGGTTCCCACATAGATCTCAGCCTTTTGGAGAGTAAACTGGCACTACTGAGTTAAATTCAGCACATAGACATCATCCAGCCCAGCGTTACTGCTCCCAGGAGCACAGAGTAGAGAAACCAAAGGAGACATGCACGAGAATGTCCCCACAGTGTCCTGTGTGGTGACAGGGAGCTGGAGGGATTCTGAACAGTGATACTTTGAGAAGATGAGTGAAATATTGTCACTGCACACGAGACCGTGAGTAGGCAGCTGTCAGAAGCAAGGATGATGCAAATAATCTATAATATGGAGAAATCGTTAGTGCTAAGAGGAAAAAGCAAATATAGAATGTATTATAGCATTTTGCCATTAGTATCTTGCTTTAAAAAAGTATAACAAAATATATAAAACAAAATTTATGATTTTAACTAATCTTAACTATGTATAGTTCTGTGGCATTAAGTACATCCCCATTGTTCCAAAACCATCACCACCGCCCATCTCCAGAAATTCTTCATCTTCCCAAACTGGAAGTCGGTACACATTTAACACTGCCTCCCCACCCCGCTTTACCCCCAGCCCATCACCCACCATTCTACTCTCTGTTGGGATGTAACTTCTCTTGGGACCTCATGTAAGTGGAATCATACAACATTTATTCTTTTGTGACTGGCCTGTTTCATTCAGTATAATGTCTTCAAGATTCATCCCTGTTGTTGCATCACCAGCATTTCCTCCCTTTTTAAGGCTGAATAATGTTCTGCTGTGGTATACATTCTGTACATCCATTCATTTTTCAATAGGCATTTGGATTTTTCCACTTTTTGGTTATTGTGAATAATGCTGCTACGAACACAGGTTTACAAATATTATCTGTTGGAGTCCTTTCCATTCTTCAGTGTATAGCCCAGGAAATGGAATTGCTGGATCCTATGATAATTCCAGGTTTAATTATTGAGGGGCTGTTATACTGTCTTCCACAGGAGCTGCACCATCTCATATGCCCACCAGCAATGTCATTTGTGTCAATCTAAAATGTATGTACACAAGACAACAAAACTGACCTTTATAAGATCACAGCCAAAGAAAGGTACACACCTCACCCACTGCAATGACTTGTGAGGACAGATTACAAGTAGGGAAAGGAGAAGAAAGGGGAAATGCAGTTAAGTAAACAAGGGAGAGTCTGCCCCCAGACAACTAAGCAGATGAGTCAGGAAATGAGCACCTCCAGAGTTCTAGCACCTGAAGTGGCTCTTCTCTTATTCCTTCAACCTTCTCTCTCTTTCTCCTCCCCTCTCCTCCCCCTCTCCCTGTCCATGGCAAAAGCAGTGCTTAGTGAATAAATTACTCTGCTTGGATAACTTTCCATTTCCTCACTAACATTCTTGATATTATGACATTGGATGGAGTCAGGCTTATATGGTCTAAGCAGATATGGAATCATCTTAGATTCCCAGTGGAGTTGCCAGCATGCACACGGCTCCTGGAAGGACACCTCCAACTCTGGCCACCAGCCTCCCCTGCACTCTCCATCTGCACAGAAAGATCCTTGGAAGCCCCCATTGTGGGGAGCTGCGATGTGAAGTGCTTCATTTTATCCCCAAGAATCAAAGAGGCATCCAGAAAACTATCTAAAGTGATTGCGGTTTACCTTTGTTTGGAAATTTCCACACTGCCTCCCAACGCATGACCTGGTGACAGAAGCATGGTGGCAGCTGGGAGGAAAAATGGTAGAAACAAAACAGGCACCATTAAAATGTTGAATGAGATAGTGTATTTGGCCACTTTATTTTCTTCCCAAATCCTAAACTGCTTCCTGCCCCATACAGATATGGCTTCTGGAGACAGGCAAAGCATTCACAAGGAGGGTTGGTGAAACTCATAATTTGTTTATGTGGAAATTTTTCCCAGAATGGTGCACTGGGGAACCAGCTCCAAAATGCAATAGTATAAAGGCAAAAACAGCCCATTCTTTGCTTTTCCTACCGGAGATGCATGTCAAGCCCAAATCGCTGCCATTTAAAAGGCAGTTGTGGAGCCGACAGCACGTGGTCTCATGCCAGGAAACAGCAAACTCCTCCTGTGCAGCCATTGTCCCATCTCCATAGCGGGGCTGGCGTGGACATCTCATGGCCCACACCTGGCCACGTGGGCAGGGGAACAGCACTTGCCGTCTTCACAGGGATGAGGTTTTCCAGTGAGCTCTGATGGAAAGGTGGGCACCCCACGCAGTGCCCTCGCTGCTGCCCACCTCCCACTGAGGGGTGGACGGGACAGCGAGGCTGAGTAGGAAGAGGAGGATGGGGACAACGGGAAGCACACCGATGGCGCTGCACCTGCCCGCACTCAGCCCGTTGTTTTCAGGGCATCCGCGGTTGCAGGAAGCCCCCAGGCAATGGCAGATCAAGCCTTCTGTGGACCCTGAGTGTCAGGGGTTTAGTCGTTAGAGGTGCCAACTGAGAGCTCCAGCACATGCATGCCAGACTGGGCTAGCAGAGGGAGTGGGACCAGGGAGGGCCTGAGTGGGAATACCTCCGGAGTAGGCCCCCTGTGAGAGGCCGAGTGTCATACCGAGGGACTCAGTCGGTCAGGCACAGGAATATGGTGAGAAGGGCGACAAGCCCGGAAGCATGAACCAGAATGCTGACACATTTTTACCAGAACCTGATAACACTAGATAAGGAATTATATGTTTGTGTTGATAGGATCATAGTTGTCTAGTCTTTTTTCAAACTCCCTTCATTCCAGTAAACAAAACTACCTCCTGAGACACTGTTCACTGTAGAACATACTGTTTTACATGTAGTAAACATCAGTTAATAAAATATTAAAGAGGATGGTGTTGCCCAACTAACAGATTAACTGATCGACTGAGGATCGAGCAGAAACTATTTTGTACACTAACCTTATTGCTGGAAACCTTTCAAAACATATCAACTCTATTTCCTTGCCTCTCTAAGTGGTATGGTATCCAGCAGAAACCTTTGAGATGGTGCCATGCATTTGCTGATATATTAAAAGACACTTTGAGTGTCTACTAGTGGGAGGTATTCTGATAAGGCACTGAAGACATGGAAATAATTTCATTAATAACTCAAAGCTGAAATTGGTTCTTAACCTCATCAGGCAGTCTCTACTCTTTCATGGGACAATTCAGTTCTTTACAATTGATGTTAGGGTCCAGATACGTGATTTTAACTTTTATTTTGCTTTAATATTTATTTTGCCTGACTTTGCCCTTTCCCCATTTCTGTATTCCTTTAATGCCATTCCCTTTCCTTCTCCTCAATTTAGGAATCTCATGCATACCCCACTCTTTCCTCACAGTCACAACAGGAGACTTATTGCTTTAAAATATGGAAATGAGATGACTGCACACTGTATCCAGTTATTCTATTTCCCCATCCCTGAACCATGTTCCACTCAAGTGAAAATTTATGCTGCCATATTTGGAATATTTTACTGCCCACCCTCTCCCCAAAGATGGATCTTTTGCAGTATAATTTTGGATTTTTGCTGACAGGATTTAGTACATTTTATATTAGATCACTGTAAGATGTCCCTGGAAGTATGTCTCTTCTATTTCAAGGAACATAACTTAGCACACAATTACACCTTCCTAGATACTATATAATCGTCCATGGGGCATTGGGCAATGCATGCTTGGATCAGCTTAGAGCAACTGTGGCTATTTCTGCCCTTCCCAAATCTGACCCAGGTGCATTGCGATCCATTTAGTACTTTGCTCAGATAAGACCCCTAGTTTGTGTATTCTCTGAAATATATATATATCTGTAAATATCTTTCACTTTATTAGGTCAATGATAGCTTGGCTGGGTATAGAAATCAGGTGTGCAGTCTGTTCTCTGAGCCACCTATAATTTGACTGAGTTTTATAGTGTTTCACTCTGCTTTATTTGTACTGTTGATGCTTGAGATAAATGATAGTAACCTAATATCTATTTTGTTAATAACTGGGTACTTGTACCTGAAAATGTGTTCGATTTTTTGTTTCATTTTAGGGATGCCTAATTGTGTATGTTGGTTAGCAATTTCAATCTGCAAATGTGGTCATCTCCTTAGCTCAGAAATTCTCATCTAGTATTTGCTTAACTATTGTTCCCATACATCCCTTTCTGCCTCTGGAACATTCCTTTCATATTCCACCTCTCAGAACTGTCCTGCAATGCCCTGACATTTTTCCCCCTGAATCCTGTCTCTTTCTGTCTTAGTTCTTCATTTTACATGCCACTCACTTATGATGTAATCAGAAACTCTATCTTCTTCTTTAATATATATCCCAATTTAGTTGTGTTTGGTTTTGTTTTCTTCTTTGGTTCAGGCCAGCGCCTCTGGGACTCCCTGGTCATGTCAGCCCCCAAAGAGAGAAAGGCAGAAGATAGGGGTATTCCTTGCTCTGACTGTTGGTCTGCCCACCCTAATTCCACTTGTCTCAGGGGTGGTGGACAGATCCACTGGGCACTGACGGGCAAGGGAAAGGCAGATTCACAGGGCTTTTCAGAATCTCTACAAAAGTCAAGAGGAAATGTTTAGAAGTATAGAGGGTTAAAAAAAATATCTGAAAGGAACCAGAAAAGCCCCTATAGCCATATAGGACACACAGACATTCCCCTACACATACATGCATGTGATACACTCATATACACACATATATAATACAAATACACACATGTGTACATTAAAGATATTGAAGTTCTGGAAAGAGATCACTAGAAATGATGTAGAATAAGGGGTTTTGCACATTTTGTTTGGTGCCACCGTGGGAGCTGCTCGGTGTTGGGTATCACCTTGGGCAGCTGATCCCAGGATCCCTGGGCAGGTAGCTGGGACTGAAGACTGGATGCAAAGTGGGGAAACAGAGTGGGAAGGATGGAGCCCCCTGGGGCCCATGAGAAAGGAACTTGAACCTGCTTTCAACTGCCCCTAGAACTGTGGGGGCCAGACCCCACCCCAGGCCTCTAACTGGGTGATTTCTCTTTCTTATGAAATCTGCCCCCCATTCCCTCATACCACAGCCAGTGCCCCACATTAGCTCCTTCCAACCTCAAGCAGTCCCACTTCCCACCCCTGCACACAGCTCACGTGATGTCATGTACTCCATGGGAGAGGACCCAAGGGCCATGGCCCGGGGGCAGGGGGGTGTGGACTAAAGCTCCAGGCCATCTTGAGCCTGGTGACAGCATCAAGGGTGCCAGCCCTTTCCTGGTGGCAGCCCCTGACCACATCTCTGCTGGCGAGACTGATCCTGTCCACACTGCACCAAAAACTGTCCCTTTTTTGGGAAGGAATGCCACATTTCAGCAGTGACTTGGGCACAAAGCTGTAGAAAAGCATACAGAAAGTACTTCCGAGCTACTCTGAGTGCCTAAGCCCCAGGATTAGAATGTGAGTGTTATGTTGACAGCCAAAGAGCCATTTAGCTGGAGAGCAATGGCCTTAATACACACAGAATTCTTCAGTTATACTCATGGCTGAAAGTAGGAAAGGAAGCACCGTAATCAGTGTTTGCATTTAACCTGGGGGAGTCCCTGGGGGAGTCCTTCTCTTCTTGCTAGAGCTTACCCTGACTCAGATCCAGGCCACACTCAGCGGAGGGTGTAAAGGGCTTTACGTGAAGTGCAGTTTATTTTGAATGTCTTTGTTTCTTGCTGTGAAGGTCCCTAAAGATGTGGCAAATACAGAGCAGCCCCGAATAACAGAAATGTTGGACCAGATGTTATTCAGGCATCTCCACATCATAAAGACTTCTCACAATCCTCAGTGCCCAGTTATCCTAACAGATTTGCCAAAATTTGCATGACAAATGCGGACAATATTGACTTGGATATAGGGGATGCCAATCAAAGGAGACATCCCAACAATGGACTACCACATTTTTTAGGACCACAACTAGCCCATAAGTCAACTTTGTACTTACATAGACCCAGTTAGTTAGTAACAATTGCATGGTAATGGCTACAATCTCAGAGAGAAAGAATCTAATATTTTCTGCAATTCTAGGTCAAAACTATATCATGATGTTTAACAGTGGCCATTAACTCACAAGTAGATCGTGTTTCTGCCCTTCACCCTGATCGGAAGGTAATGATGCACAGCCTAGGAAACGATAGCATCTTCCACAGCTCTTTGTGTTTTAAGTAGGAGGTCAGGGATAATTTCAGAAGTAGTGAGAAACTGCAGATACACCACCTGTTTTCTTTCTTGCTTTTTTTCTTTTACATTGAAAGTGCACAGTCCACAAGTGTAGCTTCTGATAAATTCCAGCTTGAGAGATAATTTTACATGACACAAAGAAAGCAGATCTCTTGCCTTCCTCTCCTGCACCTCCTGTTCTTGTACTGAACTGTGTAGCTTGATGGCAGTAAGAGGTTAAGATTAATCAGAAGAACTTGGAAGAACAGACCCAGCCCAGTTTAAGAATTCAGGATTTCCGCATTCAGAGCAAGCAAACAAATATCTCCCCCTGAGTACAAATAATACATATTTTAAAAGGAGACAAATAACCTTTGGTGTCAAAATACCACGGCTGATGGTTGACAGCTATCTACACGTGGGCTGTGATCTCTTTTGAAAGACACGAGAAAGAATTTAAATGAGAGGACAGGAATGAATACCACTTGCTCCCCACTAACCAGATTAAAGGGCGCGGGATGGGAAGGAAAGCTCTCGAAATGGATCATTCGGTGCCTCTCAGGGGTGGCCACCAGGAAAGGACGGACGGTGAAATGGATCAAAGGGGACATGGACGCCCCTTCGGAGGTAAGCCCTGTGAATACTCCTCTTCAAGAAGGAGGTCCCCACACATAGGGTGACAGCCCACAGCAGCCTGGGTCACAGTCCTTGTGGGGTTCCTGCCTCCCTTCCAGGTGACCTCAACCCCACCGGCCACGTGGGGTCACATAGGGTGGTCATCCTTCACAAAAGTAAATGTATCCCAAACGCAGTAGCTTTTTGCCTTTGGCTTTCTGCAAATGGGTGGCTCCATCATGTTTGGGGGATCCACCCTGACAACATTTCCCTTTCAACTTAAGAACCCTTTAACATATTTCAAATGTACTGAAAATAATTAACACTCCAATATCCACCATCAAAACTTAATTTATGTTACTATTACTAGATTAGATATAAATGATTTTTTTTTAAATACATAAATCCTTAGGAAACTCGTGGAGGGAGCCGTGAAGGTTTCTACAGATCCTACTCCTTTCACCTCCCCTGCCACTCTGAGATGACAGGGTCACCAAGGGCCCACCTCTCTCCTCTCCATCAGTGCTCACACACGAAAGGGTGGCCCCTAGGGCTCGTCTAGCAGTGAAGCCCCCGTGCTGGACAAGCTGCCCATAAACCCGGAAGGCAGTTCCTGAAGGAGCCGCCCTAGGCTGGCCCTGTCCACCAGGTGCTGCATTTCTAAGGCCTCAAAAGGCTCCTCTGAAGGAAGAATTGAGTTTTAGAAAAGCCTCATTTTATACTCAAATAACATATCCCTGCTAAAAATATTCACAAAACAAAATTTGCTCTCTATGGCAACCCCAGCTTTAGAATCACAAAATCCCCATGGATCCTAGAAAAGTGCCCCCCTACAGGCCAGGGAAGTGTAGCTAGGAAGAGGAGGCAGCTGGCCTGAGAGCCCAGCCCATTGGGCGCCGAGCTGGGGTCTGCACCACAGGAATGCAACAGGGTGATATACACAGCCGGGGAAATAGAAAGTTACTGCTTTTTGCATCATGCTAAAAAGGTCCCTTATTTTATTAGTTACTGGGAAGTGGGAACAGAGAAGTGAAAATGCATATCGCTTTAGGGTCACCTCTGCAAAGGCTCTGTGGCCATCCAAGCCCCCGGGTGAGCAGAGGGGCCTCTAACCAGGACACTTGTCTCTAATCTACCCTCATGAATTGCGATTTGCACTAGAACCTCTGGCTGGACAGACAGCTGTGTTGTGCAACACCTATAAGTGTGCAGGTGCTCAGGAAATATGTGTTAAGTTAGTGCAGCTTGAAATTTCACCTCCCTCCCTTCTCTTCATTTCCTCTGATTAAAACAGCTATAAATGTAACCAATGTGGAGAAGTTCGAAGCACAGAAATGTTTGTGCATCATGACAGAACCCTGTTGACTGCTGACATGCTTCTTGCCAAAGTTCTCTGTGCACTTTATCCTCATCCGGACTCACGGATTGTCTGTATCGTCTCACACGGTTAAAAATCCCTCAACAACATAACTTCAATGGCTACACGATATTTTATCAACTATTTTGTCAAATTAGTGCCATCATTTACTTAACCAAATCTTCGAGTTGATATCCAGTCTCTCCCTATTATATATAATAGTGCAACAAACAACTTTGTACAGAACATTAGCAACATCTGAGTGTTTTCCAAAAATACATGCCTAAAATAGACTTACTTTTACATGTTCTCATCTACTAATTTATTCAATTAAGAATTACTGCATGGCAGGTCAAGTAACCTCAAACTCTCTGACACAGAATTTCTAAAGGAATAGATAATATTACACAGATTTTATACACACACACACACGTGTATGTATTTACACCAATAAATGGAGGAAAATGACCACAGGCAAAATCAGTAAGAGCTGAATTCAGAGACAGTACCAGGTCTGAGTGCATTTGCTCGTTTCAAAAGACTCAGAGTTCCCAATTTAATAGAACTAGGAAGGTCTACACCTGTAAATAAAAAGAGACAGAAAGATGGGAAAAAACTCCCAAGGAGAAACACCATAATGAAACACAATTCTCCAGGGTTTGGCTCTGGGCGGACAAGTACAGACTTGCCTTTACATGGGTTTGGGTTTCTCAATCATTCATGCCACCGTATGTTCTAGTAACCCCAAACTGAAAACTTGGTGTACAGTGGCCATGCTATGATACCCAAGAATGGTGCTACATCATTTCCGTGGTGGTCTTGCACAAAATGTATGAACTCAATGAAATCATGAGGAAACATCAGACAGACTTGAACAGACAGACATTCCACAGTGTTGTCTGAAGTGTCAGATCATGACAGGAAAATACCGAGGAGCTGACAGATTTGGGAGACTAAAGAAATATAAATGCAACATGGCATCCTGGATGGGGTCCTGGAACAGAAGTGGGACATTAGTGGAAAACTGGTGAAATTTGAATATGATCTGTAGTTTAATTAGAGGTACTGTAACCACATTAATTTCCTGAATTTCAGGATTATACTCTGGGTACATCAATATGAAAATTAAGGGAAGCTACATGATAAGGGTATGGGAATTCTGTACTATTTTCATAAATCTAAAATTATTTGAAAATGAAAATTGGAAGTAATCATCCTAAAGCAGTTGGTGATCCACTCAGTACCCTGGCTGAAGTCATGAGGTCTCTCCAGGGAAACGCATCTTAAACAGAAATCTCAAGAATTTCCACAGATAAAGTTCTAATAATCACAACAAAGTTCCCAATGAAGAAAAAGAACAGGAAACATTTGAGGAAAGGAGGTGCCATGAGCAGATGCAGAAGCAAAAAATAAAATAACCAACATAACAAGATTCACTAGTCCTCAGTTGATTAAATTACCAGAATATGTAACAACTTTGCTTAATAAGGGGGAAAAAAGAATCCTAAAAATATGACAAAAAAACAAGAGACTTTCAAAATAACTAGGCAAGCTCATAAAAGAAACAAGTGCAGTAACTAGAAGTGAAAAAGTTAATCATTAAGAGGAGAAAACCAATGGATTCTCAGTTATTATATGAGACATATATTAGAACTAAGCTGGAAAACATATAGAGAAAGCATCCAGAATGTAGGAGAGAGAAAAAAACAAACAGAAAATGAAAACAAAGCTTAGAGACATGAAATATAGACTATGAAGACCTTCTATCCATCTATCTGGATATTAGAAGAATAAAATAACAACAAAGAAGAGGTGATATTTGAAGAGAAAATGACTGATCACTTTCCAGAGGAAGAAAAAGACAAAAATCTTTATATTAAGGAAGCCTAATATGTCCTGCCCAGGATAAGCAGATGTCCACGCGGGGTAAGCCTGCAGAACACACCAAGGGCAAAGCAGAGAGCTTCTCACAGACAGAAATAAAAAGGAACCGTCCAGCCTGTTTGATGCCAAAAAATATTATCTTTCAAGAATGGAGGGAAAGAAAGACTTTCTCTTACAATCAGAAACTGAGAGGTTAACTACCAGGTGAAAGTGGAAGACAGACTGAGAACAGAGGAAAGCCAACCAGACTGAAAGCCAGCTTCTCTATAACAATGGAAACCAGGGAACAATGGATTACCTTCAAAATACTGAAAGTTGCCATCAAGTAGTCAGTTGCCCAAACTCCCTGCCTTAAAGAGTAAGGGCAATAGAAAAACGAACAAAAAATAAACAAAAACTGAGAGAGAATTTATGACAGTTGGGAAAACAACCTAGAACAGGGATCTGGATACATACAGGCAGAAAAGAAATGCAGAGAAATTGGTAAATGTGAAGATGAATCAAAACAAGCAGACCTTTTGAAGTAAGAATAATAAGGTCTAACTTACACTAAGAATAAAGATATAGAAATAAAATATCAGAACTTATAAAATGCTGCGAAGCATATAACTCAAGAGAGAGGTAATTAATCCGAAAGAATTCTGAATCTCTTACATTGTTTAGAAAGACAATAAAAATGTGTTTAACTTGAAGTTAATCAAGTTAAAAACCCCTGTCTCAAATCCTATGGAAACCACCAAAAGAATTTAAATAAAGGACAAACTTGTCAAGGGTAAAAAAAGGAATGAGAAAAAAAAATTTAAAGAAAGAAACAAAGAGAGGAAAAAAAAAGACCACAGAATAGAAAGCACATGGTAGAAATAAATGTGTTAGAAATCATTTAAAAATATAAACCTTAAGTTTAAAGACATTGTCAGATTAAATATAACACAGTCATCAGTATGACTTTTAAAATAGATATCCTAAAAAAAAAGCAACGAAATCTCAGATATAAAAGACAGAAAAGAAATAACAGGCCAGTTATTAATCTAAATAAAGCAGAAGTACCATATTAACATAAGGCAAACGATTTAGGGGAAAAGCAATATTAGTGCATCATTTATTAGTGGATAATGAAACATCACTGCATCAGGGATATTATATACATTCCAATCTTGTATAAACAAAATAATATAGCTCCAAAATAAATAAAGAAAAAAGTTAAATAAGGCAAATTGAAATATCTACCATTATAGAGATTTTAATATACCTCTCCTGGCAATTGAAAGATCAAACCAAAACAGAGTCAGAAAACTCAGTATGGATACAGTTTGAGCAGAACATTAACAAACGTGATGTATAAAATTTGACCAGGTAATAGGCTTTAAAGGAAGTCTCAAAAAATTTTAATGATCAATAAACATACAAAGATAGTCCTGCAGAAGAAAGTCACAGGGTTGAGATTTTTTCTACCAGTTGTCAGGATGCAGCCATAGTAAGAAACAGAGTGTGGAACTGGCCACGAATTTCAGTAGACCTTTGGGATAGAATAGAGTCCAGAAAGAGTCCTACTCACATAAAGAAATGCAATATGACAGAAGTGGCTTAACTCATCAGTAGATTAATAACTATTCAGTGAGATGTTCCAGAACAATTAGTTATCTATGTGGGGTAACACATTATATACAAAAATCAACTACAGATGATATGAAGTTGAAACTCAAAAAATGTAGAACAAAGGAAGCAGAATATCTTTATGACTGTAGTGTAGAAAATGTTTTTTAAGTAAAAAAAACTTCCATTTTAGAATAAAATACAGTATAGGTTACATTAAAATTAAGAACTTCCAAAAAGTTCTATGCAGAAAGTGAGGGGAAGGTGCCACACTCTGACAGATGATGTTTACCACAGACATCCACAAAAAATCTGGATAATCTAGATACTGAATATAAACTTCTTAAGGTAAATAAAAAAATGACAATCTGAAAGAAAAGTGAGCAAAAGATGTGATAGGCAGGTGACAGAAGGGGAAATGCAAAAATAGAAATGAACATATGAGAAAATACTCAACAATAGGGAAATATAAACTCCACCTCCAGGAGAGCAATTTATACAGTCCCCAGACTGGAACAACTCTACATCTGCCAGTACTAAGTGCTACCATGACAGTGGGACAATGGAGACTCATGCAGGGCTGATGTGCACACCACCACCAGCAGGAAATCGCTGGATGCAACCATCCAGCACATGTGCTCCTAGACGTGTACACTCTGCAGAAACTCACATCTGTCCCAGGGCATGTGTGCAAGAAGGTTTCTAGAAGAACATCTATTGTAACAAAAATTAGAACCGACCAGATGTCAATGGACAAGAGAATAGATAAACTGCAATCTTTTCAGATAAAGAAACGGCATACAGTGGAAATGACTGAACTAAGCGCACGCCAGCATGGATGGGCATCTGAAGCATAATACTGAGTGAAAAAGCCAATACAGAAGACTAATAAAATGGCATCCCTTGCACAGTGTTAACACATGCAAATGTAAGCCATGGTTAAAGTCACACGGTGTGGGGTGGGCCACGAGGAACAACAAGGAATCCTGGCCAGGAAATTCAAGATGGAAGTGAGGACTCAGCAGGACCAAGGAAGGAATTTAGGAACCCTGGCAGGATGGCTGTTTCTATTCCCCAAATTGCAGTCCGTGCTCAAAGGCATCTGCTGCAATGCCATTCCTCTGTATTGTATTTACTCGTGATTATGTGTCACGTTTCAATAAGGTAACAAAATAGCCATCACCCATTATGGGCATGATGCTCAACATCGGAAAAGAAACACGAAAAAAAATAAAATAATTACAACATAGGGTTCCTCCCCTTAGAATGTAATCAAGGCAGAAAAGCAAAACTAATTCAGTTGAAAAATTTGAAAATGAAATTTTCAGCAGTAGTTCGGGTTACAGACAAGTCCACACAGGCTGGAGAAAGCCAGAGATGGCCCCAGAGCTGAGCATGGGGGCACACAGACCAGGTGCTGGTCTGGGACGTGTCCCACCACTGGCCAGGGCATCCACCAGAGACAGGCTTCTGGGCCTGAGCCTGAAGTAGGCCGGGCCGGGGATGCCCACAGGCCCATCCCTGGGACTCTGCCCCGCTGGAGCATTAGATGCAAGGAGCTAGGCTGGAGAAGGGAAGGAGACATTTTACCCAGGTTTGTTAACCTCTGACATTTTGTGAGTGAAGATTTCCCTGAGCGCCTTGATGGAGTTTATGGTTGAGTTTTCAAAAGTCTTAAGGCTGTGAAGGGTGACTATTTATAGGGTGGATATAACCAGTTTCAGCAAAGCCAAACGAGAGAGCGCTGGCCTAATCTTTCTGCACTGTATTTCCTCCTGTGACCTGAGGTCTACTGGTGAAAATCTATTAAAAGACTTCCCGATAATAAAAAAACGTTGACATTTCACTTGGTCAAAATTGAAGCCCAGAGGGACAGCCTCAGTTCCTGACGAGTCGGATTGACACAGGGCCATTGCTGCAGGGCTGCCCAGACCTCAAGCCTCAGGCACGGCAGGCCGAGGACGCACAGGAGGGCCTCCAGGGAGACAGGGGCAGAGCGGCGCCCAAAGAAACCTGCATTCAGGGGGTGCTAGTTCAGCCCCAGAGGGTACCCGGAGGAGTGCGCGTGTGTCTGGGTGTTGGCCCTTTGTATTTACTGAATGTCCATATCAGAAGCAGACCTCACACATGGGTTGCAGGGATGGGGCTGCAGGACAGCCCCTGTCTCCTCACTGTTAGAGCAGTCAAGCTCTTCTTGTTTGAGGGAAACTTACTTTTATGGCATGAATCTCGTAGTGCATTTGTGTCACCGGCTCAGTTACTCAGTGAAAACCACACTTTCTGATGGCTGACTTCTGTGAGCCACAGATCTGGGGAAAAGCGATGACTCGCACTGAAGCTGGATATTCTGCATTTTAGATTGCACTTGCCTTTCGTCTCCTCTATCCCCCCACAAAGCCGGTTGCGGGGGGGGGGTTGGGTGATGGGAAGGGCCAGCTGTCTCCATTTCACAGAGGAAGTCCTGCAGGGACCTCTCTCCTCTGCCTTCCATCCAGAGCACCACAATGCTGATTCCTTCGAGGGAGCTGGAGGGATGGCCCCAGAGCCGAGAGGCTGAGGTCCCATTCACGAGGGCGTCCCCTGCACAGAGCTCTTTTCAGAGACAGCACCAGGCTTGCTCTCCGGGAGGGCTGCCCCACACAGGACATGAGCGAGGGGTGTGCATGTGTCCTTATAGGCAAGTAACCAAGTTCATGTCACATTGAAAAAGAGACTATGTGAAAAGCAATCATAAGCATTCTTCATATTTTTTATGAGTATTCCAGCTGAGGGGTGGTACCCGTGCTGAGGCCGGCTGCCTGCCTTCAAGGTTCCAATCAAATCAGCAGCCTGGCTCCAGGGCTGGGCCTCTGCAGCATGCCCTGGGCCTGCCATTTCCTTGTCTCCCTGCAGACCCCCACCGGCTTCCCACGCCCACCCCAGGAAACCAACACAGCGGAGAGGCAGAGACCAAAACAGAAACAGAGAGAGAAGCACGTAAGAACGATCACACCCACCCGAGACTTCTAGTCACTGCTAACGTGCATTGTCATGTGCCGGGCAGGCTCCTCACGGCAGCTCCCAGGGGGTGCCGACACCCGTCCTACAGGTGAGGGGACTGGCCCCCAGAGAGCTGAGGCCGCGGGCTCCACGCCAGCCAGCCAGGAAGTGCTGAGCAAGGAAGGCAGCCCTGACTCAATCCAGGAGCCTCCCCCTGGTCTCCATGTTCACACATGCAGGATCGAAATGAAAAGCCTCACTATCTACACACGAATTACTTTGGACTAGTCAAAACAAGAAGCATATTAGGCATCCTTGTTTCAAACATTACAAGTCATCTTGAATCAATTCTCCACAACACAAAATTAAAACAATTGTCATTTATCAGCCAAAGTGAGACTAAAACAGCTCTTACCCTGCCAAAAGGAACTTAAAAAAACACCACCTTTAGAAGGATTCTAACACTGTTTCGCAGCTTCTCAAGGTCGCCCGAACAGGAAGGGCAGATGAAACGAGAAGGGAAAACTAACACGAGTTCCCTGGAAGCATTAAAATGCAAAATAATTCTCTTGCCCTCCGCCCCCTCCAAATGGGATGGTTGTTGACTCTTCCTTTATGTCAACAGAGTGGGCATCGAATTAAAAAGCCATCAGCCAACCACCCAGGGAGCCACCAGAGATCCCAGCTTCAGACAGGACCCTCTGTCCATCCTGGTGGCCGAGGCCCGAGGGCCCGGGGGAGCCCCGAGTTTCTGCAGGCGGGGAGAGGTCTGGTCCCACATGAGCCCTTTACTCGGCTAAATTTACCGACCCCATCCGACCGTCCCTGAGGCTCACAGCCCTCAACCTAGGTGTGAGGAGGGGTCGGTCCTCGGGCAGAGTGAGTATGGGAGCACCCCTGGCAGGAACGCAGGGGTCGCGGCCCATTGAGGACGTTGGCCCAGCAGGCGTGATCTTCAGAGGGCTTCACCAAAGCTTCCTCGGCCGGCAGGCTTACAGAGTCGACACTGCCACCCTGTAGGTGAACTGGGTCCACTCCTGGAGCATGGCCCTGCACTGCCTGTACCCTCACTCCTCAAGGACATTCCAGACACTCACTCTGAGCCACAAAATGTGTTAAAACAATTTATGTGTGCTCTTGCCAACCCTCACAGCACCTACAGCATGTACACTTATTTACTCTCCCATTTTACAGATAGGAAAACTGAGGCTTGGAGAGGCCAGGAACCTCCCTCCAGCCACCGAGGGGCGAGCCCAGGTGTACAGCCAGAGTCCGGTCACTCCCTCAGCCTGCTCCATCACCCCATTCCCAAACCTGTCCAGACCATCACAATAGTTTAACCATGGCAATGGGTTTAAATATATTTTTTCAGCTTCTTAAATACAAATGGCTTGATTGGCATCTCCTAAACTCAGCTGTTTTTTATTTGACATTCCCCTCCCTGAAGAGAACGGATTCACAAAGAGCCTGGGGGATGGGAGGGTTCTCATGTCTGGAAACACTCGAGAGCATGAGATGTTTTCTATCACTTGGCCTCCCCTCTGATGGATTAAGTGATCAGGAGGGAGCAGTGACTGCTCTGGAAGGTGTCCAGGAGCAGCTCTCCGCGGAATCCCGTCTGATGGGGGAGGAAGTTCCTGTGTCTGTCCACGCCCCCCGCCACCATATGTCTCAGGTAAATGGCACTGGGCCCATAAGTCATGTGCCCTGTCACCTGCAGCCAGAGTCTTGAGAAGTCCTGTCTAAATACCTCTCCAGTAAAAATAAACAAAATACTTCACAGCACCGCGCTAGCTGAGTCAGACAAAAGTCTTATCTGCCGATTAGCTAGTTCTCACACCACAGTCAAGAAACTTGCTCCACCTACTTTGCTCTTCTGGTTGTGCCTAAAATACCACTTTTCAGAAGGAACCGAAGATAATAAGAAATTTCAAATGTAAAGCAATCAACTAACTCCATGAAAAAGCATAGCTCTTTTTTCCTGAAATCAGCAGTTTAGGAATGCAATCTCCATTTGTATCCCTAGTCACTTGTAGGTTGAATCAGAAGAAAATAAATTCAATACCTGGGCAGGCAGTGAATGATAGAACAAAAGACTTACCATAGACAATCCCCACCCCAGCCCAGGAGACACATTAATTGGGTGGGTGTCTGAACGTTTGACCGTTTGGACATATCTGGGACACCAGTAAAATTGGTCATTGTAAGGGGTCTGTCCTGCTTCCTGGAGTCACTTTCAAAAATGAGCCACCGGAGACCCTGATGGTAAATGGATATTTGAGATGCTTGATTGACTGATTGAAAGAAAGGAAGATTATAGATGGAAAGAATGGAAGAGAGGAGGATGGGGGTAGGGGGGAAGAACTGGCAGATCATCACATGCACTAATGTAAAAAAGGATTGTTTGAGAATAAGACAAAATGGACCTGATTTTTGTTTGCTTGCTTAATTAATTCTACTTCATCAAAATGTACACAATTATTAACACTCTCACAGCCAAAAAGACTCACTTGTGTGTCAAATTTACTTTGCTTACAAGGATTTGCTGGCCAAGAATCGCTTGTGGCAGATGTGTCCGAAGAGGTTTGGTTCTGATTTCCTGCATCGTGATCAGTCACCAATCTGCTGCAAATCTGTTTGAGGGCCTCCATGAGCCCAGCACTGCTCTAGTGGCGGGTAGTGGCAGAGGGCATGGAGGGACAACGGGGAAGCGTGTGCCCAGTGAGCCTGCCCTCTGCGCATGGTGCTCAGCCGGAATGCAGCTCTTGTGACACTGTAGAGACATTAACTGTACCCAAAGTCTGCTTGCAGGGACAGCTTTGTGCGCCTGCTGGACTTTCTTCCTATGTTAAATCCTAGGACGCTTGTTTGGATTTTGTGGTCTCCAGACCTACTTGAGGGGATGGGAAGGAGCCCCATGGGGTCCACAGGGTCAGGATCTCAGGTCTGGAGCCTCCAGACTGGGTCTGGCCCCAGGAAGGCCAGGTGAAGCGTGTAGCTCAGTACAGACAGAAGACCCTTCCTCCCTGGGAATATTCGGACTTGCAGGGCCAATCATGTGTATGCAGACATTCACTGCTCCAAGCATCCTCCACACTCAGAATGAAGCATGGCTCTGCAAGAACAGCTCCCAACCAGAGTCCTCCCAGGCCTTTCCAAGCCCAATCTGTCTTGTCCCCACAACCCTGGTTTTGGACTGAATAGTGTCCCCCAGACTCATATGTTGAAACCCTAACAGGATGGTTGTATTTGGAGATAGGGGGCCTCTAAGGATGTGACTAGGGTTAAATGAGGTCATAAAGCTGGGGCCTGGGTTTGCAGAGAGCTCACCCTCAACCAAGGGCACATACAGAGAGCAGGCCGCATGAGGACCCAGCGAGTAGGCGAGCTGGGAAGAGGGCTCCCCTGAGGACCCAACGCAGCCTTGATCTCAGACCTCAGAACTGTGAGAAATAGATGTCTGCCTTGCAGGCCTCCAGCCTGTGGTGCTCTGTCTCAGCAGCTGGAGATGGAAGAGCTACATGGGCTCAGGAGTGGAAAATGGAAGGCCGAGGATAGCCCCGCAGCAGGCATGGCCCAGACAGGAAGCAAGGGGCTCTGTCCCCAGCGTGTGGGTGCCCAGCCAGCCAGATGCTCAGACAGGCTAGCAGGCAGGTGCTCGGGGATGGTCCTGGGCCTGGTGGGATGATCCAGGGACACAGTTATCTAGAGTTACTGAGAACTGCTGAGGGACATTATTGAGTTAGGGGGAGTTCAGACACCATCGTCTTCCACCACCAGCGGCTCCAGCGTGGGGCCAGGCCTAGGAGAGGCAAGCTGGGTGCTCAGCACATCACACGTCAGGAGACCCCTGCATGATCCTGAGAGCAAGGGCCTCCTTGAATGTGTCACCGTCCTCCCCTGCTCAGCTGACTCAAAGTTTGGAGATGCTGACAGCTTGAGACTCTGTACACAGCAGCTTTGAGTGCCTGTAGGTGGCCGGACCCAAGAAAGGAGCCTCCTCTTTACACCTCCTCCACCTTGACTGCTGCCCTGCTGCTGCGGCTCAGAAGGGGCAGTAGCCACTCTGCAACAGAGGAAGCCCCAGAAGTGGCGTCCCAAGTGGAGAGCAGGCGGCAAGGAGGACCAAGGATGAGGGGTGCCCCCACTTCTGAAGACAGGAACTGCAGGGTGGTGGAAGCAACCTGGTTCCAAGGTCCGCTGGCCCCAAGCACATCCCACGTGGAGAACATGTGCTGTTCCTGCCACTCGGAGGGCCCCTGGCTGTGCTGCGAACCAAGAAAACCACCCCGAAGTGCAAAGAAACACATGGGCCTGCATGAGAGCTCGAAAGCCTGACAACTCCACTCTCTTCACTGGAAACATGAATATATTTATTTCCTTCCAGATTCGGAGAACAGAGAGTGCCTAGTAGCGGTGCACAGGAGCCGTCTCAGGCCGGCAGCCAGGCGGGAAGGCTTGGATGTCTCGCGACTGGAGGGCCTTCGTGGCCACTGAGCAGCCAGCCAACATAGCTGGGGACAGAGCTGCCTCCGCCTCAGGAAGACCAGCAGGATGCATGTCTGCACGTCCTGAGCTCACCCCGCAAGGTCCTCAGCAGCTGCCTGCAGAGCTCAAGGATGGGGAACCCCTGTGGGGTGTGTGGTGTGCAAGGGCAAGTCCTTTCCACTTGTGTGACAGCCCCAAACCCAAGCACAGCTAGAAGATGTCCACAGGGGGCTAGGGGCTATGCTCGGTCCCCAGGAGGAGGATGTGTTTGTAAATTCTAATTCCATTTCCCCAAAACACCTGAGTCAGCTCATCTGTAGTTTAGAAACAAGGACATGCCAGCAGTGGCCACAGGGCTTGAGAATCCACAGGACAGCAAGGGTGGTTGGGCACCCCCTCAGGGGGACAGGCGGCCACGTACGGGAGCAGGGCAGTGGTGACGGGGGTGGCTGAGCAGGTCCACCGGATCTGGACCTCAGCCCTGCTCACTCCGCGTAGGCTACCTTACCTTGAGAGCATTTGGGTTTCCTAAGCACCCACTTCCTCATCCAAAAATGGAGGCTGCGATTGCTCCAAGTTTGCTTGGAGGCTTATCTAAGATGGAATCTAGAATGTCCTATTAGGTATCAAAAAACAGGAGGTGTTGAATAATAAGCCCTCCACCCTTTCCTCTGCTTCTTGAAGCAGAATTAAGGTTTCTCATCAGAGAGCCTTAATTTTAGGTCTCAAGGGGTCCCTGACATGCAGTGACCTGTTCAAGCCTTTGTTTCCCACTTCTGAATTCTCGGTAATAGTGTCTCTTACTGTTTCGACAAGTAAGTGAGGTACTATATGGTCACAGCTTGGCACAGGAGTGGGCCACAGCAAGCACCCAATAAATGTGACTGTTGTATCTTGCCTCAGAGGGAAATTTCATCAGAGATGGGTACTGAGAAAATTGAAATTTCTCTGTTCAGAATGAATTGAGAACGTGGAATAAACCACCAAATTATAACACTATGAGAATTCATGGGCACAGTAAGAAATTCTGGTGAGGGATGCTGCCTGTAAGGTTGTGTAGTCTGCACAGATAGCTCACGGAGAGCTCACTGGCCAGTGAGGTAGGTACACAGTTTCTGTGGTCTTCAAAGGTGGTCAGTCATGCTCTGTTAGGTTTTCTCTTCAGCCCAAAGTAATAGGTTCGGAAGGCAGTTTTCAACTAAGACAAGATCTACACAAAAATGCTTTTCCAATGATTGTAAGTTGTTTATAATTCCCTAACGAATTTCCTAATAATTCTAACATCGAATTAATTATATACTCATTGACCTTCTAAGAAGCACATTTTACTTTCCCATTAGCGTAACTAAAACTAAGGGAATGGTAGAGAAAAAAGACATACAGACATTTTGGTTTCATTTTACCAAAAATTTCCTTTCACAGTGACAACAGCACAGGTATAATTTTTTGGACCTTCATTTCGAGCCACACTCAGCTAGATTAAACCGTACCAAATATTCATTTTTTCTATTGAAATTGTACTTCCTGCTATTTTATTATTAAAAATATGAAACAGCATTTCAGCAGGCCCCAGAAAGGAATATCCAGCTCGAATCCTGTCCAGCCCCCAAAAGCTCTAAGTAATTTAACGAAAGATTAAACTTCTACCAGTACAGGGGTGACATGCCCAGAACCACCTTCGAGCAGGTGAGGAGTGCACGGCGGAGGACCCTGCCGTCCTTGGAGGCGCGACTCTTCACTTTCCCTCTCCTGAGCCCATTTTGTTTAAAAACAACAATCCTTCTGGCTTTATAGTCTCTCCTGCTAGCAGTTTGTTTTATAATTTAAAACATTAAGGTCGAAAGAGCACTAGAGAGAGGACAGCAGGGCAGTCCCCGCCCCTGTGACTTCTCACGTGGGGAGCTGGGCATCCAGGTGGCGAGCTGGGCTTTGTCAGGAGTGGGCAGGGGCCAGCTGCCGCCCACCAGAACTCCCCAGAACGCTGTCCACTACCCCAGGAACCCACTCATGTGATGGCTCAGTTGACAAAGATGTTTGCTTAGGCACTTGGCATCCATCTGGGAACAAGATGGTCAAAGATCTTTGGTCCCTCTCTGCTCAAGGTCACTTTCTGAGGATGGGACAGGCCTGCCATAAAAACATAAATACACAGATAAGCAAAACTTCTATATGTGCAATTAAAAAGAAAAGGGCAGGGCAAGGAACAAGCTAGGTAGAAAGAGGAGGTCTGGGGAGACTTCCTGGAGGAGGTGGTATCTGAGGAAGAGGCTGAGCAGCGGCACACGCCCACCGGGTAAGGGATGCGGGCTGAGAGCTGAGAGCAGGAGGCATGCGGAGCAGAACCGGGTGAACTGCACGGAGGGAAGGGAGGTGGGAGGTGGTGTGAGCAACCCAGAGCTGCAGACCCTCCCTGTGGGGAAACACAGCTCTGCGGGGCTTGGCCCAGTGAGTGAGTCAGATTAAACCAGCAGTTATAAAAGTGAGACCTGGTGCATACACACAATGGACTACTATTTGGTCAAAAAAAAAGTAAGGAACTCCTGGCATTTGGGATATGTTTGGACCCCAGGGACATTATGCCCAGGAAGGAAAGTCCAGCAAAGGCAAATACTGTCATGTCACGTCTAAGAGGAGTTTAAACCACCACAAACAAAAGCAAGCATAGAAAAGGAGATTAGACGCATGGGTACCCGAGGTGGGGGCGGGATGAGGGCTGGATGAAGAGGCCCCGGGCTTGCAGCTATAGGATGAGTCAGGCCTGGGGCCATCACGTGCAGCAAGGCATCGGTGGCTCACACGGTGTTGGCTGCATGTGAAAGCGCCAAGACAGGTAACACTGAAAGTTTTCATCGCAAGTAAAAAAAAAAATTTTCTGTTTGTCTAGTATTCGTGTGAGGTGATCGGTGATTAAACCAATCCTGGTGCTCCTTTCACAGTGTAGGTGCAGGCATGGTGCGGGGCCCCCATGCTGCTCCTGGGCTGGGTCGGTTTTCCCTCAGCAGAGGCAGGTGTGAAACGGGCCGCAGGGTGTTTGTGGAGGAGGGGGCCCGCGGCTTCCTCCGCACCTCCCCAGGGGAGCTCGGCAGGGAGCTAACCACCGAGCTGTGTGGTGGCCCACAGCGGCCCTCCTGGGGCTCTGTCTGTCTGTTTTTCAGGAAGGTGCGAACCACACTGACAGAGCCAGCATCCGGAAAAGCAGAGACAGAAGACGCAGTCAAACTCCTGTGACGGCCACCAACTTCGTGAGTCTCAGCTCGTCGCTCATGAATCCCACATCCACGTCCACTCACGCTCCTGTCTCCTGTCCTGAGAACACCCAAAAGGGTCATGGGATGGTGAGAACAAAATCACTAAGAAAGAGAACTTTTGACCTGCACAGGTCTTTAGAAATATGGTCTCTATATTAACATGAGGGAGAAGGTTACCTTAGTAACTTAAAAAACTTAAAAGGTCAAGCTGCAGAACAATGTATGGTCTGTCACCACTTCTGCAAAAGCATTTGTACATGACTGTGTGTTTTTTAAAAATTCTCTAAAAGATGCCCCCAACCTAGCAACATTGGCTTTTGGAAAAGGAATGGTGGCCGAAGGGAGATTTCTTTTTCTCCAGAGGCCCTTTTATTGACTTTCTAAAATTTTGAGCCAACATGTGACATTACATATTCAAAAATTGGTCTGATGTTTTGAGGACAGTACAATTTCTTTTAATGAAAGATGAAAGACAGTTGTATTTTTGAGAAGATGCTCAACAATAAACAACCACTTTCTCCGCCCCTGACGCCCATTCTCTGAGGCACCTTACCCACGTGGCTTTCCAAAAAGGAAAACCCACTACGCTGAACGCGCTTGGATGGTCGGCCAGGACAAGACTCCCATCGCTACCAATGTCTCATGGTATACTAATCTGAAGCTACTTGCCTGTAAACGTTGTGAAGCATGTCCCCACAAGGAGATCCAAATCAATTCAAGGTCACGTCTGCTTAACTCAAAGAAAGTTGGGCTTCAGAAGCTATGACCTAAGGGCTCTAGAATAAGCTTACTGTTTCTTGATACACATGTCTGTTAGACCCAGAGGGGTCCATAGACACTCTCAGAAATGTGTGCATCTTTTCCATTACAAGATGTTTTTAATTTTGCATTTTAGTCTCAATTGTAATAAAAAAATATATAAGAACTACTTACTGTCAGCTTTATTTCATGGATGAATTGGCCTTGATGGTGGCCTGCTAATAAGAAAAAGGCAGAATTAGAATTAGTTAATTAATTAACAAGTGATTCTTCGGCACCAAGCGAGGCCTATGTGACCCCATGGTGACTGAAGGGTTATTTCCTTATAGTTCAAGAGAGAAGGGGACGCTGGGGAATTTGTCACCACACAACACGGACTATGTTAAACACAAAAGAAACAGAGCCCACTAGGTCAGACCCATATTCGCACTGTGAGCAGCGACTTAATTCAGACTAAACCACACTGATATCAGTACCTTAAATATTACTGATACTCAAGCTTTACTTGCATCCAATTTTCAATTTTATGTGTATAATGGCAAAGGATTTATACTGCTCTATGAGTACATCTTTAAGCAATGGAAATGGGAAAAATTGATGTCAACACTAGGCACCCTTGAGAAAATGTGTCCCCTGAATAGAGACCCTATGTACTAACAAAGCTCCAAAAACACAACTTGGTGTGAGTCCTCTTCGAAAAGAAATCCAAGGTTTCTAAGATCTTAAGGATTCCTAAGAAATTCAGGGTTCCTTGTGAGTTACCAAGGCCTCCCACAAGCAGAAAGCAGAGAGAATGAGCCCACATCAAGGCTGACCTGGTGGCACGTCAACGACGCTCAGACTGCACACACCACCTTGAGGATACACATGAGACGCCTCGCCCTCCTCTCCAGGTCTGCGGGCCCAGATGGGGTTGTGGACACACTGGACTAGCTCTGCTTATCTGACCTGAAGCCCAGTCTGTGTGTGCATCCTTCTACAAGGACTTCTGACTGTTTTACTCCCTTTCCAATGTCCAAGTTGGTGAGCAGTAGGAAGATGATGCAGGAAACCCCACAAAGTGTGGCCTCGACATGGAAGGCCTCATTTTCCTTGTGTGGCAGGTGTCTGCAGGGGGCTCAGAAGCTCAGTAGTGCCAGGCCCACATCTACGCAGATGTCATAGCCTCTCATTCCGGACAGTCACGTGCCTCCTGGGCTCCAGACTGCACTGTGGAAAGTGGGCTAGGGTAAGAGGCGTGGCCAGTGGAGACCTTGGCTGTTCCAGTTCCCAGGGGTTGGTGGCCTGGCCCTGTGGCGGCCTGGCTACCCTGAGATCCCTGGCACCAAGCCGCCTACCTAAGCAGAAGGACGGGAGGGGTGCGGCCCCACCACAAACAAGCCTTTCATTTTCACTTCGAAAAACACTGTCACGCTGGCTGATCATTGTGAAGAAACCCCAGAATGGTAAGAAAGTCCAAAATTTATGAAAACAAACTAAAGGTTGATGAAAATGTGCTTGGAATATCAGCCTATTACGTGTAATAACAAAAAATGTTCGTTTGGTGTATCTGATAGTGTTTGGACAAGATTTAGTTCTATTTTTAGGAGATTTCAATTTCCTTTCCCATAAACTCGATGAAATACAGTATGTGGCATATTTATAGTGACCCTTTTGAAGACTGTTACACTTTTGGACCCTTTAATAAGTCTAAATGAGATGGTCTGCCCCTCACCTCACTGAGCAAATAAATAGCTGGCCGTGACAATCATCAAAATTAGGCACCGTGTCCCTTTCCCTGCCATGTTTTACCACCTAAGGCTTCCAGTTTCCACAACAAAAGCTCTCTAAAGATGGTTCTAGGCAATAAAGACAATATTTAGGGCCATCTGGTGATTCCATTCAATTTATTTCTTTGACAAGACTTATAAATAAGAAAGCGTAATTTCCAAAAGCAATCATGAAATTTACTATGCAAACTACAAGCCGTACCCCCTCTGTACCTTTTTCCTTCTAGAGTCCACGTGGGGCCTCCTTGCATTATGAGCATTTTACAGCACTTTGCATTTTCAAAGCACTCTGCATTTTCAAAGCACTCTGCAAAATTAACCAATTTATTCTGAGAATGGAGCACAGTGGTACCTGTAACACAATGAAATGAACTGAGGCGCTTTCCCACATCTGATGGAAGTTGCTCTGGGCTTGCACCCTCTGCAGATATTTACTGCCACGCCCTTTTTTTTCCCAGGTGCCTTATACTTCACACGAGGTGACTCCTTGAGATAACACTTCCCGCACACTCTTCAAATGACAGCAGCGTCCTCACCTCCACTCCCAAAACTGAGGGAAAGAGCCTCGTCCCCGAGGCAGCCTGACACCTCCTCCAGGGGCACAAACCCCAAGTAAGTACCAGGATCCCAAAAGGTCAGCAGCCTGAACTGTGCCCACTCCTGCATCGCTGAGCCAGGGCTGGGGTGAGGTTCACAGCATTCCGGCAGTTTCTTTCAGTACACACCCCTGGATGCACAGAGTCACAGCAGTCATGGCTCCTGTGCTGGCATGAACATTCCTCAAGGACCCTGAAATCACTCAAAACGTGCTGGGAATCCTTCCCATGGGCTTTTTCCCCAGGGACTGTGATAACGAGAAATGTATTTCAGAAAGTGTCTTGCCCATCCACACCGTGGAATGTTACTCAACCATGAAAAAGAATGAACCACTGACACACACAACAGTCTGGATGAATCTCAAGGGATTCATGCTGAATGAGAAACAGCCAGTCTCCAAGGCTTACCTACTGTGTGGACCCATTTATATGACATTCTCAAAATGACAGAATTCTGGAAATAGGGAACAGATTGGTGGTTTCCAAGCACTAAGGATGGGGACTGGGGAGGTGGGCAGGAGGGAAAGGGCATATGTGAAAAGACACTATAACAGGGAAGGGCATCGGGGACCTTCGGGTGGGGGTGTCTGGACCTTGATCTCAGTGGTCGATACACGAATCTGCACAGGTGGTAAAATTGCATAGGATTAAATGCACACACGAGTGCATAGGAAATGTGCAGAATTCTGGCCCAGGTGGGTTATATAGATGTCAGTATGAGGAGCTGATTTCATACCACAGTTTTATGAGATGTTTATCATTGAGAAAAACTGGGCATGAGAGATCTCTACAGGTAATTCTACAATTTTCTCAAAGTAAAATAAAAAATTCAATTTGAAATGAACAAAAACAGTGTCCAGGACTTTGCTGGATGTTGGGCAGTGCACAGACCACTCTATTAATCTGCACCCATTGTCCGAGCACCACCTTCCTCTGCCCTTGCCCAAACCAGGTGTGTGGTCCACACCACGGATTGCATGGGCAAGGCCTGGGAAGTCTGGCCAGGTTGGGTCGGGCAAATGCTTCCTTGTCCATTTCTGAAATATTGCTGTGGTCTTCTGGTTATCCTGCAGCCAAGGCTGACCCCAGTTTCCCACAGAAGGGTGTGCAGACATCACTTCTGATTCATTATGGAGTAACTCAAGATCCCTAGATCCCCTGGATGAAGATGTTCTGAGAACACAGAATCAGTCTGAAAACCCTTGCGAGTAGTTAAGGGAGAAGCCCAGGGACAATGGGGCAGCCCCGAAGAGCCCTGTTTCTCTCTTTGTAAAACCCTGAATCGTGACCATAACCTCCGACCCCACCCAGGCTACCGCATGGATACTCTCTGTCCACCTGCCCACCCAGGCACCGGTTTGGTGCAGGCATGTGGCCTCCTCACCTCTCCCTGGAAAGTCCAGTCACACTTCTGCCCCAGGGCCTTTGCACCTGCCCCTCTCCAACTGAAAAGCTCATGTCGTCAATATCTGCATACTGAGGACAAATGCCAGGCCTGATGCAGGTTGGGTGACAGACGCTTATACAAGGATTGAGGCGGAGAGTTGGGGGGTGCTTTTAAAGGAAAGGAATACAAAACTACCAGTGGAAAATTAGACACAAATGTGGATATATATTTAGAATATATATTTAGAGTCATGTTTATGCCAGTGCAGGAGCCATGACTGCTGTGACTCTGTGCATCCAGGGGTGTGCACTGAGAGAAACCGCCGGAATACCATGAACCTCACCCCGAGCCCTGGCTTAGCGATGCGGGAGTGGGCACAGTTCTTGCTGCTGAATATATATCCAAATTATAAAAGTCTGATGAAGACCACATATATCACAAAATTCAGAATGATGACATACCTTATTAATCAACTGCCAGACATACTTCTACAATACTGCTTTCCCACATTTTTATTACTTCTTCTTATGACAATGATTTACTAATATCATTTTTCTTCAGAGAGAATAGATTGATGATGTAGTGAGGCTGAAATTTGTTCTTTATCTTTGATGTTTGGATTGTGGTAATGCAACAAGTCTGTGTTCTACAAACAGAAAAATTCTGGTAACTTCCATTTTGGTCTAGTCCCATTATTAAGAAGAAAGAGAGAGTAAAGAAAGCCTCCTGTGCCTACAGTGGGATATGCTGCATTGCAGAGAAGGTTCCTGAAAGGCAGGAACTCCTGTTTCGGGCAAACACGTTAGAGAACTGAATCCCTCCCCTTACAGGTGTGCAGGCAGTGACTGGAAGAATGTTCTGGCATCACGCACTTCAGACCTGGTTTCCAGTGCAGGTACCCAGGATGCACCATGCTGGTCCCTCTGACCCAGCACCTCCATGCCTGATCACATGGGGTGGCCCGGGGTGACAGGCACAACCCCATTAACAGCTGTGTAACCACTCAAGGCAGGGCTCACAAACCACATACACAGTCTCACCAAGCCCACCTCAACCCGAGCCAGAGGGACATCCAGAAATGTCCACAGCCCGCCAGGGTCACCTTCCCCCAATAATGTGGCTGAGGGAACTCGACTGGGAGAGCTCACCAACTGCAGGTAGAGCCTCTGAATCGGGGAGCCACTGCCAGGCCCCCAGGACCGACCAGTGGGCAGGGAGTGCATGCACTGCCTCTAGCCGGCCAGCCTTTTATGCCGCAACCCCTGGGGGCATCTCCCCTCCCTCATCCCCCACCCACATCATTTTTCTCCTTGGCACTGGTACTGCGTAACATCCTCATATTTGACACAGACTCACGGATCACCTCCTGCCGCTAGCACCTAAGGTGCCCCTCTGTCAGGCTCAGGCTCCTGCTCGGAGCCAGAAGGGCGTGGGCACGGCAGGCATTCGGTGTTTACTGGATAGCTGATCAATAGCACCAAGGTCCCCATAGTCCCTCTGCTCGCCAGAGTGCACACTGGTGATGCCCAACCTCACCCTGGCCGCGTGGCGTCAGGAGACACCTGAGTTCATGGGGCACCTGCAGTGATGGCTTCCCTTTGGACTTGTAGGCTCAGCAAAGAGTCATAGAAGCAGGACCTGGAAGAGCTCAGGGGCAGGATCGGCCTGGGTGCTGGGATCCTGCTGGGGTGAGGGGCCCCAGCAGGTGCTGGGGAGCCCAGGAACCCCGGAGGGCCCCTCCTCCACCTGGGTGGGGTCCCGCAGTGACACCGCATGGCTGCGTCTCCACTGAGGCCAGTTTGCACCCATGTCCCCTAAAGGAAACCAACGATACTGATGGCTGGCCCTGCGGGGAGGGAAGCGCAGGTTCAGACTGGCTGGGGCGCATGGACTGCTGGTTCCTCAGGAGCCGCAGCTCGGAAGTAGCAGACCCAGTGCAATTCAACCACCACATTGCTGCCGAATTGGGTGAGTTAGCTCCCCGGGGAGGCACTGAGCAGAGGTGGGTGCTCTGCCAACAGGAACTTCACAGGCCTGCAGGGGCAGCCCCGCTGTAGGAACGCCGGGTGCCAGAGCATGCTGCCACCTCCGAGATCTGCAGAAAGGGCCACTCACCCAGGTTAACCCGGTGTTTCCCAAACACCGTATTTCCTCATGCTCAAGTCCTTCTTAAAACGTTTCTGAAGGCAGAGTGCATCTGGGACGCTCTGCTGGCATTAAATGTCAGATGAATTCCAGACAACCTGGTATTAAGTTAATGGCACATGCCAGTTGTCAGCACCTCAGAATTAGGGAAATGTGATACTTAACATCCACAGTGCTAGCATATTTCCCCTTAAACACCAGAAGGGAGTGCAGACCAGTCAGCGCTGTCCCATGTGGAAGGTGGGCGGATGCAGGGCAGCGCAATGCTGAGGGTAACACGGACAGGCCCCAGAGCTCAGCGTTGGACTCCAGCCCCTCCCCACACATGGACACTGGGGTGGAGCCCCGCAAGGCCAGGCTGTCTCCCTGGCCCCTGCCCTGCACAGCCTGCTCCCTCTTCTGTCCCGGAGCTCCAGGTCTCCCTGGCAGCAGCCCCGCATGGAGACATGCTGGAGCACTGACCTGTGGTCCTGCCTTTGGCCGTGTACTGCTTCTGACCCAGAGCCGCCTGGCTCAAATGCCTTCAGAACAGGGGCACTGGGACGTGACCTGCAGCCCAGGATCTGGAGCCCCAGGCCACTGCCACCGCCCTGGCCCCCCCTTGGCCATCCTCAGACACTTGCCCTAATTCCGTGAAGGCCTATTTTGGTGTAGATGGGTGTGTCCTCAGTGGGACTGTCACTTCATGGTCCTCCCCGACCCTCTGGGAGGCTGAGGGTGTCCCAGACACCCCACTGTACCAGCGCTGGGTAAGAAGGACTCTCAGATGCTCAGGCTGGACTCTAGAGCCTGACTTTAGGGGGAGGCTGCATCCGAGAGTCTAGGAAACACATGGGGCCCAAACCTCATGACGTCAAGAGCAAACGTCTTGCCTCTAGACCCTAGAGGACTCATCCTTGGCAAGTACGGTCTGCACAAATGCTCGGAGCCCCAGCGCTTCCGGGGAGGAGCAGGCACTGGCCCTGGGTCCGAGCAGGGGACAGGCATGCACAGTGGCTGCACAGCAGGGGGCGTCCGTCTAGATCCGAAATTGTTCTTATCTTCACATTTTACTTCAGAGTTTATTTCACTTGTTTAAATCTGCTGGAATTCACACCAAAAGCAAGAGCCTGCCTTTCCAGACCGCAGATGGCCCTTCTCTTCATTGTGTTGCAAAAGGAAGACCAGAGAACATTTTTAAACACGGCACAGGAAACACCCACGTACTCTTCCCCTGGATTCGCTGGTGTGATCTGCTCTTTTCCTCTCTGTCCCCCTCAGTCTCATCCTTTTATGAACATAGAGTCACTCATGCAACAGAGGGCCACGGCGATGTAGGCATGGAGGACAGGGAAGGCCCTGAGGAGTTGACATGATGTATCTTTAAGCAAAATAGCAAACAGCAAAATTTTTTTTTAAGTGTAGAGAGCATGCTAATTTTTTTTAAAGGCTAGAAATACATTTTTAAATAAACATTTATATATACTTAATACTTTTGCAACAAAGGAACAAAAGAAACATACACCAGAAACGAATGAAAATGACAGAGAAGAGTCAATGGGATGGGTTGGAAGATCCAAGAAAGAGGCTGAGATTTCTCAAAGAATTTCTTGCCATGTGGCTTTAAGGTCTGAGTGTACAAATGTTTTTTAAAGTCAAATAGTAAAGTTAAATTCAAAAAGGATAAAAGAGGTGAACTCTTACATTGAAGTCATCAAGAAATTAACATAACTGTGATTCAACGCACAGTGTAACTGTTGGGAACAAGGGACCCACTGCAGTCGCCTTGAGCCAGAGTCACGGGCTTTCCGCCACTGCCAGGAGGAAGGCCCAGGGCAGGCGGGGGCAGAGGGGTGCCCCGGGAGGGACGGGCCACAGCCCACAGGGACAGGAAGGGCAGAAGAGGGGCTGCTGGGATGGAGGCCTCTGTCCTGTGTGCGACTTCCCCGTCGCTTTGTCTCACGTACCTCATGGAGTGGGAACTGCTTCATCAGACCACACTGATCAAATTAGGCAGGACAGAAAGATATATTGCCTATGAGTCCAGTTAGTCTCAGTTGTCTGGGGACAAGCACAGTGGGCCCCCAGTGGCCCTGCCCCCCGAAGGGCAGCAGGCACGGCCGCATCAAGCTCTGTGATGGGTGGGGGACCCTGAGAGAAGGCGGGCAGCTCTGGCTTCTTTGGCCCAACACGGCTGCATTCTCTAACTGCAGCCGCAGCCCCGGACCATCTCATCTCAGCAGATGCGCTGAGCAGCCTCTCCACAGCCCCACTGAGAACGGTGATGGACTCATTTGCGGGGTTCTAAATCTTGACACAGCGGTTACTATCTGGATTCAGATGAAGGCCATGAGAAATGCACAGACTCAGACATCTCTGTTACTCCATAAAAGGCACACACTGAGTAGCTTTTCAGTATTTCCCATGTCCTCCCCCACACCTGGAACACCAACTGACGCTGTTACGATGGGCCGAGTGATAGGAGAGCAGTTGCTGTTATCACCAAAAAGTCAGAGGCAGGCACACGACATACCAAGTCCCCTATATTTTCACTATTAGAGGCAGTATTTCGCAGTGGGCTGTGCGCCAGTGTCCCCAGGGATGAGCGAGGCAATGGGAAAGCTGTAATTCTCACCCAACACACCTGAGTGTGACTTCCAGTTCTGCCGTGTCCTTAGCAACACCCAGATCCTGAGCGAGACGCTGAGCTCCTCTGAGCTTCAGGTCGCGCTCATCAGCAAACAGGCGATTCTTTTATTTGCTTCCTAGGGTTTTGTGAGGGCTGAATGAGATGATGAAGTGATAAGTGGACACTGATACCTGAGAAGCTAACATTTGACCGTTGTTAGCGCCTGCCTTTCCTTCCAGTTCCTAAGCTCATCCCTCTTCTGAGTTAGTAAGAAGGGTAACAGACAAAACAGGAGAAATTCTTTCCAAATGATAATTTATACAACCATGAAAATAACTTGCAAGACAGTCACTGATCTGAGTTCATGAAAGAAACTCAAACACAATACTCGTTCCCAAGTAAAACTCCTAACTCCCTCCAGCTTAGTATTTTTGTCATATTTTTTCCCACTATAAATTCTAATCAACAAAATACATTACCCAGAATGTTTTATTGTAGTGCAAAATAAGCCAATTTGGGAAGCTACATTTTAGGTATTTTATAGTTCTGTACAGCATGCCATCCATTTACTGAAGTAAATGTGGACAACTAACCTTAACTGTTAGGAGGCGGCAAGTTTTCATCTACGGCTTTATCATCTAAACCCAGGAGACACCAGAAAGGCACGAAGGCCCTCGCTCTTTCCACTCCTCCCGTTACACCTGCTGGAAAGGACCTCGTTGTCCTCTTTTATGGTTTCCAGAGGTGACTGGTCCTCACATCCCATTCCCTTCTCCTCCTGCCCACCACTTCCTTCTCCAGTCGTTGCCCTAATCAACACCACGAGGTTCTTCTGGGAAATGACAGAAGGCATCACCTAGGTGAGAAATAGTCACTCTAAGATTATGCATTTCAGGAAATCTTAAATTAAGGTAGAAGTGGCTGGAAATCAGGGCCTGAGATTGCTTAGAAAGCTTGACATGGACAAAGCAACACGGGCCCCGAGTCCCAGACGGGGACAGCAGCTTGCTTCATCGCTCTGGGGAATCTCGGAGCGCCCGTCAGTGAGAGCTCCTGGCACCACGATGTCCTCCCCGAAGGAGGCATTTCAGCGGTGAGTGCTCCCCGACGCAATAGTGGGAGAAGAGCAGCCACTCTTTTGGCAGGTATGATAATGAAAACCCAAAGGGGAGCAGATGGGGACAGTAATAATAATCGGGACGGAGATAGCACCCCTGCCTTCTCAAGGACATCCCTGCAGTGACATGCTGGGCTCTCTGTTGCTGGGGTCCTGGCATGGAACAGCCGCGCATGAAGCGAAACAACCGCAGTCAGAGACACCGCCCTTTACACAGGTTGCCTGCTTTTTAAAAAGGAGTTGCGTTTACAATTCAAACGCCAAGGCTAGTTCAGGAGTGAGGTGGAGTTTGCATGGGGCACAGCAAATGTTGTCTTGAAGTCTGCCCCTCCCCTGATGATCCAGGAATCGTGTAGGCAGCCAGGGAGGTACTGCCATGCACCCTGGATGAGGCACCAACGGAGCCCAGTGGGCACGGTGGTTTGGGCTGCTCCCCAGGGGCCCTAGAGTCCAGCAGCCTTGTTGAAGGAGACGGACATGGCGCTGAGATAGGATGGATGGCCCCTGACTGTGCAGTCTTCTCAGACACTGTATGACCATGGGGGGACATGTACGTCCGGCTGCCCCAGCTGCTGCCCCAGCTTGGAGCAGCCTCTTTGACCCACCCCTCTCAGTTTGCTTACGTCTAAGGTAGGTCATACCCCTAGTTGTAAGTAACTGTGGTTATAAATAGTCGACTACACATTGTCCCCCGTGGGCTGCGCAGGACACTCGGCCTGCTCCCTGACTGGTGGCTTCTGGAGTCGACACCTAAAAGTCTCCCTGACGTTCCCACCAACTGGCAGTTCTGGGCACCTTCCTCCCAGCCCTCTGCTGAATGCTGGCATCTGGGAATACCTGGGATGGACGCATTTTCAAGGTCTTCTGTGCATGGAAGACCCATGAACGCTGACGAGCAGAGAACCGCCGTGACCTGCACCACAGGAGCAACTCAGGATCCCACCTGCCCCATTCCTGTGGGAATACAGCCTCTGCATCAGGACAGAGGCTGGCCTGCAGACCCGCTCTGGTGCAGTATGACTGTCCATACACCTCCGAGTGGGAGTGAGTGTTGGGGGGCCAAGTTCGCCATTCTTGACCCTGAAAATGTAAAGCATGGCAGGTCCTGGTGGGCTACGAGCCTTCGAACTGGCTGCTGCAACTTATACTTTCATGTGGTCAGCAGGCCTGGAAGACACTGGCGTTTCCACCGAGAAAACAGCAGAGAAAATAGCTGCCCTGGTTGCACCACCCGACACAGAAGGACCTCAGCCGCATCAGGGCGGCAGTCAGGAAGGAGGAGTATTGTTAACAGGCGGGGTTGTGAAAAGAACACAAAGTTTCCGTGTATGTAGAGGGGAAAAAATCTTGTGGAAGGTCCAACCATTCCACAAATTAAGCTCATAAAATATTTTTGAGCAAATGACTCTGCTTTTAACAGTTATTTACTGGATTTTATAGCCCAATGTTAACCAAAGTCATAAAAATATAATGCCTCAGACTGCAAAGTTGCAGTGCTTTTCAATTTTCATTCCCAGAACAGCCACGCCTGGCTTCATGTTTACATGGGATTATTTGCATGTCCCAAAACGTGTGATGAAATGCAGCAGAAACGAGAATTCATTCAACAGAGAAATGGAGGACGTTTCCCTCCACTCCTTCCCACCCGCACCCACAGCCCCTTCTCTGTCCTGCGCTTCTCCTGGTGCCAGCCCAGATCTCAGGCTGACGCCAGGCCGGAGGCAGGGTGAACTCAGTGCCTTTCTCGCGGAGTTGCCTGACACCCAAAGCAGCCATTGGTGAGACAGATCTCCTCAACAGGAAAGGGTTCTGGTTTGCTAACATGCCGGCAGAACGGATTTGTCACTGCTCCCAGGGGCCTGAGATAAGGCAGTCCTCCAGCCCGCGCAGAGCAGGATCCTGGAAGGCAGCACATGCCCCACGGGCTGGTGAGCTGTGCCTCACCTGGACCTGGAGGCGGAGAGTGAAGTCCCTGAAGGTGCCTACGGGGCCGTCCCAGCTCAGGGAAAGGAAGGAGGCTCTCAGGGCCTTGGGCAGTCCAGGGAGCTGCCCCCAGACAGGGGAACAAGCCCTCCCTGTTCCCCACCTCTTACTCTCAGATGCCACCCAGTGCCTTTCCCTCTAATTCCTCCTGAAGTTCCAGGAGCAGTACCCCGGGTTCTGAGTTCCCAGTGGCCAGAGCAGTTTGCAGGGCACCCCAATCCATGAGTGCAGGGACAGCCGCACTCCAAAGGCACAGGGTGGTGGCCCCACCTCTCTGGCCCTTGGGACAGAGCAGGGGTTGCAATGTGTAGCCCTCCTGCTAAGCAATTAGGTTAATGGGTCCCGGAGCTCAGATTATAGTCCAGCAGACTTGGGGAAGGGGGGCCAGTTCACCTCTGGGGGGCTGACCCAGGCTAGCCCTTGCTTCCCAGGACCCCCTGCAGGCAAGCTTCATGGCGAAGGCTGGTCTGGAAGGCCCTGTCCCCGAGAAGACAGACGGGAGAAGAGAAGAGAAGGAACACACACAGACGGAGACAAATTCCCCACTAATCCTGAAGACAAACTGAGCGATTTTCTAGCATTCTCCTTAGAGCTCCAGTTCTTGAGGAAGACTGCAGAAAACAGCCCAGCTTTTGCCAAGGCCTTGACATGTTAGAGTATAGACTAGTCCTTACCATAAAGACGTTTCCAGGACCTCTCCCTTCACCCCGAGAGCAGCAGAATGCAGAAAGGAACCAACATTTGTCAAGTACCTACAACGCACCAGGGGCCATGCTGGGAGCTGCTCCATGGCTCTCCTATTTCAGCGTCTCATTGGGTGATCAGGTGGGCAGAGGACCAGACACCCAGAAAGGCTGAGCACCTTTCCCACAGTGGCACTGTTAGAGAGGCCGCTGAGAAGCCCACCCTGTGTGTCTGATCCACCCCTTCCACACCAGGGCATGAGGTCCAGGCAGGAAAGAGGCCTTCGTGAGAAGTGCAGGCTGATCACGGAGACGTTAGACCCTGGTATCCATGCAGAGGGCAGGGACAGAGGGGTGACCTCTGCCCAAAGGCCAAGCCAGTTTCTGTTTCTAATACCTTTGTGTATCTAAAAGGGTAGCAGAGGAGCGGTGTGCCCCATGGGAATCTCACCCCTGTTCCCAGGACTTGAGGGAAATGGCCTGTCTAGAGTTCCTCAGAGGACAGGTGGATGATGAGCTGTGTCAGTCATGCAGAGAAGGGTTATCCACTGCAAATAGCTAAGGCCAGTCTATGAATAAAGCTTCATGGAACTAAATCATTCCCACTTCACATTTCTTTCACCCAAAGTGTCTTTGATCACGATATAGCGGGTTACAGTTGCCTTTTCTGGGTAGAGGGCTCCCTGAGTTCTCACTTACGAGCTAAAGGAGCAGAAAAGCTTCCACCTCTCTCAGTGGAAATGGCACCCCATTGCAGCCCTTCTGGCTTAGGGCTCAGAACAGCACCAACTTCCTCTGGAGAGGGCCTCAGGAGCCAGCCGGGAGAGCCTCAGCCTCTGCAGAGGGGGACGTGACAGAGAGACGGGCCCACGAGGGCCGCCGTGTGCCGCCGCAGCTCCAGAGCCCAGCCAAGGCGCAGACCTGGCCTGCCCGCCGCACCCCTGACAGCTTCCTGCATTCCAGAAGGAAAGCATAAGGGATGGGGTCCGGGCAGGGAATTGTGGAGGGTGCAAGGCTACCCTGCTAAGATAACAGAGAACTTTTAAAATCTAGATTCTAACATAATGTCATTTAGGGAAACACTGGAAAATGCCCATTCTTTCCCATGTTGGACCTTTACTTTGGCAAAAGGAAGATTCTCTTTGAGGGCTATGCTTTTATGATATTAAACAGATCACTAGGTGTGCAGCTAATCTGGGCCCCTCGTCCTGGGTGGGGTCTGGAATCCACACCAACTTCAGCATTTCCAGAAACTGCTAGAATGTCTGTGACTCCCTAAGAAGGCACCAAGCTCCTTCCTGAGGGCAGAGACCACATGTTTGGCCATGGCAGAACGTGAAGTGAGCGGCCATTGAAGTCTTTGACTGATGGGTGGTGGCAGGATTGGTCCAATGGGTAGATGAGTGAGGGAGTCCATGACCCTTCAAACAGGTGACGCACAAAGGCCTTCTGAGGACAGTTCTCAAGCCCACTCCGGCCTCGGGGATGGAGGTCCACCCGGGAGCCCAGAAGGAGAAGCCACACGCTGAGCTTCCCAGGGGGCTCCTCCTTCCCTCCCCGCCTCTTCCCCCAGCAGGAGGTGGACTTGATGCTGTGTTTGCAGGGTTCTCAGAAGCGGCATGTGGCCCTGAGGACAGCCAGGGTCCTGACAGAATCCTCCCTCATTTCTGCAGGGCACACCAACACAGGGAGCCCATTTAAGTCTCAGACAGCTCAGGACGGCAGCCCCGCTGCCCCACAACCTCTGACCCACCATGGCACACGCAGGGTGACTCAGCAGGACAGGCAGGGGTTCAGGGCGACAAGCGGAGCTCACGACAGGTGTCTGGGAGGGGCTGGAGGCTCTGTGTGAGCAGCATGGCGCGAGTCTGGAGCATGGGACCACTGCGGATTGCAACCAGACAGAAGCAAAGGATTCTCTGCCCAGAGGAAATAAATCAGTTTCTTGTTTTCATTTTAGGAAGAAAAACAGAACTTTGGGAACCCAGATGGATTGGACCCAAGTTTGGATTCATGGCTGAGATGAAACTGGGCTCACCACCAGGAAGTGGGCGGCTATCATGCCCCCTTGGCAGAGTCCCAGAAGGAGTTTGGCATATGCCTGGTGTGGAGGCCTCCGGATAACAGAGATCTATCCAGGCAGTGACCTCCAGATAGGGGCCCCCATCCCCACCTGGAGAACGAGGGTCTGCTTGGTGCTCGCTGGGAACAAAGCCATGCAGCCTGTCAGGTTTGTTGTCTCAGCAGCAAACCATGAGTGGGACATCGAGGACCGATGCCCTGGCGTCCTGGTGGCCCCGATCGTGCACATGTCAGGGCCCTACCCTTAACTACAGGGAAAGGAGACCCCTGTTTCCCAACGCCGAGGGTTGGCATCTGCCCCCACTGGGAGCACTGACCTCTACACCTTCTCTGAGTCCTTTTGCTCTGGGATGCACAGTCTCAGAGAAAATATCTCTAAAATGAGAACTGGGAAGTTAGGGTAGGGATTTCCACATGTTCTAGGCAAATGGAGTGTTTTCTACTCGTTCCTTTATTCTCATTACTCTTGTCATCTTTCCATCTTAATGAACTGCTGCTCCTGTACCGGGGTGGGGGGCAAGGAGAGGAACATGGATGCGTTTAATACCGGGAGGGCCGGGCACAGGGGCTTGGCCTCCTCATGTAGATGGGGTGGTGGGACTGACTCCTGCTTAGCAGTCAGGGGCCTCCAAGTCAGAGCACCAGGAGGGCGCTTGTAACTCACAGCCTTTCCTCTCGGCCACTGGCTGTGTGCTTCCAGGAGCAGGCTGAGGGCTGCGCTGGCAGCCTCAAGGAGGGCGCTGACCACAAGACATGGCAGCCTCTCATCCGCCTCCACCTGCCTGACCAGCACCTGGATTCCTGTCCCCAGGGGGGCTGCGGCTGGTCCCAGACCCTCCTCCAAGGCCTCAGACTGCAAATACACAGAGCCAAGGTGGGTCCCACCGTGGTGGGTCTCAGAGCAGGGAGGGCCCCCTGTGGCAGCCCAGGCGGCAGGAGGACTGAGCAGCGGGAGGGCACGGGGAGCGATGTCTGTCCTGCCCTGTGCTTCCTCTGGCTCCCAGCAGCTAAGGTGAGGCCTCAGCCTTGGCTAGATGGGCAGAACAGCCTCTCCCTGCACTCGCAGCTGTGGCTGGGTATTTGTGGGCACCCTCAGCAGGGAGGTATCTCATGCAGACTCCGGGGCGCGGGCCAGAGCTACAGATCAGGCTTTCTGTGGGTGGGGACCCGGCCGTCTGCATTTACATAAGCTTTCAAGGAGGCTCCTCGGCTCCAAGTTCAGAGCTGCTGTCCATCTGTCACGATGGGCACTCAGCTAAGAGGGTTGGAAGCGGTGCCTGGGCAAAGAGAAGCAAAACAAAAGGGAGCCAAAGGGAGCCCAGGGTCTCAGACCCCCAGATGAAGACGGAGGCAGAGGCTGGAGGGAGGCGGCCACCAGCCCAGGACCACAGGGAGCGCCACCAGCTGGAAGAGGCGGGAAGCCCCCCCTAAAGCACGGACCCCGACTGCAGACTCCTGGGGAGCATAATGTCCTCTGCTGGATGTCACACTAGTGAACGGAAGGTACGGAAAACCCACGAGATGAAGCAAGGAGAGGAGCACTGATATTTATGAAATCAAAATGTGCGACTCTTTTACATGCCCAAATTAAGCAAAGGAAAATCAGTGCGTTGGACATTGGGACAAGTTACAATCGTTAACGCCCCTGGGCGGGTGTTCGGAGATGCAGGATCCCCAGGTCCCACCAAAGGCAGTTTCAAAATCCGGATACCCGTGGCGGGACCTTGACTGCAGGAAATCGGAGGTTTGAACTAGAGAAGGCGGCTTTCCTCCACCCTAGCCCTTCTGAGATGACCGTATGAGACCTCTGCGGATGCCTTCATAACAAGCTTCTATATTAATTTTAAGAACTCAGTATGAAGTGCTGCTTGCTGATGAGATTATAATTCTGTAATACAAATTAGGCCAGCCTCCAATGTCTTTGAAATGCAGTGTGTTAAAAATGGTACATACAGGTTAAAAGATACTGATTCAGAACACCAGGATTTCCGTGAAATTATCACACAGACTTTGATAGAGTCCTGGACTGATTCAAAAGAGCAAGTTTCATATGAAGCTGTCTCATTCTCTTTGAAACTGCCTTGATCTCCACACAGTCATCTATTAATTATATTACAGATAAAGTAAATAAAAGTGTTGCAATATGGAGATCACAGCTTCTTTTTTCTCATAGAGACGAAAGATATGGGCCCTGTGAAGTCTGTGGGCAGTAAGGAATGATAAAGGTATCCTGTAACCGAGAGGCTGCGTTAATTTTGACACGTGATGGAGAGATCTGAAGTTCAAGCGCTCAGAGCAAAGCTGGAAGGGGGCAGCCCAGATGTGGTCCAGCAAGGCCCAGGTTTTAGGCCAGAGCACACAGTGAGGGAAACCTTGGTTTTAGAAACACTGCTACTGTTGCCTTCTTTGTTTATATTTTAATAGACTTTATACTTTAAAGCCATTTTAGGTTCACAGCAAAACTGCATTAGCACAGACAGTCCTCATCCACCCCACCCCGCATGCGGCATCCTCATGGATGCAGGGGAATCCTCACACACCGCGCCCCACACACAGCCTCCCCGCCATCAATACCTGCCCCAGAGGGCACATTCGTTACAACTGATGGACCTACGTGGACACGCCGTCCAGAGTCCACAGTTCACATTAGGTCTTTTTAAATTACTTTAATTATACAAATCTCGGCACATGTCCTGCACAGTGGCAGTGTTCTCCGACATGTGTACATGTTCTGAGCCAGTGTGAGAGGTGCCCTGACCCCAGCCCTCACAATCGGCATGTCTGGTGGGTGTGCTATTGGAGTGCTTCCATGGCTGAGGCGATTAGGAATATCTATGGTCATGGCTTAGGGGGAAAAATACCTTCCCTGATCTACGGGGTGGAATTCTAGTCTGCACAGTATCTCATGAATGTGGCTGAGCAAGATCAGCTTTGTCTTTGGGGAAAATGCAGAGTCGAAACGAATCCCGGACAGCTGAGTCCTTCCGTCTTTCTACCCTCATCCCCTGGCTCAGAGTGCCGTTCGTCACAGAATTTGGCCAGTGTCTGTTGGACAGGTGGGCCCTGGTACCTGTCCCACTCCTGACCTGGGGCTGGTCATTGTCCCTGCATGAGGGGTGCGTACTGCTGCATGTGTGCCTCCTCCCACCTTCCTGACGCAGTACGCACGCTTTGGTAGGCCTTTCAGTAGGTTGCCTTTACTGTACGCCCCTGAGACTGTTTTTAGAAAGAGCTGGGGATGAGGAAATGAGCTGGAGCAAAGGCATTCTTTGGGCCTTTTGACATCTGGCTCATTGGCGCGCATTTAGGTGGAAGCCGGGCCCACAGCCTGATGTTTAACTGTGATGACTGTGTTGACCCCTTCAACTTCATGCACTTTACGGAGTTTTTCAGAACACTCCACCCCCTTCAAGCTCTAAAAGAATCTGACTGAACCATCTCCTAACACAGGATCCCCTGCGACTCACGCCCTCACTGTCCCTACATGTGCGTATCATATGAGTGCTCGCCCGCTGTGCCGGAGACAAAACCGTGCCCCGGCGGCGAGGACGGGGCCTCCATCTCGCAGAGAGAGAGGAACAAGCTAAAAGGCTCGGGAGCTGGTGGTGGGGATCTGTGTAAACGCAATAGCAGAGTCAGAACAAAATACTTCCAAAAAGAAAACTTCAGCAGAAACAACTCAGGGCTGCTTTTTGACGATGTTAATGCACATTTCAGAGGAAATAAGAGTTGTTTAGCATGTTGAGAAAGAATGATTACTTCCCGACAAAGGCCTCTTTACTTCTGTCTTAGAAACCATCCAAGCGCAGATGGACGCTGCAGCAAAGTGGGGGCAAGAAGTGGCCAAAGGCCGGGCCTGGCCTGAGGCTGAGAAGGAAGGAGAAGGGCCCTGGCGGGCGGCCTGTTACCGGCTCAGGGAGGCGGCCTCTGGAGGGAGGGGCGGCCTGCTCGCTGCGGCTCCGCTCCATGAGCCAAGCAGCCCACATGTGGAACACATCCTCTGGCATCGGGAGGCGTCCATCTCCAGGGCAGCCAGAGGGAGGAAGGCTTAGTCCCCTGACTCGCCAGCTGCTTCCCAAAAATATTCCAAATAAAAGTAAGTAAAACTGAGTTCTTGCCATGAAAACACAGCTTCAAGACAAAACCCTATCCTACTTCTACCCACAATAGCACCCCTGAGCCCAGCGTGGGAATTCCTGAACAGTCCCAGACTGACCACCCACCTCGGCATGAGAGCCAACGGCCCAGAACCCAGGAGAAGCGCGGAGAGCCGAGCCTTCCCCCGCTTCACACGCCACTGTCCGGAGGGCAGGCCGGCCATCATGGACCCTGCTTTTCCGTTTGTGACGAGCTGCAACAGTTACACGTTTGGAGTCACAGAGAACCCAGTTTCATAAAAATGTGTTCAGGCAGCTAAGTAATCATGATCATCCCATTAGGGGGAAAAAAGTAAGCAAATTCCAGTGGACTGCTGCGGACACAAGTGTGTGATGGTTTCTGGCATTAAAGCAGAATGTTATCGATGCAGCAATGACATTTGGGGCGGAAACGTCTAATTTCCCTCTTTGCTCCTTCTAACCCTCTTCCCTCCCCTGGATTCAGAAAACATGACTGCCATGGAAGCCGGGCACAAACGGCCCTGGGCACGTCCCCAGGAAACCCAGTCCACCTCCTCAGCTGAGGGACCATCTCCTCTGGCAAAGGGCTGCTTTACCCCAGTGACCACTCACACCTTTCAACTCTCCTTATAATCCTTTACCTCTGCAGGAAAAGAGTCAAGTTGTTTCTGTTGATAATGCAAGAAGGCATGTGCGCCAGCTGGGTGCTCTGGAGAAAAAGGCCATGACTTTATTTACAGATGCCCAGACCTGCCTGGGCGTAGACCCATGAGCACCCTGGGAAAGCCCAGCCAGCCGTAGGTGCCCTTCAAACTCCAGGCCCCTTGTCCCCGCTGATGCCGACACACAGGAGCCTGTATGCTCGGCGCCGGGGTGAGCAGAGACCTGGGCTGTGGTGTGACATCCCCGGTGGACACGCTGATGTGTTGCTCACATCGGGCCAGACCAGAGGACCTGTCCCCATCACTGCTCCCGCCCAGACAGCGTGCTGAGAGTACTTCACCCACGCTCACACCCCCTCCTCAGGAGCCATGCCCGGTTGCAGCAAAAGCTGTGCACGTCACCCCATCCCTGTGAGCGCCCTTCTGAGCTCCAAGCTCCTTGATGCTTGTCCTGCAGCTCTCCCTACGAGCTTCTGTTTGTTCCCCAGGAACCTGGGCTGCAGCGGCTCAACGCTCAATTCCACCATGTAGAGCCATGTCACTGGGCCAGTCACCTAGCCTCTCTGGCGCTTGGTGTCCTCCCCTGTTGAGTGGAACAAGAGAGGCATGAGGTGGCCGTGACGATGCACACAAAGTGCTCACAACTCTTCCTGGACACAGGATCCTGTGTCCCAAATATTAGGCATCACACCCAAAAACCTGGCCGGTTACTGCCAAAAAGGGCTTGTTTTTCTTCCATTATGAAACGGTCCCTTCATGCTCTTTCTTATAAACCAAAGTGAAAAGTGCACATGTGGTGTGTGTTTTGTTTTGCTCTGGGCAAAGGACAGTCCCTGGCAGCACGTGAAGATGAGAATCGCTGGCATGGTCGACACACTTCCAAGCCCTCCCTGACCGCCTGCACACCTAGACAGCGTCCCCAGGATGGAGGTAAGGGCACACGGTGGCCGGGCCCAGGGTGGTAGCTATGGGGGGCTCAGCAGCAGTGGGAGGGGAAGATGCCGGCAGGGCTCGGACAGGCTGCAGGAGATGGGAAGAGTGCCACCGGGTTGGCAGCCCGAGCTCCCGGGTGACGGGCGGCCCTGCTCACCTTGAAGGCGAAGAGAGGGCGCGGCAGGTTTTGGGCAGAGGTCAGGGACCCCCTTTGGGCCCGCTAGGTTTGCCATGCCCGCTAGACACACACATGGAGCAGAAGTCTGGGGTCATCTGCACACTGATGTCATGTAAAACCATGAGGTGGGCAAGGTCCCCTAGGGAGACAGGAGCATGAGCCCCGAGTTGCCCCAGAGTTGTCTGTCTTCCTTGAAGGTTGAAGTCACAGGTGTGTGACCCCTGGAACTGCCATGGCTTCTCATGGCCTCGAGGGGACACCCAGTTTCCTGCCCAGCCAAGCAGTCTGAGCAGATGGATTACAGGCCCTGGGCCCCTCACCAAGCTCAGAGCCCCTCTCCTCTCCAGAGGACTATGCCCCGGGGCAGTAAGCATCCTCAGCATCTCGGCCGCGGCTCACGGGAAAGGAACTAACAGGCATGCTCGCGGCAGCCTTTGACCCAGCCTCATCTTGAGTTTTGGAAGAGGACCCTCCAAGGTGTTCACCAGGATGCGGGTCATTCTGTGCTAGGTTGTAACCAGCCTCTAGAATTCAAACAGAATAAAATGACCAGAGTGTGCTGCCCAGGCTATGGTAAGCGTATTTCCATGAAGTCTTTTTTCGGTTAGATGTGTGCATGTGAACATATGCGTATATGTGCACTGCACGCATTTTTATTTCTGTGACATGGGTTGGTCTGTGTTTTGTACTTGTGAAAAAGAAAATAAGTTTGATGCCAACCTACACTAAATGACATCCATGGTCTTGTTCTAATCTCTGGTCATGGAGGCGACAGGCAATCACCCAGCTGCCCAGCTAATCAGGGATGGAAGCAGGAACTGAGCCTGGGCTCAAACCCTGTGTCAGGGCACTTTCTACGGTGTCATGCGACTCTTCTCTGCTCTTGTCATTGTTGAGTGAAAAATAATAACAAGTGCCAATAATTAAGAGAATTTGACAGAAGAGGACTTCCAGAATGAGCTAACAAGGGAGGCATGACGAAGACACATTTGGAAAACGGAAGTTAGAATCAGTCATCAAACATGATCCCTAGAACCCCCCCACACTGCTGGTGGGAATGTAAACTAGTTTCAACCATTGTGAAAAGCAATATGGAGGTTCCTCAAAAAACTAAAAATAGAAATACCATTTGACCCACACATTCCACTCCTAGGAATTTACCCAAAGAAAACAAGATCCCCTGATTCAAAAAGACATATGCACCCCTATGTTTATTGCAACACTATTTACAATAGCCAAGAAATGGAAGCAACCTAAGTGTCCATCAGTAGATGAATGGATAAAGAAGATGTGGTACATATACACAATGGAATACAAGTCAGCCATAAACCGAAAACAAATCCTACCATTTGCAGCAACATGGATGGAGCTAGAGGGTATTATGCTCAGTGAAATAAGCCAGGTGGAGAAAGACATGTACCAAATGATTTCCCTCATTTATGGAGTATAAGAGCAAGCAAAACTGAAGGAACAAAACAGCAGCAGACTCACAGACTCCAAGAAGGAACTAGTGGTTACCAAAGGGGAGGGGTGTGAGAAGGCGGGTGGGGAGGGAGGGAGAGTGGATTAAGGGACACTGTAATAAGCCTCACAATATAGGTAGGTCACCGGAAAGGCAGTACAACACAGAGAAGACAAGTAGTGACTCTACAGCATCTTACTACACTGATGGACAGTGACTGCAGTGGGGTGAGGGAGGGACTTGATAATATGGGTAAATGTTGAAACCACAATGTTGTGCATGTGAAACCTTCATAAGATTGTATATCAATGACACTTTAATAAAGTAAAAAAAAATAGAAAAGAAACATGACCCCTAGAGAAGTTGGCAGAGGTGTGGTTCTGCCCTTGGGGTTTACCGCAGAGCCGGGCCAGCCTCTGCCGAGCTGCCCTGGTGGTGTCCTGGGTCTTAGTGGCATATCTGGTGCTCCTGCCGTAAGGGACAGACCTGTTACGTGAACACGGGCAGGAGGCTCTCCCCAAGCTCCTGGAGATACTGTGCCTCTTACTTTTCCGCTAAAGCTTTAAAAAAAAAATCCATTTCACAGACAAGACATTAATTTTTGCAAGCTGATATTTAGAGACTGAGGCCTACCCCTGGAGGCTGTTACCTGAGACATAAGCCTACTGACCCCATGGTGGTGTGGGAGCAGGGGGGGCCTCACGGGGCTGCTGGGGAGCCCCTGTGCAGGTGGACAGGCACACATAGGGGCTTCCTGCAGCTCTGACAACACATGTGCTGGGCGGGGCCGCGGCCCACCTGTATTTATGAGAGTTGGCTTTTCACCTCCAGTGGCACTTGGAATATGGAGCTTTTATTCACTTTCCCAGCGTGTCAATGGGATTTTGACTCACACAGGGTGTGAGCTGGCCCACCCGTGAACTCCACAGGCTGGAAGAGCACAAGAGTCATGTCTGATGTTGAAGGACATCCTGAGTCCAAGCGTCAATCTCAGAAACAGTTACTCTGATTAATTTTATAACTTGAAATGGAATCCATTCTAAAGATATTGGCATCATTACATGTTTTTTTCTGATTATAGAACCCTCTTTCTCATTAAAAAGATATCAGGTCCCAGTGAGCTCCTCAATGTAAAGAAGAAACAAATCAACAATTTCCCACCAATTAATGTGTTTGTGAATTTCTGACCAGGCTCTTTCCTGTGTATGTATGGATAAACAAAGGAAGGTGGCTATATATATATTTTTCCATGATTGGTATCAAATCATAACTGTGTCATTGAGTCCAGGCTCATGCCACTCACCACACAAGATGCCAGTAAGTCCAGGACAAGGTGTTGGGACCAGGAAAGTGACTTTATTTGGAAAGTCAGGAGATGGAGAGGATGGCGGACTCACATCCTCAAGCCCCGTCTCAGCTCCGGGTTGATCGCCAGCTTCTTTTATGCAGGGGAGGCAGGAGCAGGAGGAGGAGCAGGTGGGGGGCGACCGCAGGGCGCAGGCGTCTGGGCGCCAGCGAGGGTCCCAGGGGAGCTGAGCACGCCGTGTCCCTGGGTGGCGGACTCCCACCGGCCTGGGTCCACTCATGATGTCCCCACACGTCTGCCGGGGCCGCCGTTATTGTCATACACATATCTCCCTGTCTCCTGAGGGAGGCCGGCTTCAGGTAAGGGGCTATTTGCAGAATTTCAAACTGGAAGTGAAATTCTGATGATCAACCAGCCTGTGTGCAGAGCTACAGGGCTGAGAGAAGCCCTTTTCCTTTTTTCCTTTTGGCCCAAAGGTTAAGGCAGCAGAGGACACAAATATAGTTATGGAGGCAGAGAGGCCAAATATTTCACTCAGTTACAAATAGTATCCATCTTTTGTTTCTTCACATTAAGATGTAAACATGCTCATATTGTTAAATTTTTATTTGAAATGTGCTTTTCAATGCCTCTGCCTTTTTCGTCTGGGTGGGTGAATCTAAATCCATGTAACTATTCTTTTCCTTTGAGACCCTTCAGCTGACCCCATGTTTCACACTCACAAATAAAGTGGCACACACAGACCTCTCCCTGAACCCCAGGGAATGTCCCCCTCTTACCATTTCTTCTGCCCCGCCCTATTCTTGCTCATCTCTACCCTCTTCTTCCTTACACTTCTTACTATTTTCCCATTTGATTTTCTTAAAAAAAAAATTGTAAACAGAAAGAACATGATGGTTCTGGGGTTGAAAGTCTCAATTAGTGTTCTTGCCTTGGGGGAAAGGTGGTTTCTGCAGGATGAACAAGCAAAATGCAGAGCCCGAGGTTGAGAGGTGAGGTCAGTGTGTCCCCTTCATGGTACCCAGGGAAGCCTGCCTCTCTCCTGGGTTTAGAAAGCTCAATTGCTCTGAGAGGACAGAGCTTCTCTCCAGACCCGACCTGCTCCCCAGGTCTTAACACTGATGAAACTCAGGGGTCTGATGCCCGGGAGTGGCCTCAGTGACACCCCCAACCATGGACATGCAGGCTCAGGCCTTTCTTTGCTCAGTACAGCTGAGCGTTCCAGCTCTATCCTGTTAACTCTGTGGTTGTGATCACCAACCTACCAAATTAGGCATCTGAAGTTAGTCATTTTGCTTTTAAAACAACCCCTCAAATCGAGTATTTTTTTACTGAAATGCAAAATGCAAAAATAGAACATTTCTCACTGGAAGCATGCCATTTGGGCTGTCAGGAAGAAAGCCCAACCATTAATGTGTGTTCTGTCTATGCAGCAAGTAAGACTGATCCCAGAGCAGGCTCGGTCCTTGGCCTGGGAGGCTACGCAGAAATGCTCTGACGATCACCACTTTACATGAACTCATTCTGAGGTTGCTTCCCTTGCAAGGTGGGAAGGAATAAACAACATGTCCATTTCAGAGGTGCGCCTGGGCCCCCCTGAAAGCCCTCTGAAGCTGTGTCACCGAGGCTCCAGGTTGCTTCCAGGAGTGGGGTCACCCAACTCTCCAGGCTCCCTGGAGGCTCGCTCACATTCCTGTGACAGAAGGCCACACCTGTCCCACTGCCCGATCTGCAGTGGAGGGGTCCCAGTGAGCCCCCCACTGTGCTCATGGCTTGGGCTGCTTGCTCATGACCCCAGGCACCCTGCAAGTTTCCATATAAGCACACCAATGTCATAGCCCTGAAGTATGACCTTGCTTGCTTTCTGAATGTTCTAGACCTCCATTTGTTGATACTTGCATCCTTTTCTGGTGGTTTGCTTTACAGACACGTTTTTTTTTTTACCTCCTGTGATTGTGACGTAGCAGTTGGCATTCCATAAAGTGGGGCAGGTCCTCAGCCCATCAGCCCTTCAGCCCAGCTATGTGATCGGGTTCCTCCCTGCATTCTGTACAGTGTGGGAATCAAAGAGCCTTTCCAATGTGCTTCCTAGGGAGGATGGCAGCCGATCAACTTTGCCTTTCTAGAAATGCAGATGATGCTGTGGACATCTCGGACCTTGGCAGTCACTGCTCTAACGAGCACAGCGGCCATCTGGCCCTGCCCATGCGCTCAGCATTGTGTGCCACACCCTCACTCTGGGCTCTGGAGGGACAGTGTGTTGTGAAAGTTTTGCTTTTCACCTGTTAACTCTAACTAGGAGAGAAAAGGCAGAATGCAGCCTCTGCCCTGTCAGGCTGTCCCCTCTGCTTCCTAACTCATTCTGGGCATACACTCAACTCCCTGATTTTCTTCTTTCTAAATTTTCCTGAAGACAAAACAAAACCCATTTCAATTTTCAACCAAACCAGAGCTGGGCCTAATTCACATAGAAATGAATATGGCAGCCAGCATCCTTCCTGGGGAAGTAAGGGGATGCTGACTGCTTTGCTCTCTACAGAGGGGCTCAGAGGACCCTTGGATTTGCATACCAGAGTCACTGTGTGCTGTTGATCAGAAGACTCAGTCTATTAAATCTGACTTAAAGGGTTGCTATTCCCTTGTGACTGCTAACGTCTGGGCACCATGGTCTACTCGGAGATCATGCCTTGTGTACTCAGGATGAATGCCTTTCTTTCCTTTCAAGCCGCCACAGCCGAGCTGTCCAGCTCAGTGTCGCTCCCCAGAACCACACAGTGCATGGGACCCACCAGCCCTTTTGGAAATCTGAACAATACAGATGTGGAGCCAGGAGGAAATGCAGGCTCCCAGCTGGGTAGACTGAGGCCCAGACACACACAGTCTGCCGAGGGCTTGGTCTGCTGTCTGGAAGTGACCTGATTACTAAGTAGATCTTCCGGTACCAGGTGTCGCAGAGTTCTACCCTAGAATCCGGATGAGTGATGTCTGGACATGCATATCACATTCCACAAGGGAAGCCAAAGAGATTTCCTGGGAACCATGTGACTGGAGCTGACAAAGGAGAAGAGAGGAGGCAGGGAGGGGACAGAGGCAGGCGACAGGATGGGGCCAGGGCTGCTGGAGTGTCAGGGCTGCGCTGAGCCTCCCTTCCAGCAGCCACTGTCCCCGGTTGGTCCAGAGTCAGGGCTGTTACTGGCTGGAGCACGTGGCCTCCCAGGGCTGGGGGCTCCCAGAACTGCAACTCTTCTCACCCGCTGTCCTGCTTTGCCAGGAGGGAGATGATCAAAGCCCACTGGCCACTCCTCCTCCAGTGTCATAACACTCCGGGGAGCAGACGTCATGTGGTCCTGGACATCCGCTCTCCAGATGGCAAGCCAGAGGCCCGGAGACCTGTGCTACATGCCCCCCTTCACCTGCCGGGCCTGAGGCTTGAGCCCAGCCTGTGTGGATCAGAGACGGGAGAGAGGGAGTGTGTGTGTGGAGACCAGCGTTCTCCAGCCAGCCGAGCTCACATCTGAGGCTAGACAGCTCTTTGTTGGGCATGCGGGGAGGGGTCCATCCCGGGCACTGCAAGGTGCTTAGCGGTGTCCCTGGCCCCAACCACTAGATGCCAGCAGCCTGACATGACCCCAAGGACAGCAGGCACTGGAAAGCGTCGCTGGGGTCAGGGAGAACAGAGCCACCCTCACCCCTGTGGACAGCCTCTGGGCCAGTGAGTGGAGCGGAAGGAGGCAGTTCCTCGGCAGCACCCATGAGGAAACAGCCTCGTGCGCTGTCAGTGGTGAGGCAACTCAGCTTGCAGGCACGCTTTGCCAAGAAGCTTCCAGAAACACCCCTAATGCACAAGTTGTACAATTTAGATGAACGGATGCTGATGGCAGGGGGACTCCTGGCTTTGCTCGTCACCTGGACATCCCTGCCTCTCAGGAGGACCTCGCCACTGCACGTGTGGGTGGGCCCGCCCCAGCTGGCGTGGTACGCAAGACCCAGCTCATGCCTCTCATCAGCCTGGAGGGATCCGTGCAACCAGCGCAGAGAGTCCAGCTCCTGCTACTCAGTGCAGACCAGGTACAGTCTGGCTGAGAAGAAAAGACAAGGGCAACAATTATGCCAAGGGAGACCTAAAGAGGAACACAGACCCCAAAGAAGGTTTTCTTTTCTTTAGCAAAATGAGGAGTCTCCCGGTTCCCTGGCTGGCTTGACGCCGGCGGGCTGACACAAGGTCCCAGAGCAGCCAGGGTCACACACGTGTTTGGAGCACCGTCATGCACCGTGGGAGGGGTGGTGGCTGTCCTTTCTTACTCTGCCCCCACTCGGCTGCCTGGGAGCCCCTGCCCAGGGGTGCAGTCCATGGAGTCCACCCTGGCCTCTGCCACCTCTCAGCAGGCTTTCAGGAAGCTGGGCACAGGGGAGTCGCCCCTTTTCATCTGCTGCAGTGATCAGACATGCCCACCTTACTTAGGCACGAGCTTTGTAAGCTTTTGTTTTCCTGCTCAGAGATGGTCAAACATAACAAAGCGCAGGCCTCCAGACTGCCGCGTGAGGACAGAGGCCCCGCATAGGCAATGAAGGTCCCAGGAGGTGCCTCCCACCTAGTCCTCTTTGGCCTGTTGTTCCCTACTTCACACAAGCCCTTTCCAGCCCCTGCACAGGAACCATGACGTCAGGATGAATTCATTTTAATTTGGTAACGTTTCGTTTGACTCACATCCCAGTTGTAAGGAAACGTGGACCAGCACCTCTTTACAATGATTAATTGTGATCATAATAGTAATGGGATAGAGTAATTGGGTCGCAAGTGGTACTTAGAGGCATTTGATTTTCAGCGAGCCAAAGATGAGCCCAGGGATCAAATCCAAACACATTTGAGTCCTGCCTCTCCGGGCTGCGAGGCCCGCGCTGCCACTCCGCAGGCCCAGGCCAGCCTGTCCGCCCATCTTCGTTATACTTCGGAAGCCCAGCGGCCATCACACAGTGGGCTGGTCCTCAGCCGCAAGGAGAGAAGCCGAGGAGACCGTCTTCCTCCAACACGGTCATCTCCACACTCTGCCGTGAACTGGCACGTGGAAAACAGTGATGAAGTCAGTAATTCCACAGGCCAAGACGCTCATCAAGCCTGGTGCCCCTGCCATGGAGCCCCAGGGACAACTCAGTGCAGTTACATGTTGGGTGGGCCACAGGTGTAGAGCTGGGGGCCCGGGAAATAACAGGGAGATGCTTTCTCAGCATGTCACATAAGAAATTTGGAGGAAACTCTATGTTTTACTTTGTTATTTGCCTCTGGCAAGAGCTGACTCCCCCAGAGCCGGAGACAGGCAGCCTTAGCCCCCCAGAGCTTAGGTCCTGTAGGGACCCTGCTGAGATAGAAGGCCGTCATGCTCCCCATGTTATAAATCATCCATTTGCCATGCAATTATACATGTGAGACACCATCCTTCCCAGCAAGTACACACTGCCGTGATGGGGCCGCTGGCCCCTCCCCAGAGGAAAACGCTGTTACGTGACTGACCTATCACTTTCATTTACGGGAAGGGTCAACCACCTATCTGATCTGGGGCCTGGCTTATTTTCCATTTGCTATGGTGTACTGTTAAAAATGTGTCATAACATGTTAGTATTTGTTTCACGTTCTGTTATCAGGACACACATCTTGGACACATCGCAAGAGATGAGAGAGCAAAAAAGAGTTATACTCATTTTGTGGTGACCTGAATTTAGCAACAGATGTGAAAATCATGACATGAAATTTTGGTGGAGAGATAAAAGTCAGGCCCCATGCCGAGCGATATTACTGGCAGATGTGGTCTTCAGCGGGGTGACGGCATTTCCTCTGAACGGCGAGAGTGCTCCTCCGACTCGGATGTTAACATGATTAGCAATGAAACTATGCTTTGTTCCCTTGCCTTCACATGGTCCCAATATTGGCAGTTATCGTTTACTTGTATTTTTTAAATCAAACATTATTCTGTGTCATGGACAGCTGCACTGCAGTGCCGGGCAGAGGCCGCTCCTAAGTACCCAGATCCATGTGCTAAAAATAAGTGCAGTGGGATACACATACACAGATTCCTACATGTGCCTAAGTATCTGATTTGCTCTGTCAGTTCCTAAGGTTCTCAGCCCTATGAAGACTTTTCTTAGCGCCAACACCCCTTGAAAATATCTGTCTGTCCCCAGACACCCATTAATTGACTGCAAACACAACTTTATTGCAAAATGACTGCAGCTTTATTAAGCAACTGGATTTACAGGCAATAACATAATCAATATAACATTAATATAGCACATAATTAAATAAGATTCCTACAAGGTCCTGCCTGTATCCTGAAATACACAGAAGTTAATTGTTTTCACCGATGGTGTTAGCCGGAGGGATCTGAAACCTAACCTAGAAGAACAGAGTCCCCAGTTGTTCTTATTTTCAGAATTTCATCTGATAAAAAGAGGGAGCACTTCCGCAGCCCGCAGGAAGACTGCATCACCGTGGACACCCCCAGAGCCCCTCCCTCCCAGGCCCTGGGGAACAGCAGTTACTCAGGACTTATGTTCTCACGATGGGTCAGGAGCAAAAGCAAGTGACAAATTGTATTTAACGTATTTCCCCACCAGTAGAAAAAGGCCCTCCCACTCCAGGCTCTTGGAAAGATACCACAGGACGCCCCACATGTGCTGACAAAATGGAAGAACTCAGTCCTTCTGACAGCAACCAGCCAGCGTTGTCTCCAGAGACATGCGTTCATACTTAAAATGCAGAGAAATCCCCTTAGAATGCTTTGCAGTGGGCCCAGAAGGTGAAGCCCTTGAGGAGGAGGCCTGAGGGGAGTAGCACGGCATGCATGGCCCACAGAGCGTGGGGCAGCTACACGAGGTAGAGGGGGACGTGCTGAGGAAGGAGGCCGCTGACTCACCGGGTCCCCTTGCCTCTCGCTTAGCTCAGCCTCTGGGCCACACCGGCTCACATGGGACCTCCATGCCACCTATAAGTCCAGGAACTTGGAACTTGCTGCTATAACATTCCATCCCCCCCACGACTGCCGGCCTCCCACTCAAATTAAGGGTTTAAGTGCAGCTGGCAGATCCTGGACACGGAGGTGCACAAAGCCATCTCTCGGCCGTCTAGCGCAATGGGCAACTACATATGATGGAGGAAAACAAGGCGCCCGTGAGGCTGCCACCACCCAGGAGAGCCTCCACGTGACCCTGGCCAGCTGCTGTGCAGAAAGGCCCCACCCTGGAGGTCTGCATCTCAGGGAAAGCACGGCAGCTGAAGGCTGGGTCATAGGCCGTCTCTTGCAAATATCTCCAAACGGTTATGGAGCCCGGCATTGATCCAGAATCAAAGCAGTTGGCCATTGGCCAAGTGAGTCCCAGCACGTCCTTGTAAAAACTGACTCAGAAAGTCCTGGACTCTCTGTTCAGGAAAATGGAGCCATTTGCATGCAGAGGACCCAGAGATGGTGCTGCCTGGGTCTGGCCCCGGCCATGGTGGAGTAGGCACATGTACAGCCAACATCGTGGCCTGGCCACCAAGCGGCCCAGTTCTAACCGCAGCAGACAGCACCTGCCAGGTCCCGCCAGTCTCGGGGGATGCAGTCTCACCCTGGGAAAGGAGGCAGTGGAGTCTGGGACAGCAGGTGAAGCTGGAGCAAACAGGCCAGCCCCTGCAGGCCAGCAGGCCACACAGATCTGCACCGGGTCACCCATGGCTGCCCTGCTCTCTGCCGCCCTGTCCTAATGCATGTGTCTTCACCCTCCTGGAATCCCCTGGGATGTGCTAACACCAGACGGGTCTTGCACAGCCTCATCCCAGGCCCACCATTGCTCACACTGGCCACCATGGTCCCAGCTGGAACCTTCTTCCTTCTCACTATCTGTGGACAGAACCTGTGAGTCCTTAAAAGTTCCCTTTGCATGGTAGGATTTATTCTTCCACACGTAACCCGAGGGCTCTGTGCCTCCCAGAGTCAATGAGCCCACGGGTAAGGGACAAAGGTTTGGGAAATGCAATGTCAACAGGCTTCCAGATAAACAGAGCTCAGCAGCTGAGGAGGAAGGGACATTGAGTGGACTCAGGTCATCAAGGAGGCAGCATGCTGGACATATGAGCAGTGCAGGACTTTCTTCCTCACCTGCACCTCCCACCAACCCCTCATCAAACCCACACATGCACACCCCCACACATGCACACACACAGACCCCCACACGTGCACATGCCCCCACACTGCACATGCACACGCACATCCCCATACATGTACATACACAAACACCCCCCATATGTGGACACACACACACACCCCAACCCCACATGCACATACATGCACACTTCACAGGCTGGACCACACACAGCTGAGACTGGGGCACCTGCTAAGAGGTTTGCTGATCCTTCACATCACAGATGGAGACGCAGTCGTGAAAGCACATGACACCCTCCGGGCGGGCTGCCCATCACTGCCTCCCAGCGGCGGACAGAGGCACCCACGCCACCAGGCATTCTTACCTGCGGCTCCAATGTGACCTGTGACCCAGCAGACGCACCTTCAGGATGCCCTTCCTGACATGCACAGAGCCGCAGGGATTCCGGGGGAAAGAGGCAAGGACAGGGCAAGTGAGGAGCACAGAGGACAAGGGGACCTTTGCTCTGGGTGGAAGGCAGTTATGCAGAACCAAAAGATGGAACAACCATGTGCTCTCAGGACTACAGACACCTTGAACTCCAATGGCCATGTCCATGGAAAATAAATGATTTCTTCCCACAGACAGATGTGAGAAATGACATGCCAGCCTGTCCTATTTGGGCACAAAAATAGATCATTAAGAAAAAAATAGCACTGCCTACTAAGAACAGAAAAATAATGAGACTTTAAAACGATGTTGGCTTTGGATGGAGCAGCTCAGTACCCAGGGCTTAGTGGACAGTCTGAGGGTGACATGGGTCCATCATGGAACAGGGAAATTCTACCAGATGATGACACACATCATGTGAGTTGCCAAAATATAGGAGCTCCTCCTTACCTAAAAACCTCAAAAAGACGGCCCCACTGTTAGTGAGGCGGAGAAGGCACAGGAGGAGCCCAGACCCCTCCCGTCTAGTGGAGAGGCGGTGTCCAGGCAGCAGAGGGCGGGTACAAGCCTGGGCCTCCACGTGAGCCCTCGCCCCAGCCCCTGCCCCTAAAATGAAGCAGATCGCATCGCCTCTTTGTAGGACCCAGTCTGTTACCATGTGTAAACGACAAACAGTGCCTGGCATCTCCAGCAGTTGCTCCAGAAACATCAGGAATTACCACCAGCAGAATTCAGGTCCTAGATAGTCACATTCCTATCCTTGGGTTCTCATTTCAAGTGCACTGTGTTCTCCTCGACTGGCTATATGTGTGTACACATGGGGAGGCATTTGGTCTTCTCCTGATGGATGTATAATGGTAAGAATATTAAGATACAGTCTAACTACGCAGAAGATCAACTGCTTTTGCAGTAACACATGGCCCCAGCACTGAGTTTTGGCTGAAAATGAAAATTTCCTCAGCAAAATTCCATGAGTGGAATTTGCAGAGAGTGTTCCCTCTATCTGAATGCTGCAGGACCATGCCCCCTAAAAGACTAGCCCTGAAGCTTTCTCCCCTCTCCTTCCCAGATTAACATGTTCCTAACTTGAAAGGGGCCTTTTTACAAGTCTGGTACCCCCTGAAATGGATGAATTAAAGACTTGGCACAGAATGAGATGTTCCAGGTGAGGAAGTTGGGTAACTCTGGGAGATGTGTCCTTCTGAAAAGACACTGCTGAACGATTTGGGAAGTCTCAGAGGGATTCTTGCACATCAAAAGCTATTCAAAATGAACTACTGACTCTTGTAATTGTTAGTGTATCAGAAACATGTGCATTAAATTCATTCCCTTAAAATTATGGCTGGCTGCACCCAATTGCACACTTGAACACCTCAACTAAAAATATTTGGGATTTAAAGACAGCCGTTTAAGGACCATCAAAGCCATATGTTTCTGATTCATTTATGCTTAGCTTATCAAAATGTTGTTTGTTTTTCATACATATTTGATGTTCAAAAAGTTTGGGTTCTTATAATTAAAAAACAAAACTTACTTCTTATAAACAGGAAGTATTTCCCGAGAGAAAATGAATCTTAGTGAAGACAAGGCTGCTTTCAAACTTAGCTAGGAAATTCTTTTCTATCTTTATTTTCAATGTTGTGGCGGGGGCGGGGGGAGGCAGGAAAATGAGAAAGTAGGTGCAGGGGATTCAGTGATATTCCCACATCCTTGCTTCTCCCTAAGGGCATCCCCTCTGGCAGAGACCAGCATGGTTAGCGCTCAGCTGTCCTGCTAGACTCCAGTGAGACACTGCACACACAGCCCTCCAGCCTACAGCCCAGCCTGCCTACGCACTGGTTGGGAACTGTCACCCATGCATCCATGCAGCTATGACTTGAGAAACCATCATCTACTTTTTTAATTCTCAACCTCATGAATAAGTAAAAAGGGCAAATGTTATGTGCAAGTAAAGCTTAACTATACGCACAAAGAATCCCGCATGGAGGGGAGCCTCGGAATAGATGGTCTTGAGATTCAAGAGCCCAGAAATGCTGCTGCTGGGTGACAAATACAAGGACTGCTGTGCCCTCAAGTCCCCACCATTCGTGGGAAACAAGTAACCTTGTATTATTTCCCTCCTCACTGTTGGAAGATGACAAATGCCCTGCTGGCCATGGACACAGTTGAATACTAGCAAAGATCTGTTGTCCTCATGCCACTCTAAACAGTCATGGCTCTTTCTGCAGACCAGTGTGGCCCTGAAGGACTTGGACAGAGGCGGAGCACTGCCCAGCCTGAGGCTCACCTCCTTCTGGCAAGCATGAATAATTCTCACCACTAAAGACAAATGTGTGGATTCTTCAGTGGCTTTAGAACCTTTGCATCCAGGCCCAGTTCAAATGTTCATGAACCCGAAGGGTCAACTGGAGCCTTTTAGCAATTGATTCTCCCATCCAACTACTGACCAGGCCCAACCCTGCTTAGCTTCCAGGATCAGGTGAGATAGGGCGCTCAGGGTGGTGTGGCCGTAGGTGAGCAGTTGACTCTTTAGCAGGAAGGTATTAAACGCAGCCCAGGATCCACATGGGAGATCCACAGTCATAATTACTCAGCTTTACATGCAGATCACTACTAGACCCCACCCCACACCTGCTGAGGCTGGAGTTGGGCAGGTGGCTCCTGAGGGATGTGCATTTTAATATGTTTCTCTAAAGAACCTGCTGCAAGATTCTCAGGGGTGGGGGGGTGGGATGTATCAAGGAAGGAGGCAGGATGGGTGCCCAGTGAGAGGTGCATGGCTCTGGGCCCTGTTCTCTCCCCGTCTTCGTGTGTGTGTGTGTGTGTGTGTGTGTGTGTGTGTCTTGCATGTGCATACACACCCCAACACCAACTGCGGCAGCTCCTCATGATGCCAGTCTGCTGCCTGAGCTCAGCCATCAGACCCTCATACAGTGGCCCAGGCTTCCAGCCTGGACAAGAGATGGGGTGCCCACCAGGTATCAGCCTCCGTTTTCAGTGAGACTCAACAAGGGGTCCACAGGCCTCTCCCCCTGAGAGCCTGCACCCACCTGTAAGATCAGGGGCTGCTTTTAAGGGAAGTGGAATTCCAAGAGGGACCAGTAGAAATCTCCCACCGATGGCGCTCTGCAAACCCACCTCATAGGTTCTACTGCCGAACTGTTGGGGCTGCAAAATGCCTGGTGCTCCTGGTGGACACTCAGTGTCTTTTGGTCCACAGAGCCTAGCTACTTTCCTGCACAACTCTAAATGCTTCCTTCAATGTCACTGTCATTATGTGACATTTAGCATCCACATCCTCTCCCCATACATAAGGGGGTGTCTGCTCAGTTCCCCGAGGCTGGATTTACAATCTCCATCCCAACACAGTGATGAGCAAAGAAACCAGACTGCTCTCCTCCAAAAGGCCTCAAAAAGGAGGATTCAGAAAGCAGAGCTCACAAAACTCCTCCAAGAAAAGTCAACAAACGAGGGAAGCGCAAACGTGAGCCTGGATGGTGGTGTCCCAGCAAGGGCTGCCCGGTGCCTCCAACAGAAAAAGGGACAAATTCTCACCCAGGGACTAAGCAGTCTAAAAATACCCTTAAAATGTTCTAAGTTGGAAAAGGAATTCACAGCCTAACCAGAATGCAAGGATCAAGCAGTCTGATGAAAGAGGAGGAAGGGTGCCTTCTGCATTTATTTATGTCTAGGCCCAGGGAGCAATGCAGAAAGCATATAACAAATATGCATGCACACAGCTTGGTCTCACATGTAACACACAGAGGCAGTCACAGTGTACATTCAGGGTCTACCCACCCAGGGCCACTGGAGGCCCCCTTGGGTGGGGCCTTCCTTCTCTCAGTGGCCTTGCATGGTTGTGAGAACATCGAACCACCGAGCTCACCCAGAGGCCCTGATGTTGGGTTTGGGGACGGGAGTATTGGCCTCCCATGAGGGTATATGTTATTATAAGCACCAGATCTTTCAGCCAGAAACCAACTGAAATTCCAGCCACGTGTCTGGCACAAGGTGGTTCCACTTAGAAGCAATAAATAAATACATACGTATATAAACAATTAAATAAGAACTGTATGAAAGAGGAAAGGAAGTCTTAGCAGAAACTGGAACTTTCTCTGTGCATCCTGGTCTGAAGCCCCATGGTTTCAATTACGCCGTTCTGAGGCTGTACCAATGCTGATATGTTTGCATTGCTGGCTTTTTTTTTTTTTTTACAACTCACCGCAGGATAACAAAGTCAAAAATATACCATTCTGATCCACAGGATACTTCTGCAGTGAATCCACACAGAAGCAATTAATTTCCTGGTGGTATTTTTACACTGGGGGCCTGATGTGGGTGACCATTATACAAACAAAAACTCCAGACAGCTCCTGCTGCCTGATAAAAAATAAATCAGATTGCAGAGGGCTGTTTGGCCTAGGACTGCTACAGGCTATGACTTGTAATGAGGCATCCCAACACTAATTATGAAGCTTATTAAAGAGAATTGTGCAACTTGTACTAAAGTGCATGCTGTAATCATGTTAAAGGAGGCAGGCCTCCAGAACAATTGACCAGCAGTCACCAGGTTCAGCAAAGTGGTCCACGTGGGCAAAGCCAGGGCATGGATCAAACCACAAGCAGTATAATTGTGTTTGGCAAACCTGGTCAGGATACATATGATAGAGGGGCAAGGTAAGACTCCTAACCCCCTGATGATAATTCACCTCTGCCAGGGAAGCGGCGAGACCGTCCAAGGCAGACATCGTCAGCAGGGGATTTTATTATTACAGGTAATCTGAATCTTCTCTCAGGTTGCAGAAGCCCTATTTCAATGTCCTCTTTCAGGAGGATAGGGGGAAAAGATTAATAAAGATGTAGAAGGCTGAACTGCTCTGAGATTTGTTTAATTATTCCCCACAGGACTGCCCGGCAATCTGCTGACATTTGGCCCCGACCCTGCAAATCCTCAGTAAATATTAATATATCAGCTCAAACAGGGACCGTTGTTTTATTGGTTCACGGAGCTCAGAGAGATTCACCAGAGCAGTGAAAAATAATGTGCAGAAGTGGAGGGGAAGACGGGCTGCTGTGAGTCCCCCTTCTGTGCGCACATGAGCTGTGAGCACCAGCAAGGTGGCCACGCGGCTGCAGAGACGCTGCGGATGCCTTCGCTTCCCTTTGTACGGCCTGCTGGAATAATCCCCAAAGCAGGGCGGCAGGGGATCAGACAGGAAGGAGAGGCGAGGCCCGGGGAGCAGGATCGCACGTTATTATCTGGGAGGCTGGAGATTTTCGTAATGCGGCAGGGCTGCCCTCCAGTCTGCGCTGCCCTTCCCAGCGGGGTGCCCAGGACGCCAAGGCGAGGGAGAAAGAGGAAGAGGCGCGCCTCCCTCCCGCTGGGACTCGGCCTCATCCCACGTCACCTTCCGCCCGCCGCCCTCCGGACCAGTCCGCACACTCTGGAGAAGGGAATGGCCCGTTTGGATTGAGAATTTGCTACAGAAAAAAAAAATATGAGGTTGCCTTTTAACTTTGCCCGTGTGCACTGGTGGTGGTGGTGGTATTTTTGGAGGTTCGCTGGGGTGTTCGCTGGGGGCCAGGGAGGCCTCCAAACTTCTTGGGTGCTAAGAAAGGGGCCGCTGGGACAGCATTTGGCTTTCAGATGTACCGGGCTGCAGAGTTAATGCGTGATTAATTTTATTCATAAAAATGTTAATCACTTCATTGTGAGATCTTTTTAGCATTCAGTGCAGCCAGCACCTCTTTAATTTCTCTTGCCCAGCGCCTCGCAGATGTATTTAATATTTTCAGACATTGAGGCAGCTATCTCAGGGCCTGGCACTTACACATACGCTTAAAATTCAGGAACAAGCGGAGCTAAGCAGCGACTAACTAGCAGACAGGTAAGACACGCAGGGGACGGCCAGTGACCAGCGGGATCGCCGCGGGCGTCAGGGGCAGCGGCGCCCAGGGACCTTGCAGAGGCCACGCGGAAGCCGCCTCTCCAGGCGCCCCACCCAGGCGGGAATGCAGCGGAGAAACGTGGGGGCTCCCTCCCGGTGCTAAAGGCAGAGCTGGGTAGAGAAATCGGAATAAAGGCCCTTCGGTTTAGAAGACTGAGACTCCTCGCGTCATTCCAACCTCTGCGCTCAGGGCGCCAGGCGTGGGCGCCGGGGGGCAGGGCTGGCTGGGGGAACCGGGCCTCCACCGGCGCTGGTACACCCGCTCACTGCGCTTGCACGCCGGATAAATGGATTAGGGGATCAGAGACACCCACGGCGCCTTCAGAAGCCAAACAGCAGAGCACAGAAGAGGCTGCCATTTGCACCCACCCCCAGGGGGCAGGGTCCGACCTACCCTTCAGTGCGCACCTGCTGGGGCGGGTCCATGCGTTGCCTCGGGGTCGGAAGGCATCCTCTGCTGGGGCTCGGATCAGGCCCGCAGTTTGGGATCCTAGGAGGAAGCCTGAGACCCTGGGTCACTGCTGGCTAGGACTGCGATGGCAACGTCACCCAGGTGCCAACCTCCCTCTGTTCAGGGCCACCTCGCTTCTCTGACTTCTCATTTAAGGGAAATTCTGAATTTTAGAGCCCTCCATGTCCACCTGGGCTGCTTGGCGACTTCCGTGGGTCGTGGGCTTCTACCTCCATGGAAAACAGATGTTGAAATATAAACGTTGTGTTGCTCTTATAATTGAGCACATTTTCTTCAACTTAAGTTACTTTTTTATTTTCATTAGAAAAGAAATGCAAACATCTGCCTCTAAAAGTATTGTAGGCACCAGACCCTGTGCTGTAGCCCACTTGGCCGGCCCCTACATCCTCTCCGTGCTGGCCTTAAGAAGGCCCACTGCCAGCCAGAAGCCCCTGTCAGGAGGGAAAAGGGGATCCATATCCACCTTCAGTAGCCAGGGCACAAAAGGCTGCCAGCAGTCCCCAGGCGACAACCTTCCACAGCCTTTCAGCTCTGCAGCTGTAATTACCCCACCGGCGGGGTGGGGGGCTGGAGAAGGCCCTCTGGAGCTCTCCCCCCCAGCTGGGCAGGTCACTGCACGGTGTTCTCCTTGGAGCCATTCATCCCACGGTCCCGTGGGCAGCCACAGCGAAGGAAACGTTTCCCCGGAGGGCCTGCTCTTTAGCCCTGGGGACCCCTGGAGGTAGGTGGGGGCTACCACCACCCCAAAGTACACCCCCTCCACCTCCTAGCTCTGTCTCCTGGCCACCCACCCTGGATTTGAGACCCCCCCCCCACCATGTCCTTCCCACCTGGAACCACATGGTCCTGTTGGGGCCACCAGATGTGGCAGGCCTCTCCCCCAGAATGCTGCTGGAGTCTGGAAAGCTGCAGGGTCATAAGGCAGGTGCTCAGTGTCATGTACCCCAGTTTCCCCTTTCCAGTCTCAGAGGCTTCAGAGTCAGCTGACTCATGTCACAGTGCTGGACCGGGAGATGTGACCCACGCAACACAGGAGGTGCACAGAGGATCCTCAGGCCTCCAAATCCTAATTGCTTTGTACCCCAAATCAAGCAAGCCAACCCCCATCTAGCAACCTCACCTGGGTTTGGCTTTCTTCCCTCCATTCTGATCCCCAGCTTCAGGGCTCCAGTGTCAAAACCCCATTCCCACTAGCAAACTGGGCCCTGTCATTGATTCAGGACAGGATTTGGGGCTCCAATCTCTCCAAATCAGCATCCATAAATCCATGGTCCCTACCCAGCAACCCTAGCCACACTCCAACCTTGCCTTGGACAGCCAGTAAGCCTCTGGCCTGCTCTCGCTGTTCAGAAAGGAAGGAAAGACAGTGGCTGAAAAGGTCTGGGCTGCCAGTCTCTGCCTCAAGAGAGGATCTGGGGCAGAGGGGCCACGGCCAGCCCCTCCAAGCCCAGGTGGAGGGCCAGCACCCTTCTTAGGGTGCCTGGGCTCCATGGCCACCCTGCAGTCTGTCTCCTCTCCCATCTACCTCCCTGGCCGCCTAGTGCTCTAGCAGAGGCCTATCTACAAGGCCTACTGAAACTTCATAGGGCATGTTTCATTGGGCAGTATGCCCCTTGGAGCCACGGCACGTATTTATCAGTGTCAGACCACTAAAATGGAGACATATTCATATTGCAGGCGAGATAAATGTGTTAGTGAATATAATTGATCTGAGCAGGGAAGGAAGAATGGTGCAAGCAGAGATTTCAGAGACCAGCAGGTCAGACTAGGATTGGGGGTGGGGGATGACAAGGGCTTTGCCTCACACCACATCCTGTCACCTCTATGTGGCCTGGGCTGCAGCAGAAAGAAGGTCTCCCACTGGATTTCTTATCCTTCCCCCCAAAAGATTCCAGGAACCTGTTTCCAAGGGCAAGAGGGGCACCAAATCACAAACATTAATCCCACGGACATCCCTAACCCCTATCCCTTTATCGAGTTCACAGAGTTTGCTGGTCACACAACTTCTCCCCTCCAAAATGTTCCTGGGCAGGGTGGGTTGAGAACATGCCTTTGCACATGCAGGAAGGTCCTGAGGAACTGCCACTTTGGTTTTTGAGGAAAAGCGGGTTCCTATGTCTCCTCCCAGGTATCTCGGGGGCTGAAACTGTGCAGATCAGGCTCCCCTGCATTGCTGCACACCGAGTCAAGCAGACACTTCAGTGGCTGTGGTGGCTGGTTAAGATGTAAACAAATGGTGCACAACGATCAAAAATGCTTTTCAGTGCTCCATTAAAAATTCATTGCTTTTCACTCAAGAAAAAGAATTCTGAGTCTAGCCATCTGATTTGTTTGCATGGGAAGCTTCAGTTCCCAGGAGTGGCGACACAGACCCTTCAAGACTCCTAAGCCACAGGGGTTCTGAGGCTTGGAACCCTGCTGCTGAGCATATAATGGCCCAGCCACCTGGTGGGGGGGTAGCATTTAGGGGTCCCAAATGTACTCATTAGAAAAAAAAGAATTGACATATGGGGCGTGCAAGCAGCTCATGCCTGCATGGACTGCACTATTTGATTCTGAGAAATAAAAAAGAGTGGAGGCTCCAGGGGCAGAGAACTCTGCTTCCTGGCCTGATCTCCCAGAAGGGGATACCCCAGCGCCTTTCAGGTGCCAAATAGCCTGTCTGTGGGCCAGGAACACAATCCCTCATCAGAGGAGCAGAGCACCTCTGGTCAAAGCTCTGTAAAAGTTCACTCTTTGCCGGCCTAGCATCAGGGTGGGGAAGAACTCTAGAATGGGAAGTGAGGGCTACGGTGACCCGAAATCCTAGCACCTCGAATGGTTGAGGAACTCCTCTCTGAATTTGCAAGCCCCACCCAGAACAATGCAAATGCCAGCCTAGAGCCTGGCACTCACTCTCTCCCCACCAATGCCCGCTGCCCATCCAGCTGGCCCACAAACGCATTCCCCAAAATTCAAACGAATCAATGGCACTCAAAAACACAACTCCCACAACCACATATCAAGGCTCAAACCCCAAGGTTTAGTCACCCCCCGAAATTCTGCCCCATTCCTGGGAGCAAGATCTGCCCGCGATCAGGACCCCATCCCGTTTACCGCCCATAGAGGGCGCCCCGAGTACATCCTTGCCGACTGGAAGCAGCTGAACCCCCGCAGTAGTAGCCCCAGCCGTCGGCCCTGCTCAGCTCAGCTCCGCAGCCCGGCTCCTCGATGCTCGCCACACACCTTACCCCACATGCGGGCCATCCACGCGCGCCCCGGGCCCACCGGCTCCCGCCACTATTCCTCCAGCCTTGGAGGCAGGCGGCCCCTCCCCTCCAAAACGCACAGGGCGGGGTGGGGGTTGGCTTGGAGAAGAAAGCAGGCTCCCAGAGGAGTCCTAGTGGGGTGATGCCCCCTCCTCCTCAGCTCAAGCCGCCTGGGGCAGCGGCTCTCCAAGATCAAGACGGCGGAGACCAGGCCTGGGTGGGGTGGGCAAGGTCCTGGTGTGAGGCAAAGCCCTCGTCACAGGTCCTGTCCTGCCACTCGGTAGGGTCCCCCGCAGCGCGCATCCTCACTGGCTGTTTTGGAAATGTTTTTCTCCGCTTTCATGATTTCAGCATAAAATTGCCGGCGCCCTGCCTCGCTTAGAGCGCCCCTCAGCCCACAATGCCAACCCCGGGGATCCCCGGGCTCCTGGGCCGCCCCACCTGCCGTCAGAGGCCTGAGTCTTCCGGTATTGTTCACTGCCATAGCTCCCGGCGTGCCCTCCCAGTCTCGGCCGCGGCCAGCTGGGAGCTTATTAGCTCCGCGGCTCACTTGGCGAGCCAGCACAGGGCACAGCTTAAAGGGGCCTCCGTGGAAGACCAAAATCTCCTCCTCTTCTTTCTCACCCATACCGCTGGCGTAGCCCCCACCCCTCTTTTCGCCCAAAGAAGCCAGCGCTGCATCTTGCCCGCCTATCAAGACAGTCTTCAAAGAACCTTCCCATTTCCCCACGCTTGATTTAACCAAATAACCAAAAAAATACATTCAAAGCAAGATTTCATACTACATTAAGTCCTCGCTCTACCCACGAAACTACTCGAAGCCACGACCCACTGTTGAGACAACTACATATAGATTGATTTCAAATCCGAAAGTTCTCCTTTGGGGACATAATTGGAGATTCTTTTCATTGTTTTCCCCATTGTTGCACACCTCACCAAATCGTTTTATAAACTGCCCAAGATCGAACTCATTTATTTCCTGAGAAAGATGTGGCCCAGATAAATGTGTAAGAGTTGGAAAGAATTAAACTGCCAACAAGAAACTGACTTGGTGACATTAACAAATTCAACAACCAAAAGACAGACACACTGGCCTCCTCGGTGGAAACTCCCCAAGGAGCCTTTGCACGAGCGAGGGACTCTTGGGCCCTGCCAGGATTCTGGATTCGGGACACCCTATGGACACCCACCACACACAGCAGCAGGGGCAGTGGGCATTTCACTTAGTTTATTAGACAAAAATATATGATTTAGACAAGTTTGCCGACGCGCTATTTACAGTCTGAAATCACGCTATGTACAGAAAGAAAGAGACAGAAAGAAAGAAAAAGAAAGAGGAAAAGACACAAGCACGTGGAGGCATTTACCGAACCCGATAATCAGTCGGACTAAGGTGACAGCCACCGTAGCGGCGGGGCAGAGGCCAGGCTGACTGGAAGCGAGCTCGGCGGGACGAGCCCCTTCTGCAGAAAGCGATGGATGGGGGTCGATGTCGTTGCCGTATTTGTCCTTTACACCAGTCTGAAATATTTGTCTTAATTCCTCCCTCATCCCCTCCCTCCCGAACTCCTCCCCCCTCCCCCCGCAAAAGTAAAAGGCCACCCAGAATCAGGCGGACGGGAGGGCTGCTAGGATCCGCGGCGTTCCCTCCTGCGGGGCCAGCGAGCTGCAGGGAAACACAGGAAGACAAGAACGCTCAGGCACTGGCGGGGGATGGACACAAGGACCCGGCGTCGCGGGACGGCCCGCCAGCCCGGCTCCGCTGGGGAGAAACCCCGTGGAGTCCGCCGGCGGGCGCAGGGCAGGTGGAGAGCACCCTGTCAGCGGCGACTGCTGGACCCCACCGCCGCCCAGCCCAGTTCTGCCCCAAAACGCGCCTCCCCGCGCCCAGTGGTAAGGGAAAAGGAACTCACTTGTCGCGCACTGGCTGGTAGGGTGACTTTAACTGCTGTGCTGGCGAGTCTGGCCTGGGAACAAGGTCTCTCTCTACGAGGGAGGGGAAGAGGCAGAAGTTAGGGGGTGGAGGGTGCCACAGCGGCGCTAATGCCCCCTCCCCTCTTCCCCTCCCTCTACTGAGGCTGCCTCTCCTCGAGAAACAGCCTCCCCTTCTCGCTTCTCCCCAGGAGGCCGCGAGTGGAGCAGAGCCTTCTCCTCGGAAAGAGCTGCAGCTCCTCGGCCTCGCTCCCTAATAGTGTTCAGCCCGAGACATCCCCGCCCGGCTACTGCCCCACCCTCACGCCACACCCGGGGCGGGGCGGCGCGGTACCTGGGAGCGCGGGGCTGCTGCGGGCCGAGGCCTTGTCGCCGGGGAGCACGCCCGCGGCCAAGGCGACGGGCGCCTGCGGCGGTAGCGGCGGGGGCAGGTGCGGGCCGTGCGGCGCGGCGTGGGACGCGCCCACGCCCAGGAAAGAGCGCATGTTGAGCAACGAGCCCTGCGCAAGGAAAGCGCCGTTGGTCCAGTTGGAGAACTTTCCGATGTGGCAGGTGTACAGTCCGTGGCTGGGCAGGAATGCGGGGTGTTGCAGCGGCGCGCCCGCGGGGGGCCCGTGCGCCCCCGGGGGGCCCGCCGGTGGCGGCGAGGCCTTGGGCGCGCCGTCGGGGCTCGTGGCCGTCTCAGCCAGCGACCAGATCTTGGGCTTGCTATGCGGCGCACTCTGCAGGCCTCCCGCCGCGGCGCCGGGACTCAGCAGGCTAGTGCTGCCGGGCTCCGGGGCCTCCTTGGCCAGGCCCAGGGGCGAGTCTTGGGGCTTGAGTGCGTCAGCTGCCGCCAGCAGCGGGCCCTGGTCCCGGGCAAGGGCTGCAGGGGGCGCCTCGGCCTTGTCCTCATCGTCCTCGTTGCTCTGGTCGCCATCGTGCTCGTCGATCTTGTCTATGTCAATGCTCTCGAGATCGATCTCCTCGTCGTCCTCGGCCTTCTCGGGGTCGCCTTCGGTGTCGCTTCCGAAGAGGGCGCCGTCCTCCTGGTCCTTGCTGCGTGCGCCCCACGTCACCTTGTTCTCCTTCTTGAGGCGCCGGCGCGCGTTGGCGAACCAGGTGGAGACCTGCGTGAGGGTCATCTTGGTGATGATGGCCAGCATGATCTTCTCGCCCTTGGTGGGGTACGGGTTCTTGCGGTGCTCGTTGAGCCAGGCCTTGAGCGTGCTCGTGCTCTCGCGCGTGGCGTTCTTGGGCCGCCCGGGATCCCCGTACTGGAACTGGCCATAGGGGTAGTATGCCGGCGCCGTGTGGGCTGCGAAGGTGGCAGGGTGCACCCCGGGGTTGTCCTTGAGTTCATACTGTGAGCCCTGCAGCCACATGACCCAGCAAGGGTGGAGAGAGAGGGGACGGTGGAGGAAGCGGGGGGGGGGGGGGGGGAAGAAAGAGAGAGAGATGAATCCCCAAAACTGGGAAAGTCGGGCCCAGCTCCTACCCACTGGAGAGCAGGAAGGCCCCGCAGTGCACCACCCGGGGATTAAGAGTGGGGTCAGAACCGGGAGCTGCCTCCCGGAACCGCGCCTCCAGGGATCACGGAGGGCCTTTCCGTCACTCACAAAAAGTTCCAGAATCTATGCATCTCGAGAAGACCACAGCGGGAGCCGCGGCCCGCTAGAATTTCCCCAGGCCTCCCTCCCCCACCCAGACCCCCAATCCCGAAGCCCGTATTTCCAAGTTTATCTCACACTAGCTAGAGGGGAAAACTTTTTAACTCCACTGATAAAACGGTTTTCTCCAAACGTAAAGGAACCAAGAGCCCATGCCCCCTCCCTTCGACCCTGAGGGGGTAAAACAAAATAAACCATTCCGTGGTTTCTTCAGGTCCAAATCCACCAGCAATTCAAAATGAAAGCACACTCCTTTTAGCTCCCAAATTGATCTGCATATAATGGCTCGCCCACACTTAAAGGTCTATAGTGGTGACAGGTAATTTAAAATTTTAATCCTGGCCATCGTGACAACAATAACAAAAACACCGTTTGTTTTTTTTAAATACAAAAGGAGTGCTTATCCGGTAAAATATTAACGCCAGGGCCTCAGCGGCAGGCTGCAAGGAGCAGAACCGGTTTCCTAGGCCTCTTCGGTTACTTTATCTCTTAAGTTTGACTTTGATCTGGAGCGAGCATGCACAAACTGTTTGCAGGCATTTAGAGGCCGTGATTTATTTGCAATCAATATTCTTTTTATCATCGGTAGTAAAACACAGCGAGTCAAATTATCCCATCAGGTTTTTGGTAAGTAACATTTTATCTTTCTAACAACCTAATTAGGCCTCATTATTACCATAAATTGCCTGGCCAGACATTCACGCCCAATTTTATCTTTTGACTTCCAAATTCCCCATCATAATGACTTGGAAGCTAGGCCTAGAATCCAAGTTTGGGTTTAGGCTTAATTTCCAAGAACCAGCAAGAGACCACTAGGAAATACATGCCTTTTTGGGGGTAGAGGGGTTCTCCATATAGTTACCCCCAACAAAAAATAAAGCATCTCCCTTCTCCACAGTAGGGGCTCCTCCTCACCAAACAGTTCCCTCTCCCCACCACCAACACACCCGCGTTTCCCAAAAGGCACACATCTGTACTCAAAATTTCTGTAAAAAATTATAATCCTGCATGTCACAATTGTCCAGTTGCTGTTAGTAAAGGAGGGGTCCAGACTGAGAAACTTGTAAACACCGAAAGATTTCTTTGACCAATTAGTCCGGTAGCCGCAGAGAAAAGGCTTCCCTGGCCAGATTTCGTTTTTGCCTCATCTTTGCAAAGTACTTTGCACTTTTCTGGTTATTCGGTTGTAATTGTAAGGAAGACATTTCGGCCTTCTCTCTGCTGGGAATTCTTCGGGAAAGGATACCTTGCAAATCTCTCATCGCTTCCTCGGTATCCCGGCCGCCCGAACAAAATGGGAGCTCATCGTTTTCGATAGCAAGCGATCTGAAAGGCAGCTGGAGCCGCTTTCAGAGAAATAGGCTTTCTTTTCAAAACTACAAGGAAAAGTTACAGGAAAAGACACCAGCCGCTTTGCACGCTACAGCTGGCGGGTACTTGTTTTCTTCGGCAGGGGAAGGGGTCACGGGGGGTGCCTGCAATCTGCCTTATGCCGCAGGCAGCAGCTCACGCGGGACTGCCTCCCCGCCCCGAGCCCAATGCGCGATTCACTAGCAGCCCGAAGTTTAAGCCCGACCTTGCAGTCAGACCACGGAAAAAGGGTCCTTGGGAACGAAAGGCAGGCCAGTCCCCGCGGAGAATTAAATCTGCAGCCTCCTTCCCCGGTCTGACGCCCACTGGAGCGGGAGACCAAGAGGACACCATTTATTTCCAGCCCAGGGACACTATTTTCTCTAATCCTCCATTATGTAACGCGGGAAGAAAGTGCTTTTCTTTCGGTGCAAATGAAATGAAAACTTTGGCAACTTACGAAAATCAAGCAAACACCTTTTCAGACGCCAAAGATTATTTCAACTTATTTTTTCCCCTAAATCTCAAAGTAGCACACACGCCATCAAGAGACCCCCCTCTGGCCCGTCCGCGGTCCATTGTTAGGTTTATTTTGACCGCCTCTACTAGGCTTTAAAGGGTTCCCTTTGGCATAGTCGGATACAACTAGATGAGCTCCAACAAAAAAAAGGGAAAAGCCGGTCTCTCCAGCCCGGCCCAGCCCAAAAGGTGAAGCGAGCGAGGCTGCGGGCCGGGAAGGGGAGTCCCAGTAAACCGGCCCAGCTGCCGGAACCCGGTCCGCTGCTTCGCCGCCTCGACCTAGCTGAGGTGCCCGCAGTTTGGTCCCAGCCTCCAGCACCGGCCGCGCGCCCCGGGCCTGTCCTGCGGCCTCCCAGCTCCGCCGAGACCCCCTGCGCGGCCGGGCCTCCCGCCTCCCGGGCCGAGCGGCGGGACTGGGGCGGGTCGGCCGGCGACCGCTCCGCGCTCCCGAGGCCCCGCCGCCACGGCCCCACCGGCAGGGCCTCTCCCGCCCTCGCCGGGCGCTCCGCCCGCGCTGCTCCCGCCCCCGTGCCCGGGGCTCCGAGACGCCGGGGCCAGGCCGCTGCAGGCCGGCACACTCACCATCTGCGAGAAGAGGCTGAGGTCGGCGGCGTAGGGCAGGAAGGCGCTGTAGTTGGGCGCGCCCGCGTACGGTCCGGCCGCCGCGTACATGCCCAGCACCGAGGTGACGGCGGCCGCGCCCGCGCCGCGCCCAGCTCCGTCGCCCCAGGCCGGCCCGACGAGGCGGCGGCGGCGGCGGCAGCGGCGGCGGCCAGCACCCCGGGCGCTCGCCGCCGTAGGCGCCGGGCCCCGCGGCGCTCAGGTACTGCGGGTAGCCCAGCTGCGGGAAGGACATGTCCGCGGACTCGGCGGCGGCGGCGGCGAGTAAAGGGGCGGAGGGAGGCGCGGGGCGGGGGCGACCAGGCGCGGCGGGGGCAGCGGGCAGCCGGCCGGGCGCGCTCGGGCCGGCCTGGAGGCGGGGGCCGGTGGCTGCTCCACGGCCCGGTGCTCGCTGGCGCCCGGCTCCCGGCTGCGCCCGGCTCCGCGATTCCGCGCCGACTGCGGCGGCCGCCCTCCGCTCGGCGGCGGGGCTTCAGACTCAATTTGAAGTTGATGCTTTGATTGGCATCCCCTTGAGCGCTGGCCCCGCCCCCGGCTCCCCACCCGCCCGCTCCCTGCCTCCCGCCCGCCCTCGCCGGCCGCTCCCGCCCCTCCCGGCGAGCACGTGGTGCTCCCCGCCGGCCGGGCCACCACCGCCCCGGGTGGGCACGCGAGCGGGCCGGCGTCGGGTGCGGGCCCGGCGGCCGCGGCTCCTAACCCTGCGGCCCGCACGGCAGTCTGACAACCTGTCTGCAACGGTTTGCAGCTGTCGGACACCGGGGTTTGCGGTTGCGTAGCTGAGGTGTGTCTGTGCTTTCAGAAAAAAGCATCTCGGCGCTGGCTTTTCCGCCGTTGGGGCGATGGGGAAAGGGCTGGCCGGGGCACGGGGACAGCCGGCGAGGAGCGGCCTCCCCTCCGAGGTCTGCGCTGCCTTTGCCTTCCCGGATGTCTTTGGCAGAAGTGCACTTCGGAGCCCTCGGTGCGCCACGAAGCCTGGAGTGGCGTGACACCCCGACGCAGGCGAGGCGACCCGTGCCCCCCACTAGGTATTAACATGTCATCTAGCGATGACCAACCTCTCTACGCTTGGAGAAGCGGGAAGCGACTGATCTCTGCCGGCTTCTCCAGTTGTGAAAACTTTGAGAAAGGGCAGCCCCTTCGGTGGGGGAAGCAGATGCAATCTACTGTGGAGAGTTCTTGGGGGCAGGAGGGACTTTTCTTCGCTGAGAACGCACCATTGCAGAGGAAGGGCAACCTTCTGCCCCCACCCTGGCGATGGGAGAAGCCAGAGGGGCCTGGGCGCCCCCAGTTTGTCCGCTAGATGCGCAAATGCAGGAAGTAGACTTCAGTGGAGTGCGCCGGGCGGCTCCCCCTTCCCTCCTTCTCTCCATACTCACCCGGCAGGAAGAGAGAGCGGACGCGGCCCGGAGCCTCGCTCCGGGGGTGGCTCGGCCGCCAGGGACCTGGCCGCGCTACGGCGCAGACGCCGGATGCACGGTTCTCCTCGCCTCCCTGTGCCCGGGACAGCTCGGGCAGGCCGCTTCTGCGCTGCCTTCTCCGGCTTGGTCCTGACGACTCAGGAATGGAGCAAGCCCAGGGTCTCCGCCTGGGCTCCCAGGACCACTTTGCACCCCATCTCCTCAGCCTGGGTGTACTTCCTGTTGGGGCGTTTACACAGGACCCCACAGTAATTTCATCCACGGACTGGGGTACCGGCTTCGGTTTGGGCCCGTTGAGGCTGCTGTACTGAGGCTGCCCTCTGGCCCCAGGGGGCCCCTTGCATACTGTGCCGATGTCCCTGGATGCCCACCAGCCCCTATCCCCTGGGTCCCCTTCCAGCTGCCGGGATCACTGGGGCCCAGGAACTGCAGAAGCATCAGCAAGGCTCCCATTCCGTTTTGGGGCCTGAGGACAGAAAGGGGGCCAAGACCTGTAATTAGCAACAGTAACTCAGTTATAGTAATTACTCATTACCTGGTCTTAATCAGGCTTTCATTTCTCTGCCGAGTTAGGTCTTTTGTTCCTGCTGCCTTCCCTTCCCTACCAGTTCCTGCACCTGATCAGCCCTCTCACTCCAGAAACTCCCTGCAACTGGCTTCTTTCCTGCTTTGACAGATTCTGAGGGCACGAGAGGTGGACACTCCGCACTCCCGAGGTTCCCAAGGGCAGCTGCCCCTGCTCCCCAGCTCACCACCCCTCACAGCCAACATCTTCTCTCCTACATCCAAAACAAACCAGTGGGCCAGCCCCACCACTGTCCTGTTTACCAAACTCCAGTGTCACATTTCATGGTGACAGGTAAATACAGGTGAGATAAGCCCTCTTGTGTGACCTGGAGAGGGATGTGGAATGTAAGCACAGAGAACTCAGTGTCAGGATTCAGCCACAGGGACTGATGAGACCCTTCCCACTCTGTACTAGCAACAGTCCGCCCTGACTACAGTCACAGGGTAGGTATCAGAAACTGGGGAGGGCATGGGATGGGCATGGGCTTTCTGTTGAGCCTCACACAGCCCAGCAAGGCCACTCCTGGGTGCCCTGCCTGATGGTCTCCATTCAGGTCCTGAATATAGGTTCCAGAAGACACCAGCGGGGTGAGTGGGAAGAGCCCTCCTGGGAAACCATGCCAGAGGCTTAGGCATCTGGGGAACTGGCACCAGAGAGGCCTGTGGGCACCCCAGGGATTTCTGGAAAGGTGTAGGAGCCTCTGTTGGCGGTTCTCTGCCCCGGGCCAAGGGCTGGGATGCTAGCAAAACCTGACTTACCTCCCTTCTTTCTCCTTGGCTTGTACCCAGAAAGTTACACGTAGAAGCCTAGGAAACAACAGACCAAAAAAAAGTCTCCAAATCCCATTGGAAAGGGGGAGGGGCAGAGAAGGATCCAGAACTCCGTGGAGACTGTCCTCTACTCATTTTTAACACCAAATGATTAGTTGGGGCTGAGGAAGGCAAGGCGCCCAGCGGGTCTAGAGCGGCTCTGTCCCAAGACTTTGGGCCTGATTTAATACCGGTCCAGAACTTTCCTCAAAAAGCCTGGCCCAGCTCACTAGATCAGGCCTTCTGGGGTCCGGACGGTATGCCCAGTGGGGCAGACAGAGATATAAGCCTGGTCGTGTGCGGCCCCCGGCCTTTGGGGGCTCCACTGGGCTCGCCTTCGAAAACCAAGGCCCTGGGTTGTGCTGCTCAGGATCTGCAAGTCTGGAGCATCCCGCTTCCCAGACCCTCAGCCACGGCCCCCGCCTCGCCAGAGGGTGGCTCAGGCAGGCGGACCACTGCTCTGGAGGCCGCACCAGGCCAGAGCGCCCCCGCTCTCTGTTGCCGCCCCATCGTCACTGAGCCGAGGAGCGCTGTAAAGCCAGACCTAGGGGTCGCTGCGCCGCCGAAGCGGAGCCCCGCCGGGTCGGCGTCCTGCCTGGGTCTGAGAGCCCAGCGCTCCGAAAGGACCCCACTCGTGACCCGCCGCAGCTAGCCCCAGTCGCCCGCGCGACCCTGCGGAGTTGAAATGGACCCAATGGAGGGAAGGCCCGGACTCTCGGCGCGTCCACGCTAAAACGTGGGCCTCCAACGCGTCTGGGGAGGGCCTGGGCTCTGTGGGGGGGGGCCGGTGTGTAGGGGCCGGTGTAGGGAGGGTTGCCGAGCAAGGCGCATGGGAAACAAGTTGATTTTGATTCCGGTTTTCAGGCCTGATGGAAAGTTTACTTGCTTATTAAACTAGAGGGTGGGGTGTCTAAACAGAAGGGACTTGATATCACCGCTCTGAAAATCGCGTCCTTTTTCTCCCCCCAGCTCTTCAGAAACGTGCAGCCTCACGACCCACCCCCAACCCAGCAGCTTTACGTAAGGATGAAATTAAAGCGAATGGCATCCTCATTTATGACTGTATTCTCCACTGATGGTGAAGCTCTGCTGACCTACGTCTGTGAAAAGAGGAGGAAGCCGGCCCACTCCCTGGGCCATCTTGGGGGCCTGCCTGCCTTTGGCGCCAAGGACTAGGAGGACGCAGACCGGTCTCGGGAATGGGATGCTGTGGGCGGCGCCGCGGCCTCGTCGCCTGCCTTTCAAAATGGCCATTCTGTGCTGTGCACACCGCCGGTCTGAAGGGGCTCCCTCGCCAGGCCCTCCGCCCCGACGCGCGCCCGGATTTATGAGCCTTGTTCAATACTCATTAGGGCTTTGCACCTTTCTCCACCAGGACTTAGGAAGCCACTTCACTCAGCGACAGCAAGGCGAGTGTCAAACGGCCCCCCGTGGCCGAGAGCCTCGCGGGAGCGCGCAGTTGCAACCCGGGCGCCGATGGGCGCCAGGCGAGGGGCGGGGTTGGGCGGGCTGCGGCGGTCCCGCGACCCGGTCGCCCCCGACCCCTGGGTGCCCCTCCTGCGCCCTCCTGCCGCGCCGAGCCCGGGCCCACGCGGGGGGCCAAGAGCAGCCCCCTGAGAGTGGGCACCCTGGGCGCGTGAGGCTGCAGCGACCCCGGGCGAGACGCGCGCGCCTGGGAGGCACTCAGGAAAACCGGGGAGGGGACTGCGAGAGGCGGGGGACGCGGGAAGGCGGGATCCCCGGCCGGCAGTGCAGAGCGAGGCCAGAAGGGCATGGGCACTTAGCTCCCCGGAGCCTCTGGAGCCGTCCTGAGTTTCCCACCATCTCAGGGTAGAGAAAGGGACCGCAGAGGCCCGGCCTGGAGTGCCGCGAGGTCGCCGCGCGCGTGTGTCGGAGGAAGTGAATTACATGCGTGTGCACACACGTAAATATTTTATAAACCTCCCCTTAATTAACCAGATCATTTCCATTATTCCTCCAATATGATCAACAGCAACGGTGCGAGGAGTTTCAGGCTTTATAATTTAATGTCACTAGACGGTTGCTCGGGGCCAGAGGTACAATCGCAGTGCCAGCTGCACTTGTATTTATTTGTTTTTCTACCGTGTTCCTGTAGGGCTCCATTATGCAGTTTTTAATTAGTTTGTGTTTGTATTTCACCCGTCCCAAATCAATGCCATCCCGGAGCTAGGCGATGTAAATTGTCGCAGTACAGGTGTAGCTGCCTGCTCCGGAACACTAGGAAACGCGTGTCTGACAAGTGAAAGCGGGGCTGCCACGCAGCCGACTGTCAGCTCTCGGCAGCCGAGAGGCGCAGATCAAAGCCAGCAGGGACTTATGCGCCCCCGTGAGCGCCGTCGCGGCTGCTGCTCCTAATGCCATCAGAGGGAGCCGGGCAGAGATTGGCGTGGGGCACAAAGCGGCTTTTCATTTTGCTCCAGTCCTCGGGTCCTTGGTCCAGCGCTGGCCTCCCGAGCGTCGCGCGTGGGCTTGGGGCCTAGCAAGAGCGGTCGGAAGCCGCCCGCTTGCACCTGGCGCCGCGTCGTGCGCGTGCATGTCACCCGGAGCTGGGGACAGAGCGCGGGACTTCCTGCGGGGTTCCACAGCCTCTTTACAGAACTCGGAGCATGCAGCCCGGACTCTGAGACTCTCCAGACAGGAGGACGCCCCCGCCCCCCATGCGGTGTCGGCTGCTCTCTTCCTTCTTGAAATGACCTCTGCAGAGTGTGTAAATCTATCCTTCCGACCACCAGGGAATTCTTTTAAAGCTTTCTTTTTTGCCAGGAATAAGAGATTGCTCATCTTTAACTAGACCACATAGAAATTATGATTCAACAGCAGTGTGTATTTAATTAGAGTAATCTCACTTGAATTTAATTACCTAATGAATTATTTGTTTAAAAGGTAGAATGTCTTGTTTGCCAAGTATGCAGCAGACCTCTGATAAGAACTTGGGCTGTAAGGACATTGCAGTTTAAAAGCAGTCATGTGCTCAGGTTTGTATTTTAACCCCAGAGTATGTGATTGTCACTGTCCTACTGAAACAGAAACTGCGGCCCTTAGACAGATGTAGGGAGGGCAGCAGAATATCTCCAGGTACAGACTATTCTGCCAAGTGCAGGTGTCTCTTTGGGAATTCATATCTTCTAACTTTCTGTCCTGTAGTCTATTTTTAAACTTATTTCATTTTGTTCTGTAGCATATCTTTTTTCATAGTACAAGATGACAGCTGTCTATTAGAAGACTCGTTTTATGATCAGTGTTTGCAGTGAGCCACTTTCCCTCTGGAGTGCTCCAGCCCCGCCCCCGTGGGCTGCTCAGGCATGCACACTCCCAGCAGGCTTCCTGGGGTTACCAAATTTTATGGGAATGGAAGGCATCCCAGCCCAGACTTTGACCTTACCTCTTAATTCCTAAACCGTGGAAGAATTGAATTTCCTCTTGTTTTCCAAAAGCACAAGCCAGGCCTCTGAGAGGCTCCGAAGGGGACCCGTGTGTAGGTGACTCTGACAGTTGGTACAGCCAGTGCAAAGTTACCAGGGCCAAGGAAGGAGGGTGACCTCCTGCAAATCTGACACGGCCCCTGTATTTTCTGTGGTCACATTACTGCAAGAGCAGACTGCTTCTTTTCCTCCCTTAACCTGTATAATAGAACTTTCTATTGATGTGTGATGGGGTTTCAGCAGAGAAATGCATGCATGGGTGAGGCAGCGGGGTGAGACGGCTTCACCCTCTCACTGAAGACAGAATAGGAAATAAGAACGCCTCAAGTTCACTTGGTTGAATTCCACTCTCATTTTCATTAATATTTCATTAATCAAATAATTTAATTGCAAGTTTGGGCACAACTGTCCCACAAATATTAAATATTATTAATATAGAACCCAACTAAATAGGAATGGGTTTTTAAGAAAAACACGTTCTGACGAGAATTATTAAAGTTTTGTTTCTTTTTAGAACCCCTGATTATTAACACATCTGTGCATTTTGAAATCGGTGCTCTAACAACCAATAGTGGTTAAACAATGATATAAGCTTCATTGCATTCAGTTTTGGTTATGGTAGCATATTTCTTCAACAGAACCAGATCTACATGAGTACGTATTTTAAACTTATTTATGAACTTCCTTCACATATTCTTCCAAATAACAATAGACAAAAAGGACATGAGATAATAGTTTAGGAATGGTAACACATTTCTCAGATCTGAGCAAATCCAAAGACGATTTGCTAGTGGAACCCTCAAAGGAAATGGCATGTATGGGATGGAAGAAGGTGAAAATATTAAATGGCATATTTATGTCTGACTCTTCAAAAAATGTTTGAAATTTAGAATAAACAGTATTCTATCTCCCATGACTTCCTATCAGCCCTCAGTCACTTACATTATTAAAGATAAAACCTACCTACTAGCAATGACTTTTAAAATACCAATTGAAGAATATTCACCCACACAACATGCATTCAGGGCTTCTAATAATTGTATGCCAGGCATCACTGGTTGATAAGTTAAAATCTGTACATTTAAGGGACATTAAGCTCAACAAAAATGCCCAACAGAAGACACTTTAGGAATTCAGGGGAGAGTTTTTCAGGCATTCTTAAGATACCGGCATTTTTCAGAACCATTCTTATAGGAAAACAATCTTTGGAGCATGAAATGTGTCTAAGGGGGAAATGTATATAATATCAATGAACAGAGGGTCCCCAAACTGCTTTCGCTCAGCTGAACCTTCCACCCTCCATCAGGAAGGCTGCCTCCAGAGTTGCTCCGGAGTTTAGGGCTCTTGGCTGGGGCTCCACCAACTCCATCCTTCCTTTCCTTGTGTGAGAAAAACTGCATGGAGGCCTCAGGAACCCTGGCTTTCAGTTCTCTATCATCTTTGGCGGGGGGGTGGGGGACGGCATGGGGGACACAAGGAAAGGGGAAGAGGAGGGATGCTTTCTTCTCCCAGGCACACCCACAACCCAGGAGGCTGGGCTGGGCAAACCTCCCAGGTCAGGAAACGCCCCTCTTGTAGCTTCTGTGTACCTCCAGGTGTCCTCTGAGCCCGAGTTCGGAGCCCCTCCGATGCCCTCATGCTGAACAAGGCCACCCAGATGTGCCTCCACTGCCACGTGTCCCAGGTTCTGGGCTCTGCCCACCCTCCAGTGGAACCCTGAGTGGCCTGCTGTCCACTCTCGGGTGTAAGCTGGGTGGCCGGCCAGCTCACCTTGCTCTTAATTTGATGCAAGATGTTTTTTCATTGACAGAGAGTTGCACTTAATCTCTTCCACAGGGCATAATTACATTTCGGTGAGACCATCAGTGCATTGACCCAAAGCTGGTGGGAGGATGGAAGATGGGGAGGGTGGAGGGAGGCTTTCTTCCAAGTCACCCTTTGAAGGAAGTAAGGCTGAATCCCCTTTGGCAAAGGAGTGTGTCTTCTCAGAGGCCAGTGAGGGCAGGCCTGCAGGGCCCTGCCCCCCTGGCCTAGGCTGCTCTGGCCACCATGACAAAATACCACCGACTGGGTGGTTTCAAAGGGCAAATGTATTTTCCCACAGCTCTGGAGGCTGGACGTCCAGGATCAAGGCGCTGGCAGGTTGGCTTCTCCTGGAGCCCCCGTCCTGGCGTGCAGCCTGTCCTCACATGGCCTCTCCTGTGTGTGTAAATCCCTGGTGTCTCTTATAAGGACACAGATCACACTGGATCAGGACCTGCCCTACTGGCCTCTTCCAGCCTAGTTATATCTTCAAAGGCCCTGTCTCTGAACAGTCACATCTCGGTGTGCTGAAGGTAGGGCCTCTAACAGTGGACTTCTTCCGTTTGGGGACATAAGTCAGCCCAGATCACAACTCCGGCCCCACCCCCTTCTCACACGAGGAGCACCAGGGGCCCCGAACTGAAGCTACATTCACCCATGACTCTGCAACACACCCTGCCATTTTGGGGCAGAAGATCTTGGAAGAAGCCCTAGGGTTGTCACTCAACGTTAAACACAGTGAGGGCACATACGTTAAAACCGAAACAAAAAAAAAAAGTAATCTTCAGTAGGGTATTAATTCCCTGCATTAACACTTTTTGATGTTGCTTGTTATCAAAGGTCAAATGTGACCACCCTGATACAGTCCGTTTAACTCTTACGGTCTTTCAAATTTTGTGTCAGTTGTAAGCTCTATGCCAGATGGGCCTTGGATGTGAAGCAAGCACATTCGAAGAAGTAAATTTTGTCCTGAGCCCCAGCGACTCCATCTGCTTTGTCCCCATTGCCTCGCAGGCTGTCAGCAAACGCAGGAGAATGGCTGTTCAAGGAGGCGGCGTGCTGTCCTTCCATGGAGTAGATGCTTCATCCAATGCTCCTTACCATTTGCCTCAGGAAATGTCAAAGGTCTCAGTGGGCCCATTTCCCAGGTTTCACAAAAGAGGAAACCTGTGCTGTGAATTTGCCTGGGTCCCAAGGTCGAGGTTCAGTGTGTGTACATTAGGCCTTGGTCAAGGAAGAATTGCCACAGAAATGGAAAATTGGAATGCGGTCTTGTCTTCCCTCAGTGGCCTGCCCCACGGCCACCATTGCCGAGGGTGGTGAGGTAGCGGCTGCTGTAGCATGTTCAGCAAGGAGGCAGGACGCGCAGGCTGAGTGACAGTGCCTTTCAGGAGCATGTGGCGATTCCGGACCTCATTCTCTGGGCGAAGAGGAGCCACCATAGGCATCCGAGGAGGAGCAGGTCACCTAGGTCAGAGCTGTAGGGCTGGAGACGTCTCAGCCCAGGTGGCTCTGTGACTGCTGCTGTCCTGCTCTGCAGGCAGTGAGGAGGGGGCCTCCCATGCCCTGTGCCCAGGCCTCCTCTGTCCCCCCGGCTCCTGTTGTGGAGCACCTGACCCAGGAAGAGGAAACCCGTGGGGAGCACGCCTGCCAGTGTCCCCCTCCTTCAGACGGAACTGCTCCACTTTGCTCTGTTACCTCTTGAATCTCCAGTTAAGATTTTGTTTGAGCAAAGGGTTTTGTGCCTAAATGTGAATGTGACACATCACTACAGAGCCTGAGTGCTGGGTTTCCGATTCTTTCATCTTCAGCGGTTCTGATGAGGCAGAAGTCCTCAACTGCTTGTGAGACGTGGTATGTTAATGGGTCTCCTGACTCCAGTCAGAATCAGTGTGCTTTCTTTATATGCCCAGGACATATTGTCCTACCTCTTCTGCTGGAGTCTTTGGGTATTTGGTTGATTCTTTACTATATATAAGCAATTAACAGAAATTTGGAATGACAGAGATGTGGGAGGAAAATGATGCTGTCAAATAAAGGTAATAACCGTTATCATCATAATTAATATGGATAAAAACAGTTTACTTACAAGCTTCCATCGGCATCAGAACATTCCGGCCACGGCAGGAGGACCACCTGAATAGTCCCCTCGTAAGGGGAGATAAATTCTGTGGCTGTGAAGCGAAGTTGCCAGTCCTGGGCTGCATCACGGAACTCCTGACCGACACGTGAAGGGGGGGAGCGCAGTATCACGGGAAAAACTTCTGTCCAGAGGCTTCCTTGCTGACTCCGTAAGGCATCATAGGGTCAGAGCGTATCATTGATTATCACCTGCCGCCCGCAAACTCAAAGTCAATTAGTACCTGTTATCAGGGCCCTGTGGCACCTTCACTTGGGAATAAACTCCGTCGGGCTTCCAGTAGTTCACTTGGTTTTATCTGTGCAGAGGACGGAAGTGTGCCACAGCTGCAATTTCCTTCACAGCTGGGCGGTTTAAAGGCTCATCAAGTCTGTAGTCAATTTCTGGGCAGCTCGCATCTAACTTAATTATAATTATCACTATGTAACCAGGTTATGTAAGAAGTTAAATAAAAGAAGCTCCTCTAAAATGCTGGCGCGAGCGTCCATCCCTCCAGGAAGATGGAGAGTCTTCGCAGAAGAGATGGGGTGTGGTAGAGCTTGTGTCTGTGCAAATCTGTCTGTGCCTGGAAACCTCTATCACCACCCGAGGATGAAAGCCTCCCCTCACGCTCATCCTGTGACAGGTGAGAACTCCAGGAAGCCATAACATAGGTTTATTTCAAGAATTTGGTTGTTGACAACTTTCTGTAAATTCTTCCCTGTCCTTTGAATTACCTGATTCCTTTTATCAGCAAGCCCAAACCATCTGGGGAGAAACCACCTCTCCAAACCTGGCTCTTCCCACCTGAGATGTAAACCTGTGAAAGTTTCCCGAAGCCTTATTAGAACAGGTGCTGGATGTCCTGCCCTTCCCGCACCCATCCCTCCATCTGTCCACCTCTGATAGGTTCCCTCCTCCTGTCTCACTGAGATCAGTCACCCAGGTGCTCATTTAAGTCTACCTTCCCACGGATGCCTACATGCATTTACCGTGACCGGCACTTCTATCCCAAAAGTCTTCCAGAGCTAGTTCCGTCCCTGCCCACCTAAAGCCTTTCAGTATCTGGACTGTTACCTCCCACGTCATCTTCCCATCATCCTTGTGTTCTCTGGTGCATGGAGTCATTTTGCCAGCAGAGTTGCAGTCATTTTATTCCCCTGCTAAAATATCCTCAGTTTTCTCTTGATCTGGACTGAAGGGGTCCATCCCCTTAGCTCATCGTATGTCCACCTTCATGGCTGAAATGCTTGAAGCTGGAAAGAATGGAGTGGCTGGGGGCCTAGACCCACCTCCTAGAATGTACATTAATGCAATTTTGTGTTTCCTTTAGGAGAGACAGTGTGGTGTGCTCTAGCTAAAATGTTGGATTTGGCGTTTGTCCGGATCTGTTATTTATTTCTCCTGTTGCTTCTACTTCCCATCCCACAGTCTGGGCCCAGAACTGTCTTCTCTCTTCCAAGCCCATATTTCATCTCTTGGTCTTCAAAATCCAGTTGGAGAGCCCATACATTATCCAGGAATTCTAAAAATTCAGAATCCCTTGGAAAGAATGTTCAATTCACAAATCTTCCTAGGAATCTTGTGATCCATGAGGTATGAGGTTGGGACAACATGTGAATTTTAAATAAGCACGGGGTGACTGGGACTCGGTTGCAAAGCACATCTCATGAATTAGAGACCTAGACAGACACATGTGACCCTCAGCCCTGGTGGACAACCCCACACCTGACCCTGGTGCCTGGCCCTGCCACCCACCTCCCCTGATACTGCCACATCTCCAAGTCCCCTGCATTTCCGTTTGCTTGTCTGCCCGCCTCACCCTCCTACTAACCTCAGTGCTCTCACCGGTCCTATTCTACCTCATCTCAATCTACACGCCCTCAATGGGACAGTCCATCTACACCCTGGGCTTTTGCCTGTGGGCTCACAAATCCGCATCTCTGATTCAACGTTCAGTCAACGGTCACAGACCCAGACAGCCCACTACACTTCACTCGTCCCCGCCTGCCACCCTGAGCAACACCTGCTCCTGTCATGCCTCTGGGACCCTGGGCAAGGGGCCAGAATCCTGGCGGTGGGCTGATGCCTCCGGCAATTGCACGTCTTCAATTCTGTCTTGCCCAACACCCACTTACTCAATGATTATTCATTGAGCACCCATCATGTCCCAGGAAGTGCGATGGCTCTGGGACCCTGGTGATAAATGGAGACCAGGAAAGGTGGGTGTGGCCTTTTGGAGACAGTGGTAACAGGTGACTTTGCAGGTACCTGGTCAGTGCGTCTCTTCCTCTCACTCCCCATCAGCGAGGTGTCCAGGCATTCCAGCGTGCCTGGGACAACCCCCAGGGTCTCTCTCTCCCATATTCAATTTTCTAGCGTATCCCAGGTTGGACAATAAATTATATGCTCACCCTGCCTTTAGCATTTCTTTGCTTTGAGTGACACCTTCAGCAGACTGAACTATTGTCAAGATTTCCTCAAAGATCTCCCTGCCTCAGTCTGACTCCGTTCTGACCTGTCTTCCATTCACTCTGAGTGATCTTTTTACACCGCCAACCAACCAGGCTGTTCTCACCTAGTCAGCAGGGCCCATGGTTTCCCTGCCACCTGGCAAGGGAGCTGTACCGGCACACAAACACAGACTCCCTTGGCCCCTGCCCACCTTTCTGAGCCCTCGCAAGCCGGCCTCAGGGAAGCCCTTTATTCTCCTGCGGCCTTGTCCGTATGTGAGCTCCCAAGGCCTTGGCTGCGCTGGGCCTGGCCTTCTGCCTTTCTTTGAGAGGCATTCCCCTCCCAGCCCGAGGAGCCCGCCCACTGCTCACCTCCCATTCTGGGGGTGTCCTCTACTGAGTTTCCGGGCGGAGCTCCTCATGCACCCTACGGATGCCCAGGAAGACAGCACCCTCTATTACTCAATTACTGTCATGTATCTTAATGGGCTTTTAATTTTTAGTGAAAGAAGTGACACATAAATATATTTTTGTCATTAAAAATGTTATACAAAGTGAAAATATCCCTTGACAATCCTATCTTCTTCCTTGGTCAGATCTCTGTTTGGCTTCTAGAGGTAACCCCTCTCCAGATCACACGGTTCCCTTCCGCTCCATCTCCACGCCTTGACGTACGTGGCTCCACATGCTCGCAAACAGGTGTGCCCATGCATAGATGTATGCATGTGTGTGTTTGCACGAGTGATGCCACCCCACTTGGCAGAGTGTCTGTCACTCAGCTGTTCCCCCTAAGGACATCTTGCTATTTTTTTCATGTCAGCAGATAGATCCTCACCATGTTTTAAAAACTGTTGCTTGAGATCCCAGAGCATGAATGTACTATAGTTTATTTAATTAGCCCCCAATTAATGGGTGTTTCAGTGGTCTCTAATTTGTTATTAGCCCACATGGTGCTGCGGGAGCAACTCACCCATGCGTCTCTGGGTGAGGCTTTCTTCAGGGTAGATGTGTCTGCCTTTGTGCATCTGTCTGTTCAGGCTCCTCTGAGGATGGTGCCCCCTTCTCCCCCAGGACTGTGACAGGGAACCTGTCAGAACTGGTGGGCAGGTCCCTGGGGGTGACTCCTTGTGTGGAAGCCATGGCCCTGGTGAGCTGGGAGCCTCAGCTTCACGCTTTGCTGGGGTTTGTGGGCCCTGCTGCTATCATCATGCTTGCAGCAGGCCAGGCAGAAATGTGAAGCCGTGCTGGGGACGGGGCACCTCTGGGGTAGAGGGGGACAGGCAGAGCAGGCAGGGGCAAGCCTGAGAACCTCGGGACACCTGCTCTGACAGTGTCCCCTGGGCCAGCCCCACTGGGTCACAGGCGAGGACCAGGCAGCGTGGGAGCCAGTGTGTGAAGTGGCAATGGGAGGTACACTGGACGCCCTGCCCAGGGCTCCTCTGCTTTGGGGCCCTCCGGTGGTGGTGCGGGGCCCACGAGGTGCAGAATGGAGGGTGAGAAATGAGGAGAGCAACTACCATGCCCTCAGGGCCACCTCAGAGCAGCAGGTAGAGAGGGCAGAGCGGTGGTCCTCAGAAGGAAGGAGGCTGAGAGGGGGCTGGGCCCAGAGGATGCAGAGCAGGGGCATCACCCAGGACCCTGAGAGCAGAGGGTGGTGGGAGATCCAGGCTCTGGGTCACAGCATCCCCACGGCGGCACTGTGCCTGCCACGCAGGGGCGCTCCATGAGTCCATGTGGGCTGGAACAGCGAGTGAGTCCCTTTCCAGAGTGGGCCAGTTACCAGCATGTGGTTTCACAAGAGCTACTTTATTATTGTCACTGTTCATTCTGGAAGTGGGCTGTGTATTTTAAAGTCAAATTCAAACTTGAAAATTCCGCCAGACGTTTGTTGGAATCATTGTCTAAATTATAAATGATAAAATTAGCATTTAACTCTTACCCCATTATTTCTTTGTTGTCATTTTTCAGAACTGTGATAACTCCTTCTGCCCTTGTGTTTATTTTCAAATGAGCAGGTCTGCTTTTTGCTCATAAATTGACTTGGTATCTGTTGGTGAGGGATGTATTTTAAGGATGAATTCACAAAAGCCATTCAGGAAGCATTCAGTGTTTGTTTTTAGGACAGGTATCCTTTTCTTCATGTCTGACCCCACCAGCTAAGTGACCAGCAATGTGGGACATGGAAAGAATTAATTGCCTTAATGACCTATGACCACACCCTTGAAGGCTCAGGTTTTCGGCAAAACAATATTTCTGCAATGGACTTACATCAATACAGTCAGAAAACGCGGTTGTGGCTTTATGACATTATCCTTTAGCTGATTTTATGACTTTATGCCACAATCTGATTGCATCTCCTTCCAAAAACTTTAGGGAGATGGGGGAGAGTGGGCCAGAGCAAACCAAATGGTAAGTGACCGAGCGGGACGCCCTTCGGAGCTCCCTGCTGGGAAGGCTGGCAAAGACGGCTGAACTCAGACACTCACCATCCACTCTGCTCCTTCCCACCTCGTCCATCTTGACCCTGGGTGGCCCTGGCCTTAGCGCTGGTGTGAGGTGGGCCATCGGAACCCACCTTGGCTCCAGAAGTTAAATCACTGAATGACTCAGTTACATCATAGGACATAAACCCCATGGAAGGTGGAATATTTTTTATTTTAATCCAAGCTTCTTTGTGGTTGGCATGTGCTCTCTTGAGTCTTATCTGGGGACTCATGGAATATTCTGGAATTCTTTTGTCAGAATAGATAGTTACCCAATACTTTTATTTTCACTGAAAATCATCAATGAACAACAGTGCAAAAAAGTGAAGTGGTTTCTGTTTAGAGTTCCCCAGTTCACTGTTTGGAGTTTGGAATGGGATGACCGTCGAGTAAGGAGGTCTCCCCACCATTTCCAAAGGTGCAGGTCCCCAAACCATGAGTTCAGTAAATTAAGTGCAGGACCCAAGCAGAGCATACTGACTACACTGGGCACCCAAATGGAAACCTTGTATTCAGCTGGTCATGAAAAAAGTTGCCCAGGGGACCCTACAGATCCCTCAAAATAATGTGCAGAACAATTTTTTAAATTACCTTCTGTGTGTTGAAAAACTTCAGTGATTTAAAAGTTCAGTGATTACGACTGTGGATTTTTGGCCCCAGTTTTATGCATAAGAAGCCAAGGGCACACAGTTTTATCTTAAGTAGGTTACATAACCGATTGCACAAACGCTGCACACACACGGATTGAGCGAAGGCCGTGAGTCAGCTGTGAGGCGGCCTGGAGACGCATAGGCTGGAACGTGAAGTCGGCGCAACCCACTTGCTGACACTGAGGCCCTCTGACTGTTCTGAGGTGAGACTCGGTGTGTCTGGTGCCTCACGTGCAGCACTTACCACTTCCTCTGAAAGGGCTCTCAGAGAACTGACTTGTCCGTGAGTACCTTCCCGCACGCCCAGGGCAGCCTGGGGGTGGACAGCCAGCGCCCAGCTCTGCCTCTGCCAGAGAGCCAGGAATGGGGCTGCCTGGAGCTGAGGGGACTGTTGGGGCCCCGTCCCGCCATACTCCACCCTCATGTTGGGGAGATGGTACACAGAGCGCAACTCAGCAGGTGTTCCTGCTCAGTGGGGCTCCAGGACCTCCTGGGGCCACCCTCACAGAGTGTCACCAACTGGAGGGCTTAACAACAGCAGAAAGCTGTGTTCTCCTGGCTCTGGAGGCCAGAGGTCTAAACCCAGGTGTGGGCAGGTTTGCACTCCCCCAGAAGCTCGAGGGAGCCTCCTTCATTCCTCTTCCAGCTCCCAGGGCCCCAGGCATCCCTGGCTTGTGGCTGTGTCCCTCCAGCCTCTGCATCCATCTCAAATGACTTCTTCATGTCTCTGTCTCTGTTCTGCTCCTTACAGGGACACTGCCACTGGACTTAGGGGCCACCCAGATAATCCTGAATGACCTCTTCACATATTGCAACGCTTAAAGTAATTACACACCTGCAGAGACCCCTTTTCCAAATGAGATCACCCTTGTGGTTCTGGGGCATAAGATGCGTTTGGACCTTTTGGGAGCCACCATTCAGCTCATGGCAGCACTAAACACCCGGTTCTTCCAGCTCTTGGAGGGGTGTCTTGGACTGCTGCTCCTGTGTTTCTGTGTGACCACAGGAAGACAGTCTAAGAGAAGCCTTAGAAAAACACCAGGGGACCAGTCACTCCTGCAGAAGCAGTGGAGTTGGCCCACCGGCACCCTGAGCGCCAGGGGTCTGGAGTCTGTTCCCTCCGCCACTTCCTGGCCGTGGTCTGTACTTCTCCTGCCAGCCCCATAAGTTGCTGCTTCCTCTTATTTTCCTAAATATTCTAGTCATAACGAGGACCCAGAGGAGATGTTTCATTAAATCTTTCAATAGCCATGATTTTATGGAGTTTAACCTTTTTCCCTTTCCAAAGTAAAAGTCAACTGGCTTTTCCCTTTGCATCCCATCCTAGACTTCAGTGCTAAAGGCTGGTGAACTCAGAAGGCACATTCAGGATCGGCACCAGTTCTGTCTGCATTACAACTGGTCAGAGGAAAGAGGGTGAACTGCCAGGCTTTAATGTCGTTCAAGTAAAGCTGTCCTCATCAAGGACACTAGAGGAAAGTGGAGCTCTTTTGAGGTTACTTCAGTTGTGGCTGCCACATATGACTTCTTAACTCGTCCAGTTAATTACACTCCAAGTTTCTAGAGCCACTTCCATCCTGGAATTCGGAAGCGCATTCAAGTCAGGACAGCCCCCTGCTAAGTCAGGCTCCGTAGGCCGGGCTGGCCTAGGGCCAGTGTCAGAGCCCACCTGGTAACAGACCCTAGGTAAAGAGATAGGCCTTGGGGCACGTGACGGAGTCTGGGTGTGAGGCACTCCGGCACCTCCTGCAAGCTGCAGGTACAGCTGGCCCAGTGGCCCTCCTCTGACTCACTGCCACCTCCCTTGTGGGGTCCTGTTGTCAAGAAGGCTATGTCCCTGTGTGGCCCAAAGACCACACTGTTCCATGCTTTGCTTTCCAGCTAGTTTCCCAGCTGAACAAGTGAGAGCCTTCTCCTGCAGCACCGGCAATAAATAGCCTACCTTGATTAGCTGCTCCTCCCCCAGGAGGGACCTTGCACGGAGACCATGGCCAACACAGTGTGGTTATCAAAAGAAAATGAAATGAAAGGAGCTGCATTAGGATGGTGTAGTCTCCGTAGGCCAGTTTGTCAGCATCTTTGCTTGTCAAGAGAGCACCTCCAATCGCCCCCTGGAATCAATTCCCCTTCACGGTTGCTCTGCTGAATACTAGATCTTTGTCCACTTTCCAGCTGGTTATCTGCAGAAGCATGATTGTATTGGTTGGGATTCATGCAGCTACAGATAACATAATATCTTGATCAATGTGCATACTCTTCTTTTTTCCTGCTCCACCATCCACAGCTTGTTGGTGTTGTCTCATGGCTTCCAAATAACTGCCAAAGCACCAACCATCACATCCTCACACAAACACATTTAAGTTGGGAGAAATACAGGCAGAGGCAGAGTGATTTACTTATACCTGGAAGAATGATCATCCAAGCAAGTCCTCCAGCAGAGTTCTTCCCATGTGCCAACAGCAGAACTGGGTCAGTGGCCTCACCAAACACAGTGGAAATGGGGGCACTGAACTATTGGGAGAAGGGAAGGGATTGTCCAAGCACCTTGGTGTTCCAGCCTTGGCCTCAGGGCTGGACACCACCTGCCTGTGCGGTCCTTGGATTGCACTCACACATCCCCAGCCTCCAGGCTGGGAACCTCACTCACTTGAGGTTGGATGTGGCTTTGTGATGCTGGCACAGTGGAATGTGGACACATGTCACTCCCTAAACCAGCTTTCAGGGCTGGTGAATGATCCAGCGAGTTGAGATGAAGCCTCCATCGGCCTGGGGCCTTACTAGGAGGTGGCACTTCGGCCCCCTGTCCTCCTTGATGGATGTGCGATATGAAGGAGAAAGAACCCTTTGCTGTGTGAAATCACTGTGAGTCTGGGGCCATCAGTTACCTGTCGGTTCCCCACCCTCCTTGACTTGCAATGTCAGTGTGTAAGGGGGAGGGTGCAGGGGCTGCTGTGGGCATCTCTGGGGTCTGCTGGTTTCCTGCACCGTCCTGCCACCCAGAAGCGAGCCGGTCCTTCTGCCATGTCTCATCTTAGTGTAGCCCCCCATGCCTCCCTCCATAGCTGCCCCCTGACATGTCTTTACATTTAATAATGATCCGCTCTTTTTACTTACCCATCACTGTGTTTTAACAGGAGAAGGAGAGAGGGATAAAATGGAGAAGAGTGGAAAGGCACAGGGAAAAGTGATGAGGCTTTCTACGCTAAGCTGGGCATTAGAAAGGCATTACAGTCTCCGGATAAGATGCAGCTTTTCAGCTCCTCCTACCTTGAGCAATTGATTCAGTCCTTGGATGATACCGTGTCGTGGGTGTGCCTGCCTCTAAGGAATAGCGGTTTCAGTTTCAAAGAAAATGTGTGTGTGTGTAATGTAAACGAATTAGATTGAGATAGATTTGGGGCTTAATACTTCAATGAATGGCTATCATAAGTATGTTTGAAAACAAATAACCACCTATAACTTATCCTTAAAACTTCAGAACTTGTGTTTACAGTGGGCAGTGCCTGTGGTCACAGCTGGTGTCAGTGACCGACACCGACTGTCCCCACGTGCACATTCAGGCTCTGGGGTGTCACATGAGACCACAGTGCCCACCTAAGAATGTCACAACCTAAAAGTCCACTCACCGAGGCCAGGCTTGGTTTTTCCTTTGTTTTCTTTCAGAATTATCCTCTTGATGTTAAGGAATGCACTTTTGAGGTTAGACTTTTTTAAAGAGGGAAACTCCCAAAAAACTATTCTTCAGACCTGTAACTAGAGCTGTAACCTGACCACATCCACGTATATGATATTTTATGTTCTTTTTGTCCCAGGTGAGGATACAGGATGTGCAATGAACCCCAGTTACCACCCTTGCAGAATCTTAAATTTGGGGGTACAACAGCCTATTTGGATGTTTGGTTTTCGATTTGAACTTTGCAATAATGCAGTTTTATGAATTCTGAGGTGAAATCTGTTTTCAAATATGGGCAGGTAGAGCTGAGCTCTCTGTAGTGGTGTGGACTGTGTGACAGCAGAGACGTCCCCTGGTTTAGGGCAGCCAGGGGCTCATTTCTGCCTGACAGCAGAATCTTGGCCATCATTCGAAAGTACTGGATGACTCATCATTCATCTATTTATTTTGAAAATTGACACCTTCCTCCAAAAATAGCTAAATAGGGAAGAAACATAGGGTCTATATTTTAAGCCTTATTTTGCTGGTAATTTACACTTTGGCAGCTTTACAAAACTAAAGGTAATGGTTTTGTCAAAACAAGAATCTCTGAAATCTGAGGGTCACTCCTTCCTTTAAAAGTTAATTTTCATTCATTATAGATTTGGAGGGATGTTTACTTCCCATTGGAGGCAGTGGCTGATGGAGCAGAGCAGCAGGGCACACAGCCTGACAGCGCGAAGGTTCTGGGGAGGTTTGACAGGGTAGAGGGTGCCGCTCTGCTCGGAGCCACGCTCCTTCTGACACCTGTCTGGGAAGGCAAGGCTGTGGGAAGACAGGCTGATGCCTGGGGCAGGATGTCAGTTGGGCATCCCTTCTCCTTCAATTATCTAGCAGCCAATAAAAAATAAATTTTTTTAAAAAGTGAAAAATTTGACCTGACTCACTAAGTGAGTCATCACAGGTTTGCACAGAATGCAGTCTGTGCAGTTGCCCAGTCGTCCCCATGGGAAGGAATTAGACTGTGTTCTCTGGGAAGCACTTCAGCTTTCCCAGCCATGGGCTCAAGAGTTCAAGCTGCGGGAGCAATCAGGCCGTCAGCCCAGAGGGGTTGGAAGGACCTGGCTGGCCGAGGAGGGCGGAGCATCTCCTTGCACTTTCTAGAGCTTCAGAAAGTGTGCCTTGCTGCAAGTTGGAAGCAGTTATTTCTCAAAGGCCATCACCTGTGTCCCTGGGGTGTTGCATTAGATTGTTCTGAAGCTACTATTATTTAAAAAGGGTCAGTGTCCCACAATGCCAGACCTATGACATTTCTTTCTGGTAACCAAAGAGTTTCCATGGGTCACAGTGCTGAGCTGTTCCCTGCAAGGAGGGGACGGAATATCCAGAAGGGATCCACACAGTAAGCCAACAGCCAATTAATTCAGTCACTAGGAATGTACCTAAATGGTGTCTTAATGGCTTCAAGAGCACCTGCTGGAGCTCTGCACTCAGCTCCCTGGACACCATTTACTATTTCAAATGCCCATTTGCTGCATGACACACTGTAGACTACATGAATTAATGCCATTGATTTTTTCTTTTGGTAAAAGTAATGTAGGTGCATTTAATAAAACATAGCTGATTATAAAAGAGAAATAATCCTTCTACTCAAATATGACCTTAGGTGATATGTTTTGTGTTATTTCCTTTCTATTTTTTGCATGTAAATACAAACATAAAGATCCTGTTATACCTACTGCTTTGTATCCTGACTTTTTCAATTAAAATTATGTTATAAACAGTTCCCAATGTCATTTAATAGTTTTAGCAATGCACTGTCTTACTAGATAAACTTAATACCTTTAACCATTCCTCTATTCTTGGGCATTGAGTTGGTTTGGGGTTTTTTAAATAATTCTAAATGACGTTATTGATAATCATGTACCATAATCTCTGCCTGAGACCCAAGTTAGCGCTGTAGGATAGATCTCGAGAAATGAAATTCCTGGGACAAAGAATATACACTTTTTAAATGGCTTTGGGTAAATATTGTCAACCGTGTTCCCCCAACCTTATATCAATATATATACATATGCTTTGTTGGTTTATGAGGGTCACATCCTTCCATCTGCTCACCAATACTGAGTATTTGAATGGAAACAAGCAAAATAAATATTGCAAATATATATTAGGAGGTATGTCCAGTATGGTAGCCACTGTCCATGTGTGCTATTAAATCTCAGTCTAAGAACAATACAGTGACATTTTAACTGTGGTCCCTCAGCTTCCTCACGCATATTTGAAGTGCTCGGTAGCCCATGAGACTGACAGTCAGTGCAGTGGGCAGTCTGTATGGAACATCCCACCAGAGCGGGAAGTTCTACCGGACAGCATTATTGGAGATCCCAGCAGGAGGTGGCTGGACAGGTCAACCTGGAGCAAACAGATGTTGGCCCTGGGCGTTTCACGACTCTGGACAGAAGTTGGTAACACTTCTCTCTCACTGGCTTGGCGGTGACCCGAAATACTCCCCTGTGCTCCTTTCCTCCGGGGAGGATCTTGGCTGCGTCACTTTCGGGGTGAGAAGTGTGGCACCTCCAGTCCCAGGAAGCGGACACCACCCTGCAGGCTTGGCTTCCATCCGCAGCTTAACTACAGGCACAGGGTCGTCCTGAATCTTGGTCACCTTTAGAAATGATCAGGTCACTAATTTAAACACCTGTCATGCCAACAAGCCGAATATTTAACAGAACACACAATTTGGAACACACCTGCTACTGAGTCTCACTGGAAGCCATCTTAGTGATTCTGTTTTCTCTATCTAGGCATTGTGATAAGGTGAGAATAACTTAATGGGAAAAGTTATTATATGTTGTTATGATACAATTATTATTGGTGCTTCACTCTGTGAGATTTTCTACCTCATTTAATTCTTCCTGACCGCAGGGAGGGACACGGAAGGAAGCCAGCTGAGCATGCCAGGAGACTGTGAGCTGTGAAATCACTCTGCAGACGTGCAGTGGGTAGACGGTCACGAGTTGAGGCTTGTGCCCAGGTTGTTCCACTTTTTGATTTTATTTTTTCATCACGACTTATGTATTTGAGAATGCTGATAAACCTTGCTGTGAAGGATCTGTCAAAACTTAGCTCTCAGATTTGGCTCTCAATGAGAAAATGCTTCATTTCAGATTTCAGGGATCTGACAATGTCATATTTCAATCAACCAGCATAAAAATACCAGGTAGGTGTTCACCACTCCTCCAAGTTTGCAGTGCAGGCTCTTGGCCGTGGGTAAGGAAGGGCTCACACTTGTCTTGAAGCTGGTTCAGCAAAGCAGGAATGGACAGCAAATGCCCCCACATCACTCCTTGGAGGAACGGGGGGTAGATGCCCCTCAGAGATGGGCGGTTGGCAGTAGGCTCAGAGACATCAGCATAAAGGACAACAGTGTCCAGCACTGGGGAGGTCCCCTTGTGCATCCTGACCCCACATGGCCGCAGAACTGCTCGCTGCAGGTCAGCCATTAGGGCTTCTCTTCCAGCCACAGTGAAAGCCCAAACACCACAGGGAAGGATATTCATGGAAGAAAATTCCTTTTCAGAAATGTAGGCACAGCTGACAATTGGGTTTCTCTCCTGCCCCCAGCAGGAGCATTGTCTAATGCCTCTTCAGCAAAACTGATACTGGCTTTGGTGATGAAGTGGCTGATTAGGCACTTTCTGTGGCTGTGTTTATAAATTGCTGTGTGGTGGGCATGTGTGCACCGAGACTATTTTCTACCATGTGGCGTTGTTTGCAGAAGGGTGGGGCGGGCCTGGGGGCTGGTGATGGCCTGGACTCCCACGTTTGTGTGAAAAAGATGCAGGGCCCAGGGTTTAGGTCAGGTGCAGGAGTGCCGGTTTGAGCCACACCCGCCCACATGGATGGTGACCAGAAACTCCAGTTTTACCAGGCCTCTCCAGGTTTTCACGCTGGAAGTCTCGAGTGCCAGGAGCCCCCTCCAGCCTGGGAAAATCCCAACTGTTAGTCATTCCTCATATCCTGGCAAGGGCTTAAAGAAGCGTCCCTTTTCATGTTGGGTTGGTTGCAAACTAATGTGGGTAAGATAATGAGCCTTTTACCTCCCACAAATGTCACTTAGGTAGAACTCTGGCTGCAGGTCCAGGGCCGGGGACTCTGCCCTATGGGAAGTTGGCAGGTCCCCCTGCAAGCACCTGCCGGAGCCAGGCCAGAACTGGGTGCCTGACTAGGGGAGCGGCCTGGGTCTCCATTCCCGCCCCACCTCCGCCACCAGTGCACATACCCTAGGGGGTCTGCTTCAGGGCCCTGTGCCTGGCACCAGGGACAGCTGCAGGGATGACTCTCTAATCCAAGATTTAAATACGGATTCTGCAACAGCCCATGGGGCCGACACAGAGGCAGGTAAAAAGGGGAGCAGTGTGGCCCGGAGTGCAACTTGTTAATCCCAGCCCAACATCTGAGTCATGCCCGAGTGGAGAGCCGGCAGGGGAGAAACCTCCTCAGTATGTTTACAAAGAGCCTGAGAACACTCCGTCCCCAAGGAAACACTCTGCAGACTCTTCATACTTCATTGAGGAGTGGGAGGGTATTAAATAATTTCATCTGACATCTCAAGTGCCCAATGAGTAGGATGAAGGCTTGGCTTTATTTTTGCGGTGTTGAGAGATGTCTTTGATTTCTAGTGCTTGCTAATCTTTTCATTTTCCTGAGTACAGGTATTCTATTATAAATTAACAAGGGAAAGTAAACGAACAGTGGGGTTTTAATTGCATATAATTACCTGGTATGCCAAAATATTTTACAATTGAGATAATTTGCCTGAAAGTGTTGGTGTTTAGTGAATAGAATTTATGGTAATTCCCTTATTTTCCCCCAACTGCCTAGTAATCTTTGTAACAAGGAAGTAGAGTCCCAGTAAGAATTCTGAACTGAAACAAAGCTATACATGAAAGTGCTTAAAATGTATCTGTTTGTCTTTGTTTCAGTAGGAATGCAAAACAAAGTTAATCTGATCAACAAGGATCAATAGAAAAGTGAGTGAAGATTCGCATTTCTTTGAAGCTAGGAGAGGCAAGGACATAATCCTTCCAAACAGTGGAGGCTTTTAATTCGCGGCCCGGCACTGAGAGCCATTGTGAAGTGGGATTTGCTGGACTTCAGGTTTTAATTTGAGCTGTCCTAGCAGGTGCACAGGCAGGCAGGACTTTGCAGTTACACTGTGGCCATTCCTGAAGGAGGAGTAAACCAGCCTTCTGCATTTAGCATAGGGATTCTTCTTTCTTTTTAAACAGCTTCTGTGAGCACAGTTCCTCCAGAGGCTGTCCCTGGTGTCTTCCTCAGGAGCTTCTCTGACCTTGGGACGTGGTGTCCTAATAGGGAAAAACCAAAACAGGTGGGTGGCAGGTTCAGTTCAAACCTGGAAGACAAGACCTCATGGAAAAAATTCTCATCTAATGGTATAAAACATTGTGGACAGAAGAAGCAACTGGGCTAGAAAATGCCAGTTTCTAAAAGAGGATGCCGGCTTCATGGCTAGGTGCCATCCAGACACCGTGCCCCTCAGGAGTGCCGCCCACCTCCGGGACCCTGCCCTGCAGGGACAGCTCGGCTGGGCTGCATCGGACCAGTACTAGTTCCTGTGGGGATGGTGAGGGGCACTGGTGCCTGTGTTGGCTCCCCAGGCAGCGGCTGAGTGGGGTGGGGCGGTGGGGTGAGGGTGCTCTGCGCTGCCCACTGTGGAGAAAGAGAAGGCTCTGCAGCTCTGGGTGGTCCCCTTGTGTGGCCCCCAGTGCACATGCCCTGAGGCCCACCAGTGGTCAGACTTGGCAAGGCCCTGAGAATGGCAGGGGGCAGGGGCCTGCTCTCAGGAGGCCAGACCACTGGGTACAAAGCGGATCAAACACAATGCGGCTGGGGAGGCCCACGGCTGAGTGCAGCCCCTGCCCCACTGGCACGCCTCCTCTGGGGCCTCTCGCGGCCGGGCTGGTGGGACTGTGAGTGGTCAGCCCTGCCAGGGACCTTGAAGGGCCTTCTGGGTGGGAAGCATGTGCAGGCTCCAGGGACCTCGGAAGTGAGGGAGTGTGAGGATGGGCTGTGCATTCGGTGCTGGGCAGGGTGTGTCTGGCGCTGTGGAGGGAAGTGGGTGCTGCAGTACACGTGGGCCATGTCCCGGAGTTCCCCCCACTTCCCGGAGGCTGTGAGGGCTTCCGGGAGCCATCTGAGCCCAGCAGTGCAGTGCTGACGCTTGTGACAGTCACTGCGGCGAGACGTGGAAGAAGGCTCTGGAGAGAGAGGGCTGAGGCGGGATAGGTGGTGGGCTGACATGATGGGAGTGCCAGGGAGGACCACACCCAAATTTTTCATCATTTGGTATCTCTGTGAACTTGGGCAAATTACTCACGTGTCTTTTGAATTATTATTTTATTTTAAAAATAGAAATGAAAACAAACTTTCCAGTTCTAAGAACAGGTGTAAACTGCTTAATAGATGTGCCCTCAGGTGTTTACTCAACCAGCTGTCTTTTCCTCTCCTATGGCTTGTTCTACCGACGGAAGGACTCGGCTCTGGGAAACAGCAGGAGAACGTGGAGGTGGGTGATTCCAAACTGGCAAGGATCAAAGAAGTAGGATCTGATCACCTACCAAGGTCCTTCTCTGTTGATGTCTAACTAGTATAACTTGGGAGGGCGCTTTTCCTCTGAGTCTGGATTAGCAGTTGGGCCGTGAATCAGGTTTGCAGGATGACCCGTGTGCTGCCCAAGCAGAGCTGGGAAAAACAAGTTGTTCGCAATCAGAGTGTGGGGCATGATCGCGGCCACAGCTGAGCCCCATGTAAGGGCTTGTACTGCTCTGCAGACGCTCTGCTCCAACGCAGGGGCGAGCCTGCCCCCACCGCACATGCTCTCTCCTCACCTTCCCTGCGGGGGGGCCCCTCTGTCACCTGAGCCTGTTCTTTCAAACTTTCTGAGTCGCATGACACCACTCCCCCTCCCCCCACCAACTTGGGGACTGTTAAAAATCAGTGTATCTTGATAGTAAATGTAGAGGCTGCTCTTAAAATATATGAACACAATGTTAATTATTGAACTTTTACTTTGTCCAGCAACAGTGCAAAGCACCTCTCATGGTTTTACCCATTTACTGCCCACAGCACCTCAGGGGACTCTTCATCATCCTCAGTCTTAAGTCCAGGGGCTCATGGCTAGTGAGCGGAGAGGTCAGGATTTAAACCCAGGTGGAGTGGCTCCAGAATCCTTGCTAAACTTCATGCTGATGGGGGGAAAATGACATTATTTGGTGAACTACTTTAATGGCCAATATTCCTGAAACTGGCCAGTGCGTCTATATTTCAATATAGAAGTGCAGGCCACCTCACATAGCTTTTAGTTGTCCAGTATTTTAGCTCGAGCCTGACACTTACTGCCAGACACTTAACCTGCCACCACTCTGGTGTTGGGCTCGGTGGTCACTGTGGGTTTCCTTCCTGGAGAGGCGCCCCTGAGGATGCAACCCCCTGCTCTGTCGGCCAAGGTAGGGCCCCTTCTTCCAGGTCTCTCAACTCAGCAGCTAAGTAGGGGGTCCTGGACAGCTGTTATCCTCTTTGAGTTGTTTTGTCCCCGTGACTTTAAATGGTGACCATTTATAAGGAGCAGTTTGTGGCAAAGCAAGAGGTAGGTCAGTATAGTAGCCCTTTCACACCGAGATTTAAGGGGGCCTCAGCTCCATTTGGACACATACACCTCCCACTAGCAATACGAGCTGCTCCTCTCCCAGTTTCTGACATTTCACTCCTCTTCTGAAGCTTCAGAACGCCACCCCTGCTCCGGCTCAGTTGGCCGCCCTACCGAGGCTCCTGTTCCCACAGGCCAGCTTTCAGCCCTGGCTTTGGGGTTGCATTCCCACCAATCCAGGAGTCTGATACAACGTCCCAGGGTTTCTAGTGAGCCTCCAAGCTGGCTCTACATATTTTTAAGTTTTTTTTAAACTTTCCTCCTTCAGTCTGCTGTTAAACATTTCCTTCCTAGTTTTAAGCCCATCTTTTTGAAATCATTGTTTCTGCATTACCCCCAGGGGAGTCCCAAAGTGTTTAAAGCATCAAATCTGGTGGTGCATTGGCCACGGATCCTAGCAGATGCCGTCGGCCCTCTCAAGCCATTTCCTGCATCAGAGGGTCTGAATACCATTTGAATAGTAAGTTACACATTAGATTCTCTCACAGGTCAGAATAATGGGTTGTTTTCTTAGTGCTCCTGTGAACACAGGAGTGGATTCTTTCCAGATTGGCTGATGATCAACCAGGGAAACACATGAAAAGGGCTGCAGTGTCTCCCTGCTTTTTCTGCAGATGCCCCGGTCAGTCCCAGGCTAAATGGGCCAGTCGGTAAGGAGAGCTGGGCTGACTACAGAGGCCCCAGAAATAGCTCCACGTCTCTTAGCTGCAGCATGTAAGGAAGCCAGGCCCAGGAGCCAGGACGCTCACCTTGCAGGCAGCTCTGCTGTTCCATGCCACAGGGGGCGCCCCCAGCAAGGGGCTGCAGAGGAGCCGAGGCTCGAGGCCCCAGGGCTGGGGTGCATTGGAGTCCCGGACCCCATGGCTTTTGGCTGCATCCTGGGGCTGTGTGAAGGGCCGGGCAGGGTCACACCCATGGCTGTTCCCGAATCATTGTTCTCAGCTGACACATCCAGACTTCCTTTCATCTACGAATGAGAGACTTTTATCCTTTCCCCAAACACTCCACGTTTGCATTTGACGTCCGAATCCTTTGGAGAACCTGGAGCTGAAGATTGTTAGAACTGCTAATGAAGGCTCATCGCTGAGCAGTGTCGCTGGAAATGCCAGTTCCACCTGGCCTCCGCCCTCCCTTATGTCATTAGCATCAGGGAAGTCAGCCTAGCGCCGTGACCCTTGTTTATACAGTAAGCAAAATACCCCATCTCCCTTTGGTTTTCACTCTTTTTTCCACGGTGACAAGCCTTGTGGAGAACCTTGGGGGTTGATTTTAGCCAACGTGTGCATTAAAGCACTATCCTATCGGAAGCCTCACAAGGGACTCCAAAAATTGGAGGTCTCAAATCTGGGGACTCCAAAAATTCTCCATCCTTAACAACATGCCCAGAATCAGATTTTGGTTTTGCGGGCCCCTGATTTTTCACATTTACTAAAAACATGCCTTTCTGACTCATTTTTTAAATAGTCTCTTTTTTTTAATCACAACTTCAGTGTGTCACATGTCACAAGGTGGCAGTCAGCTTTAGCAGCAGCAAAGACTGTCACCAGGGCGTGCGAGCTAACCCCGGTCCACAGGCACACAGCCTTTTGCACTCTCACCTGCTAGTGTCAGCAAAGAGAACGGCCATGGTGCTGCGCCAGCCCAGCCCAGCCCGTCTGCTCACACTGCTCACGAAACACAGCTTGTGTCAATAACTCCATGCGGGAGTTTTTCTACGAATATTCTGGGGTTGTATGTATACATCATCACCTAGTCTCTATTTCCCCCAAATAATGGTGTCAATTTTTCCAGTCAGATTGGAAACACAAGCAACATTTATGGATCATGTTCGTGTAGCTACAGATGGCTGCATTATTTGTAAGACTCAGTGGAAAATGAAATTCTAGGGTCAAAATTACTTAGAATTTCAAGATGCCAACAGACTAGCATTAAACCAAGCATGAGGCCCTCTGAGGGTGGTTCATGTGCACATGCAGAGTTGCACATCCGTGAAGCCGGCCATAGCCATTGGTAGGCATCACCGTTCAGGGCAAAGCCAGGGGTCCTTCCCAACCAGCATCTCCCATCCCTTCACAGTCCCAATGCTGGCATGTTTCCTTCAGTACAAGGTCCATTCTTACCCTGGGGTCCGCCTCCCTTTCCCATGTCCCCACCCCATAATGAAGTCCAGCCCCACTGCCATCACCCCAGTAGATACAAGTAGACTAAATGCCAAATTATACATATGTTCCTGGATTTTTAACATCCTGAGGAACACTGTGCTTTTCAGTTTTTGTAACTTCAAGCCACTTCTTCAATTATAGTACAGTAGCTACTTACCCAAGGAAATGGGCATGGGGTGGCCAAATATGCAGACAGGGAGGAGTGTGGTGCACTCTGTCCCAAGGCTGGGCTGGACAGACGCCCACCTCCAGGAGCTCTTTGTTGGCTACACTGTTACCATTCTCATCAGTGGAGGAGCTCTTTATCCTGGGGTTCCGCTAAGTTTCCCTCTAAGGAATGGAGATGGGGAACAAACACAGGTGCAGACCATGTGCGGCTCGTGTTCCCAGGACCTCGTCTCAGCCTCAGGGCCACCCCATCTTACAGCTGGGCCGCCAAGGGATTGCGGGTGAGTGCCCGAGTGACCGAGCACACCGCGGTCCTCAAGAGCATAGAGGGACGGGCTTGGATGTGCACTGTGCCTTGACATAGCCTGGTCTCTGTCACCATGAAAGGAAGACTCGTCATATGTTCATTTATTTGCTCAGTACTCCCCTTGGGGTGACGAGTCTTCGTGGGGTCTGCTGCTATGTCCGGGGAAGACATTGGGGGATGATGCAGGGCAGTGGCCCATGCCTGACAATTCCTGCCAACTTGATGTGACGCTGACCTGGACCTGCCTGTGCCCAGCCCCTCCAAGCTCCGCAAGGGCTGCAGCAGTGTGTTCACATAAAGGTGGCCTGTTCCTCAAAGTGTGCAGTCAGGTAACTCACCGCAGGTGGGTAAGTCCATGGTGTGTCCCCTCCAGCATCCCTTCTGACTCTGGCCCCTCATATCAGCTGCTATTGGTACCCCCCTGGGAATTTTGGGACCCGGGTCCCAGGAGGCTGAGTCAGGGATCCATTCGGGTCCTCTCTGGGGGGATGAATATACAGGGTCTGCCTGCATGACCATGTTGAATTGGATCTGTAAGTGACTCAGACCCCCAGGACTCCTGAACCCACCTCCCCAGGCTGACGCACAGAGGGAGGGGTAGGAGATGCCGGAGGGGGGGCGGCGGACAGGAAACACTGGGCCACTTGGGCCTGGCAGCCTGGGGATGGTGAGGAGACGGGGGGCGTGTTCCAGGGAGAGGCACAGATGCTGATCGAAGGCAGCGGTGACAGGGTGAGCACAGCATGTGATGAGTGAGGGGGTCTGTGCTGGCCTTGGCCACCTGGTGTGATGACCTGAAGGTTTCAAAGTCTATCTAGGGGTAACTGGGGAGTCTGTGAAGCCTCTGGACACTTTTGGAACACCACTTACAGTAACTGGGAAAGGTCCCAGGGAGGGGTGGGTGACCCACAGGCCCCGGGAGCTGATGGGTATACCATAGGAGCTGCTGGGGAGTGCCACGTGTCCCCAGCAGGAGGAAGGAGTCTGAGTGCCGTGCACTGAATGTTTGTGTCCCTGGGATTCGCATGCATGAGTTGCAGCCCTAATGAATTCCCAGTGAATCCACAGAAGCCCCAAGCCCCAGTGGGATGGTGTTAGGAGGTGGGCCTTTGGGCAGGGACTAAGTTGTGAGGGTGGGCCCTCTAGCAGAAGGTCAGTGCCCTTGTAGGAAGAGGAAGAGGCCAGTGCCCTCTCTCCACCTGTGAGGACACAGAGAGGTGTCATCTGTAGGGGGGCTTTCACCAGGAACCCATTCTGCTGGAGCCTTGGCCTCCAGAACTGTGAGCGACAATGTCTGCTGTTTCGGGCCTCCCAGCAGACGGAGGAGCAGGCTGCTGCCATGCGGGCTGTGGTGACTTTCAGAGAACAGGTCTGCTTCTGGGAACATGTGGCCAGAGGGAGCTCGTGTTCAGGAGGGGAGCACAGTTCCTGAGTTGTAAAATTGAGGCCTGGGTGCAGAGAGGCAAGAGGCAAAGAGGGAAGTCCCACAGGAAGACACCAGATCCTGCCCCCGTCACCTCGTCCCCAGCCTGGAAGGAAACAGGAACAAGTCTGGAAGGACAAGGAGCAGGCATGGGAGAAGGGGAGGTCAGGGGCCTTCAGAGAGCAAAGGGGAGCGGCAGGCCGGCCCTCTGTGAGGAAGGTGCCCAGCCCGCTATGCCTGCTCTCCAGGCACATGCACCACATCGGGACATTTGCCCTCCCTGCCAGATGACCAGGGAGCCCCCGGGAACTGCAGGGCCTGCAGGGCATCCCTGAAATGGTCCCTGGTCCACTCTAGGTGGAAACCTGACTTACCGCCTGCACCCTGACCACACTCCCTGGGCCCTAAGGAGACAGCGCTGTTGAGTGGCGGGTGTGTGGCCCTGGAGCCTGACCCTACCTGCTCAGCTTCCAGTTCCCTGTAATCTCTGCAAGGTCCGCACCTCTCCCAGACACAGTGGCCTCGCCTGTGAAATGGGCTTCATGCGTCTTGCTTGTCGCCTCGGTGTGGGGAGCGAGTGTGCTCACACGGCACACCACTCTGAACACACCTGCCAGGAGGAGGCTGCAGAGCTGTCCACATCTGCCGTGACCTCCCAGCAGGTGCCGGTGGGGGACTTGCTCAAGGAAGCACTAAAATGGAACCTGTTCAGATAAATAAGCAGAAGGGCTCTTTCAGAATGTGAGTGACAGAGGCAGATGCAAATTCAACAGAACAGCTAAGATGGGAAATTTCAGAACGCCATCAGACTGCAGGTGCTGGATGCCGGGAGCCCCCACGGGGCATCTCCCACTGCCCCTGGCTTAGCAAGGTCAGTCTGGGCTTGTTCAGGGCCTGTAATTCTGTTTTGCAGGTTTTCTGCCCAAACCACACAGGCCTCTGCCCTTCACATGCCAAGGACTGGGGCAGGTGAGGGCCACGGGGGCACAGACAGGCCCTATTTCGAATACCTTCTTCTGTGTGGGTCCTTTCGCTTTGTTTTCAGAAATACAATTCTACTCCGATAACCATATAAATACAAAGGAAGGGGTTTTAAAGGCAGAGTTTGTATAATTCAACTCATTCTTTTTGGCTGTGCAGGTAATAAGCTGTTGTCCGACTGTGTGTTTTACAACTTCTGTGAGAGCCTCAAAGCTTATTAATCAATAAAAAAAGCCTTATTGACTGTTCCTCTGCCCTTCATATTGCCTGCTGGACTCAGGCTTGGCCAGCCCTTGGTTTCCAGGTGTGTCTCTCCGATGATTAGGGAAGGAGATGCGGTAAAGCAGGGTTCCAGATATCCACTGAGGAGGGAGGAGGGCTGGGCTGGGCTGAGGCTGGAATTTGAGGGGTTCCTGTGGTCTGAACGTTCTGGATGTCCTTCATGGTTGCAAGGAATGGCTGACTCGACACTCACTGAATTCCTGAAGGTCAGCTTCGGGATGTCTGTCTCCCCAGCGGGACCCAGAGTCCCCGGTTCAGTCTGCAGGGAGACAATCTATCAGTGACCCAGCAGGAGGAAAGAGATAATAATGACATAGCAAAATAAAAAATGGCATTTATCATGGCTCCAGTGTCACCAACCTGTTATTTTTATTGTTCTTCAGAATAATGGGATTTATTAAGGCCATTTATCCCAAGTCACATGACAAATGTTACATATGAATGACGGTGAGGGGAGCCTGACCCTCCCAAAGCACAAGAACCTGAAAATGAGTCACAGAACCCCTTTTCAAGTAAAGCTGTCTTTCAAACTAGCAGCCCTTTTCAGAGAGCCCCGGCTGTTGCTGTGATAGTAAAGCAGAGGTAGAAAATAAAACAGCTCAATTAGGGGAAATGTGAAAATTGCATGACATTGTTGAAATCCCATACACAAAATAAAATGAAAACAGCTGTGGATACAAAACCCCATGTAGACAGTGGAAAGCCATTTATCTTGGAAAGCCAAGGAAGGAATTACCTGCCACACTGACCGGCGTGCGCTCGGGAAGGGTACAGTCTCCTGCACCACGCCAGTCGCTGGGCTGTTGGTCACTTGAAATTGGTGAAGCGTGACGTAGTGAGAGTCCTCGGTGATCATTCGGGGACTCTGCAGAAAGCTCTGCCACAAAACAAGGAACAGGGGATTTGAATACCTAGGATTCAGGGCCTCGTTTGGATTTCTGGCAGCAGGACCCGTGTGATGTGGTGAGCTCTGACTGCTGGCAGCTCAGGTAACTCCTCATATCTGAAATGTTTAGTTGGGATGATAAATGTATCAGCACAAGCCTCTTCTGCCTCTAATATACACTGGGCTCAGACAGAAACTCCAAAACCTAGACGGCAACAATGTCTTCCAGAACCAAGGGCCCCCTACCCAGGCAGACGGGTCTCACCTGTCCCGGCCTGTCTGGGGCTCACCAGTGCACACAAGCAGGCATAGATGTGTGGTGATGAGCGATGCCAGGTGGCTGGCACTGTGATCCTGGGGGTCTTTGGAAAACGGTGCCCAGGGAGAAGCCCGCCGTCTTGAGTCAGGGCTGCTGTTGCTGATTCAGGATGTCGCAGTCCTTCTGCAGGTAAACTTCAGGCTGACATCATCTCCACAGCGGGGATGGAAATGATTTAGTGGAGCCCCTTTGGATGAACCTGCGGGTGCACCTGCGTCTCCTCCCGAGAGAGCCTGTCGCCTGTCAGGTTGCCTGGAGCAGCCAGTCTTTGTAGCCCAGAGCGCCTTGGCTGGGGGATGCCCTCAAGTCCCAATCAGAAGAAAAACACTGCCTGGGAGGAAACGTAAGATGAATATGACTGGTCTTACTTTAATAAGTTTGATCGAAAGTTATTCCGCATCCAGGGAAGCCAAAGCCAGTTTTCACAGTGTGACTTGCAAACCAAAGGCAAGTCTTCTAAGGCTACAGCACGCAGTCCCTCCACGTGGCCCGGGGTTAACTGGACCGTTCCTCCAGGCACTGCACGTGGAAAGCAGATAGGCCCTGGTACCTCCGCGCCAGGCTCCCACTCCCCGTCTCCTCGTGGTCCTCCTGGCTCAGACCCTCGTCCTCGGGGGACATGCCTGCCCCTGATTCAGTCGTCCCAGGGAGCCGCGGGCTGTGCAGTGGAGAGGTCTGCGGCCACACCTTGCCCTGCCTCCCCGCGTCCCTCACCTGTGGGTCCAGAATGCTGGTCTAGAGGGAGCGGGGGCCGGAGAAGGGGGTGATATGATGACATCCAAGGTGACACACTGACAGTGTGTGCTGCTCTGGAAGAAGCAGCTGTAGAGCAATGATGTATTTATGCAAATTAATAAAATATATGTATATGAGTTAATAAATGACATATATACATATATATGTACATTTTTTCTGCTGACTGCTGGAGGGGATGGTCATAATTTTTTTAAGTCCTGCTGGAAGCCAAAGACTTTCTTCAGAAAACTTACCCTGTGTATCCCAGAGGGCACCACGAGGCCTGGCTGCGTTGTGGAGGTAAGGACAGCTGCAGAGATGACATGGGCCAGGCCTTCTAGGGTCCACACTGGGCACTGCCAGCTCCCAAGCCTAGGAAGAGGATCCTCTCCTCATCCAAGGGCAGGAGAGCTCAGCAGGCGCCAGGGTGCAGCAGGCAGGGAGGGCAGCGGTGCCGGCCTGAGAGGTGGAGTCCCAGGGAGGCTGAGTCAGGGAGGAGTGGGTGGGTGCGTGGGCCCTCCTCACGTCCTTTCCTGGGACCTGCTGCTCCTGCCCCACCGCCTCCACCCACCCTCATGAAATCCCCAGGTTTCTGCCTGGCTGACACTGTTGTCCCACTAAGGCCCACCCTGGGGGTGGCTCTGAGGTCCCTGTGGTCTCCCCTCCGCCTGGTCTCCTGCAAACTGATTGCAGGGCAGGACCTCCCAGCTATTGTCCAGAACTGCACGGGAGTCAGCGGATCCAGTTCAGGAAGGAGAGTCCACGGTGCACCCTGTACAACTGGGACACATAGGGTTTAGAGGTGACGGTTCCTTGCTTCATAGGTGGACAGCATAGAATGTCTGTTCCAGACTTTGTATCCCGATGGGACATCTTCGAACACCCTATGATTGACATCTTTTTCTTTTTGATCTATGACATTTCTAAGACAATGATTCATGATGATTGTGTGTCTCCACTTACGTAGGAAATGGTCCCCTTGGCACTGCAGACTTTGAGACAGGGAGGTTGTCAGGGGGCCTGACCTCATTCCCTGAACCCCTTGAGCATCCCTGAGTTCTCTCCAGCCCAGGTCTGCAGCCTTAGGGAAGCCGTGCAGCCTGCATGCTACCCAGTGAGGCCTTCCTGGTTTGTGTGTGAGCAGGGGCACGTTGCAGAGCCATAGCTCAGTGAGCTGGGGCTCGCCCTGCCGCCTCTCCCGCCCCAGCCCCCTCCGGCAGGGCCGAGGCTGTGACTTTTGGGGAAGGCAGCCCTCAGCGCTGTTCACAGGTGCTAACATGGGGAGTGAACTGACCTCTCTGCACCTCAGGGGGCTCGTCTGCAGAGTCGGACAATGACAGCATCTGCTCCGCGCGGCCGCGACGGTCGCTGCATTGTGCGTGGAAGGTCTCAGACCAAGGCTTGGTGTATGATGGCCACTGTACAACATTCTTGAATATTCTCTGCTTCTATTTTTCTAGAAATTTAAATTAATTTTTTCAAGTAAATTTATACTTTTTGGTGGGGTAGGGGGCTAGGATCTAATTTGTAGATCAGGTCGGGCATTTTTCTCAGGGTGCCTTCTCATCGGGAGGAGTGGACGTCTCCCTGATCACTGAGATCTCTTTATCTCCTTTGCATATTTCTTAACATCCCTTACATTCTGCAATTTTATCATTATTGAGGCTCAGATCTTCAATCTGCTGAATTTTGGGGATGATTACTGCAGAAGAAAACTATTTTTATACATATATTTAGACACGGAACTTAATTATGAATTCGAATCATTTTTTCATGACTTCCTTGATTTTTCTGGATAAGTTATCATAAAATCAGAAATAAATATGTTGGCCGCATTTCTTTCCAACTTTATAACATATTTTACTTCATATCTCAGGTAAGGTGATGACATAATTTATTATTCAAATCAGGACACCTTGAGAACAAAAGGGTAGACTCACACGTGGAGGAACAGCTGACCTGGCCCGTCCTGGGGGTGTCTGCCCCCAGTGTGCATGCCCGAGGGGTCAGTGAGACTGGTGGGCTGGTGTAGTTGTCGGCTGTATTTCTGCATCAAATTGGATGTTTTTGTGGAATCTGCTTTACACACACAGGGCTGCCCAGAAGACAGGACATTGATCCCAGGTACACACATAGAGACACAGATGTAAGTATGTAGATGCATAGAGTTAAAGAACTTTTCCCAACTCACTGAGGCTTTTTGAAAACAACTTTTAAATTCAAGAATGGATGTAGAATTTTGTCCATGCTTCCATATGGCTGTTCCCCTCCACACTTTGCGTCCCTACATGAAGCCTTCCCTGGTCACAGGTCTGTCTTAACACTGCTAGGCTAGGCAGGGTTGCTCATCTCCTTAGAATATGCGGGTGACATTCATAAGGGAGAGTGATCTGGAGGTCTGTGTGTGTGTGCGCACATATGAGAATGAGCACGTGCGTGTGATGCAAGTGTATGTGTGTGCATGCACATGTACATGAGTGTGAGACCACGTATGTATGTGTGTGAGTTGTGTGTTTTCATTTTGTGCATCCTTGAAGAATGCAGAGGTTGCTTTCCCCTGGCTTCTCCCTATTTGATGTGACAGTATGAGGGTTGAAGAGTAAACATGGCCAGGGTGTGGTGACGCAGGCTTTGCACCCACTAGCCCGGGGCTTGACCGTTGGCCTGTGAACATCTTTAGGAATAAATTGTCCTGTGTCTATACAGGACTTTTCTGGAATGAGTTCAGAACAGCAGCTGCTTCCGTGATTTCTGAAGGAGTCACGCACACAGACATGAGCCCAGTGCACAGGTGGCTTTCTCCAGTAATGTCACATGCTCAGTGACGCCTTCCTGCAGATCACAGGGGGAGACTCATGCTTGTCTTGGTACAGATGACACGACCGGTCTGCACAGGCGAAAGGCCCAGGCTTTAACTCCTTTCCCCTGAGGCCTCAGCTTGTGGATGGGTGTGCGTCCCGGCGGGCAAGGCAACACAGGCTGTCCTCCCCCGGCCCTGCGGCATGGCCACTCACCACTCCCATCTAGCCAGGTGCACACTGACTGCTTGGCAGCCGCTGGGGTGAGCCTTGTTCTCATATAACTCCACAAGGCTCCCCCCTGCCCTGACGGCGAGTGACCCCTGCATTCCCAATCCCCACATCCTGTCTGCTGCCAGGGCCCTGTGTGTGTGTCGGGGGGTTCCCTCCCTCCTGGAGGCCGAGCACTCCATCCACACCTGCATCCCTGTCACTGAGCTGGTTGTGGGCCACCCTGCCTCACTGGACACTGCCTGCTCTGAGGATGGGTGCAGCTGAGTCAATATTTAATATTCTTTACCCCACTACAGTGCCCAGTGCTTGGGCACTACAGCAATGGATTCACATTTAGTGGGTAAACAAGATGAGGCCCACAGCTGTCCCCAAGGTGGCCTAGAGATCCAGGGCAGGAGGTGCCTGCTCTCCACCAGCCGGTCTCCTTGCAGACCCACATGCTGGACTCCCAGTGGTGCGGGCACCACCAAATTACAACACAGCCTTCAACACCCAAACCCGCTATGTTAATGAGCTTGGAAGTATCCCCAGTAGAAGTTCCTGCTACTTCTCTGAGTATTAGTTTTATTAACTACGAATGGTTGTGTAAACTCATTTACATCCACAATTTATAGACTCCAAAGAAAAAGCAATGCTTTAGGGATGTCAGAAAAATGTTATTTACAAGTCACACTCCACTATAATTTATAGAGATTTGCCCCCTGGGTTACTGGAATTGAATTGGAAAGTAAGAAGAGAATTTCTAGATTCATCATTTGCATATTTATTGGCATTTGTCAGCAGACATGATGCTCGCCTCATCGCCGCCCCCCCACCTTCCCGCCGCCCTCCTTGGGGTGCTCCACGGTTGCTGGAACGATGCTCGCCTAGTCCCCACTGTGCGCCAGGCACCAGACCAGGCCTGGGATGTGGAGGCAAGCCCTGTGGTGCCTTCCAGGCATCTGCATTTTAGGGCAGGAGGCAGGTAGGGAGAGAGCGTGGATGGTGTGTCTGTGAGCTGGGGGCTTCTCCCTGTGTGGGCGCCCCGTCTGTCCCATCCCCATCCTTGCCTGGAGGAAGATCACAGACAGTAACAGAGTGCTGTGAAATCATTAATGATCAAATCGCTAATTTTATCTTCTTAAACTTTTTTCCAGCTTGTCTAACAGTCAAACCCAGGTACTTAGTAAAGTATAGGTTGCAACAGATTCTGTGTAATCCAGGGAGATCTTTCCATGGATCTTCAAACCAGAGCCAACTGCTGAGTGCATTTGGTTTAAATGTTCCATGAAAGCTTATCCTTACAACATGATGGGCCTTTTGATTCTCAAGGCTTGATCTTGGCAGAAATGTTGGGCAACTGACACAGAGGAGAAATTGGGATCCTTCCGTGAGGATGTCAGCTACAGCCACACCACGGTGATGAGATGAGCCCCTTTGGGCCTGCAGCAGGGAGAAGGGGGTCTGAGGTCACCCATGCAGCAAGGATGACGGATGGCTTATGCGGGCAGCATGCGAGTCCACAGGTCCACCTGTGCAGCCTGCCACTCCAGCCCAGACATTCCTGACTGGGGGCTCCTGCACTTGCACCCACGGGTGGTGGAGAAAAGCTGGGTCTGCATTTCTTCTCATCTCCTGTCTTCACCACCTGAGTCTGGCTCCCAAGCAGCTGGCTGTGGAGGTGGCTGGTGCCAGCCTCTCTACGGAACTCCCGGAGCCATATTGGGCATTAGCGACCCATATTTAGTAGAAAGCAGTCCAGTTAATAGAGTGGGCCTGTAGTAGGACCTCGGTGAACCATCTGAATGTGTGAGCAGAGCTGCTATCCACCAGCAAAGCACATGGAAACATCTCTCCTCCATCCCAGGGAAGCAGGAAAGGAGCATGAAGCCTGAGAAGGAGGAGGCTGGGTCAGGTGGGAAACGCCTCCAGTTTGGGCAGCAGCCTTCTCCTGGGGTGCAAGGCCCAAGCTGACCCAATCCTGCTCGAGCCCCTCATGGAGGTGCCTTTGTGAACTGGATAGGGTGTTTCACTACAGGCTGAGACTCAGTGAAATCTCTGGTGTGAATTAGGATAGCCATCTATATGTGTTGACTGCATATTTACAAAAATTTCATATGTTCTCCACTTTAATATTGTGGATAGTATGTTTCAGGAGGCATTCTATGTTGTAAATAAAGTTTTTTGTAGAAAGAACCAATTCAGAGATACTGTGACAACATTTTCTGCTCTGTCACTTCCAGTGGAGAACTGGCTGGCGTGTCCTTCCCTGCTAGATCTGGGCGATGGCCACACAGGGTGCCCAAGCCTGAGTGTTGGCTTTCTCAGTGTTATGTTAAAACAGGCAATGTCAGTGCCTTCAGACTGCCTCAGCCCAATTCCTTCTCAGCCCATGAATGATTATGAACATGTCCGAGAAGCCATATCTAGAGCATATCTAGGAAAGGCAGTGGTCAGCAGACTCAGAAAGTCATGATGCCTGAGGAAGCATGCCACGTCATTATGGAGAGGATCTGCTCTGATGACCAGCACGAGGGGCTGTGGATGCCGAGTCCCACCCAGGAACCAAACTCGGTCATGAGACCACCCCATGGAGGATGGGCTCCAGTAGCCGGGTCTCATTTTCTCTAAATAGTTGAGCTGTTGGAAACCCGTGTTTTGAAAAACTTGGCCACTGTTTTCTTTGTGATGGAACTTCCTTTGCAGAATTTGACTCGGATGGACTACACCCAATCCCACAGCTCAGTTTTCTTCAGAACTGAGCTCAGCCACCTTGTTACAATGCTTCAATCTGGCTGGTGATAGGGCAGATCTGCCAGAGGGAAGGTGGGTTGTTCTTGATGTCAAGATCTGGAATATCCAGCTTCATAACTGAAAAACACTGGTGACCAGGATTGAGACCAAAGACGTGAGTAATTTTCATGGGAAGTCGTGACAGTCTACTGGGAAGATTAGAGGGGGATTTAGCCTATCCACTGCCTCCCACCGGTTTTATGAAGTGTTTTTGTCTTACTGATTGTGTAAGCAAATGGAAGTCTCCCTAAGCGTCTGTATTGCAGCAGATATGACACAAATATTTGCCCATGGACTATGAACTTGCACATAGAATAGATATAATTCTAGTCCTGATTCAAAAGGGGTATTATCTGTTCCTATTAAAATAGCAAGGAAGGCCTGAGGGAGGGGGCAGAGTGGGAATTCCGATGTGCAGATCCCCCTTGGTGTTGTGGTCAGTGTATCTGTGATTGAGAAACACGGCTTCTCTCTTCAGCCTAGGGCTCCTCACCTGTCGATGAGGAAGTTGGAGCAGATGATCTAAGACCCTTGTGCCTTCTTAAGAACTTGGCAGAACTCCGTTCCAGAGTTAATCAGCAGCCATCCTCCCCGAGCACAACCTTCTGTGGAGTTGAGGATCCCACATGCACGCCTCAAATGCAGGCCACTGAGCGGCCCCTGGAGGAGGCAGTGCCATCTGTGAAGGGGCCTGCATGAGAGGCCAACCGTGCTGTGCAGACCTGAGTCAAACCTGAGGCCGGGGTCTGGGGCACGGAGGGTAATCTGCACCTGGAACTACGAGTGAAGGCTCAGGGAGTGGACAGTGCCTGGGAGGGTCCTGGGAGGCCCTTCCCTCCAGGCCCACAGCTGTGGGATTTCAGCTTGCAGGCATGAGCTTGTCCAGGCCGGCACAGGCAGCATGTTGGCCTTCGTGACCTTTGCAGGGGGACTGTCCGGGCGCTGCCGCACACTCATCGGCACCCTGATCCCCCCACCAGATCAGCAGCAGCCCCTAGATCTGAGATGTCCCCAGGCATTTGCCCTGGGACCCCAGGTCGCCATGGCCCTGGAACCACAGTGGTGGACTGATGGTGTCCTAGATTTTGAAGGCATTCACCCTATGAGTGAAGAAAATGAGCCAATTTATTTTAAAATCTTTTAATTGTATATGCCACTTACTGCCAATGCAGTACTATAAGGAGACCTACCTTCCTTAGCGCTCACTTCCTGCTTGTACCCTGTGCCTCTGTGGATCATTTCGTGTTGTGTCCTCCGACTTTGGAGATGACTTTCAGGGACTGTGACAGGCTGTTCCACAGTACTCTCAGGATGGAAACCCCAAGGACAGGAAGGCCAAGAAGAGGCATCTTGGATGAGATGTACTGACACTGTTTGCAGGGTACGGCACACAGCCTGCCTGTGGGCCTGCTTGGAAGTTCCACCTCCTCCCCAGAACCCAGGCGTGGCAGGCTCGGGAAGGTCTGCCAGCTTTGCCAGGGCCACAGTGAGCAGACCGCTCCACGGTCAGCAGCCAGGGGTGGTCATCCATGGAGATGCCGCGAGCCTGGGCCCTGTTGCACAGGAACATCCTTGGGCGATGGCTGATCCCAGTTATTGGGAGCTGGTGGCCAGCTCTGAAGCCGGGCTTCAGCGTGAGCCCAATTGCACAGTTACATGCTGATGAAGGGACCCACCCACCGCCCTGAGGGGTCCTTCAGCTCCCAACGACCATCATCCTCAACACCCCGGTGTCCCCAGGGTCACCGCAGACTTGTGCTCCCCACTGGCCCTTCCTTTGACTCTTGGGAACTTGTTGTTTGGTGTGGGTTCTTCTCCTGGGAGTCGAGAGTGATTTCTTGCCCTCAGAGCTCCTCTCACCAGGGCTGAGCACCTGTCTGTCTGCATGGGGCCTGACGTGCTACCCCAACAGTGGAGCCTGGGTGGGGGCAATGGCGGGGAGGAGCAGCGGCCTCAGATGCAGGGCGTGCGCTGTGTGAACCAGGAGGGCCACCAGACGTTGCCTCCTCAGCGACCCTCCCGGTCCCAGCCAGGTACCTCTGGGGCTGGATGGCGGCCTCTCGGCATTTCTGGGCAGGGCTCTTCTCTCGGAGATCCTCCTGTTGGCGGCTCAGACACTGAGCACAGGGTTGGACGCCTGAGTGGTTGAAATCCAGTGGGGGGCTTGACACTCAGGCATGCAGGCCGGTGCCCGTCTGTCCTCTGGGTGGGCTCCAGCTGGCCACATCCCCAGCTGGACTCCGTGTGGGGCCCCGGTGCCCTGGAAGCCAGGTCCCTCTTGCCTAGGAAGGACAAGGCGAGCTCTCCCTTGCTCACGGGCTGCCTCAGAAGATTCTGCCTTGTTTTATTTCTCATCCTTTACAATGCTTTTCGTGAATGAATGGCAGCTGCAGACACTGCCTTTCTATAAAACTGAGCGAGGTTATCAGTACAAATGCAATGAACCTGATTTTTTTTCCTGATCAAAGCAAAACTCTTCTGAAGTTTAGCTATTTGATAGAAAGCAGCTTTTATAACAAGCTGATATATGAGTTAATAAGACATAAAGATATTTTATTAAACTGCAAGCTATTATTAATATTGCAATCCTAACTTGAAAGAAATATGTGGAATGACACAGAAATTAATTAGATTTCATCATCCGTTTACATTACAAACTTTGATACACTTGCATAGATATATAGGTACATTGATAAAAAGACACAAAGACAAACAGAATTTTAATGAGTGGGGAGCTTTTATCTACTAACACTTTGTGACTTAATTTTTTCTGTTTATTCTGCCTATTGATTCTGGTTGAGACCTGCTGTTTTAATGTTGTTATTGGTATTCTCTCTGGGTCTGCTTCTAATTCTGGCATTGATATTACCTTGATCAGATTTAGTTTATTTGAATTGCCTGTAGGTTTTGGTCTCTGGAGTTTTTCACTGCTTATAGACATGCAAAGATAAAACCTCTCTTTTTATCTAAAAATCCTTAAGAGATACTGAAAGATACAGCCATTTTCTGAGAACATTCAAAAGCAAGAGAAAACAATCAAAAGGAACGTACTTCTCACTCAGTCTCTCCAGGACTTGATTCCGTAGGCTTCCTGCATTTGCTGATGCCCACTGATGTCTCACCTCCTTGACTGGGTTGGCTTTTGCAAACCGTTGGGAGAAATGGTTTTGTCACAGCCACACACGTGGTTCAAGCCTGGGTCACTGACTTTGGCTTAGAGGTTTCTACAAGAGAAAATTATGCATAAGAGCATGTTTGATGAGGTTGTTTATCTCTTTACTATTGAAGGCATCCAATATGTGTCTATTTGAACCACAGGGAACTGCCACTTTTTACAGGTCAAGTTGGGCCAAATATAGGCTGTTTCATGCAGTTCAAACTAATGTGGCTAACTATCCCCCCAAATGTGACATGATTGATCACTTAAAAACGGGAGACAGCATGTATTGGTTCCATGTCAAAGGGACAAGAGGCCAGGTGAAACTTGGAGGGTGGAAGTTAAATGCAGTAGTACAAGTGAACCAAATATTTTCCTGTTAATTATTTTTATACAGAATAAGCTGTGAGTCCCTGAGGAAAAAGGAGTGCAGTGAACAGAGCAGCTTCCTGCATGCTGTACCGCTGCTGGGCAGCTCCTAGCTTTTGCATCTGTCACTGACCTTAGGTCTCCGTGGGTGCTCAGTGGGGGCTTTCCCGTCTGCCCCGTGAGGCTCTCTGTCTGGGCTATTATTTCAGAAGACATGTATTCTTTTGTTTCTCTCTACTTCTCTCTTACCTTTATTTGTATAGTTTTTGCCTTAAATAATATTGAAAACTGAAACACTCATTAAAACCCTCAGCGCTGTGAACTCAGTCATGCTGACAGAGCTGGGTTGTTAATGATCCTCCTGCATCGCTAATACCATCAATCAATTGGTCCCTTCTTTCTCCAACTATCAGGGGCTTTGAAATCTGGCTCTTTGCCCACTTACAATGTGCTGGAGGATGAGGGGGAGGGGGCAGCTGCCCACGGGGAAGGGAGCTGGGATATGGTAGCTGGAGAGAGCGGGAGGAGAAAAGGCAGCGAGTGTCCTGGCTCTGGTCTGGCAGGTCCAGGTCTCCCTGGACCCTCTGCTGCCAGCAGTCGGCCTGATGAGCAGCTCTCACTCCGGGAAGAGCCTTAGCCTGGCACTGCTTTACGCATGGTGACACCTCACTCATCCCGCATTTCCTAGATAAATCCTGCCTTTACCTAAGTGTCAGAACATCAACAAAAATAAGCCCTTCTGTATTAGACACTTTCATATTTCCATAAAAACACCAAACTCAACAAACCTAGAATTTCCTTGGTCAGTCACTCATGGTCAGGTGTCACCATTACTTTATCCGGCTATGGCTAGATGGTGCTCTCAGGGCCTCCCAGACATGCAGTCTCCTGGGACCCTGGCAATAAACGCTTGCACGACAGTGCACTGAACATTGTGTGGCTAGCCGAGGAGCCCAGCATGGGTACCTCACGTGAAATATGCCAGGAAGATGAAGGCTTTCACCCCACATATCCAGATAATTGTACAATTGTTATATAACTGAACACTTGCCCATTTGTGAAATCAGGACCCAGAGTTTCACTCTGTTTGTGTGTGGCGGTCGCCATTTCCACGTGCCTTTGCTTATGCTCTTCCTGTATCTCCTGAATTCAGCCCCTTCCTGAAATCTGTTCTGAATATGGGAGAATGGACCCAGACCATTTAGGCCCCAGTTCAGGAGTCTCTAACCTGGTGTTCGTCTTCAAGCCTTGGACCTGGTGTTGCTACGTAGTTCGCCACAGCCAAAAAATGGTACTGACTTTCTACAGAAAAGCATTCTTGATAGGCAGCAGAAAGCGATGCCCTCTCTGGAGAAATTCAGAAATTGTCATGTCTGAATATAAAGTCACGCAAACACGCAAACAGATGGAGAGCAGGTTCATAGCTGGAGTCGCTGGGATGAAAATGGAGGCAGTAGAGATGACAGCCATCGCGTGAGCGCTCACCTCCATGCATCCCGTGACCTGGCCCTGAAAGGTGGGCCCACCCACCACCCGCGCAGTGCTGGTCCCGGGCTGGGCGGAGACTGTGGAGAGAGCACAGCACAGAGCCTGTGGGACTTGGGGTGGGCTGAGGATGCTCTGTGTCTGCCACAGTCAGAGCGGAAGGATTCGGACGCTTGAGCCCACAGTCGCTCCCTCCAGGCGGGCTTCTGCAGCCGCAGAGCCACGCTGAGCCTCGTTCTGAGTCAGTGCTGTGGATAGCCTAGGAACTCTCTTCCTAGATGATCAGGGGTCTTTTCTGGAGCCAAGCTGACTGGGAATAAAGGCAATGGGTTATGTGACAACAATTTAAATGTGCCCGTTGACCGGGCTCAGAGCGGCTTCAGGATCTTAGGCAATGAGCTCGGAGCTCCTGGGCTGACGGGCTGAGCACTGACGGGGTTCACCTGGGTGGGGCGCCGGAATCATGGCTGGTGTGTCCATTTGTGGGGAAACTCCAGTTCCCATTTCCCCTATTACTTAGCAAATATTTCATCACCATGTAAAGTATATCTTAAATAGATACGTGCTTCTTATAATACAAATTTTCATATACTATATCTTAAAATCAACACCATATGTTCAAAATGCAAGAAAATCAAGTGTATATTTGTGTTCTTCATTACAAAATACTGCTTCAGATACTGTTCACTCTTTAATATAAACACTCTGAAAGTGCCACTCAAAGTCAGCTTAATATAAATGTGCATTACATATGAAATATTTAAAAATACAGAGTAAATACGAGAGCCTCCAGCCTCGTGAGTCCTGGTTCCCTGGGCCTCCGAGGGGTTGGGCACCGGCCCACGCTGCTCACGTCAGGCATTCACGTCACACTGGCCATTTTGTAGTTTGAATGTACTGTTCCAAGTAGTAAATGCAGGGCACCTTCTCTTGGTCTGTTTATGTGTGCCCCCAGGCACATGTGACTGCTCGTCATGATGGATCCTGAAAGAGAAGCCTCCTTCTACGTGATTGTACCCTGGAGATGTGCGAGCCCTGCTCAGTGTTATGGAATCACATGTGTGTGCCTGTGTGTGGCATGTACATAAGCCTGTATGTGCCCGCACATGTGCATGTACCTGTGTGTGTATACCTGTGTGCATGCCTGCCTCTGTGTGAGTGCGTGTGTGCTTGTGTGTACCTGTGTGTGCATATCTGCATGTGTGTGTCTGTGTATATGTGTACTTGTATGTTTGTGTCCCTGTGTGTGTATCTGTATGTGCACATGCCTGCACAGTGTCATGGAGTCATCTTGGGGTCCTGGTGGAATCTCAGGAGTCTCAGTGGAATCTCATGGTGGAGTCTCGGGGTCATGGGGGACCTGTGAGTTTATTCTTTTTCCTCTGGACAGAAGAAAGCCCTGGGATTGTAGACAAATGGCCCCTGTTGCTGCGTGTGCAAGGAGTTTTAGGAAAGGGAACACTTGCAACTCCTTATAGAAATGAAGAGGACGGAGAAGGAACGTGCTTAACGAAACTTCCATGCACCCCGCTCAGCCATTGTGACACTCCCTGTTCAGTCCCCACCACACGCTGTCTGAGGATTTTCCTCAGTAAGAGAAATGAGCTCAGTGCAGAGAATATTCTGATTTGTACCACAAGAATAGAGCCCCAAACTGAACTCCTCTCATGAATTCTATTCCACCCCTGAAAGACATAATTTTGGGGTTTAAAAAAAAAAGAAAGAAAGAAAGAAAGAAAAGATTTTAGCTTCCAAAGTTCTCATTCCTATCTCAAAAGCCTCAAACAGCTCTAAAAATGGCTACATTAAAGAGGTGGACATGTTGATAACTTTCATGGATTTTATTAAGGGAGCCATCTTTAAGTCTAGATTGTGACGGCACTTACTTGGGCCTAAGATTTGGATAACAGCAACTACTATTTGTGATAATGGCAGTTTACCCATCTACACAGAAGATGGACTGTACCTAACAGCTGGGGGACATTCGTGCTGTGAACCTGGCATGTGGTGTATGTTTCCCAGGATGGCGAGAAGCTGCTGCTGCTCGTGACCCCAAGGAGAGCCACTCTGCCCCATGGTCAAGGGAAGGCAGCGTTTTAGGCTCGAAATTTAACACATTACAAAGACCCATGTTGTCAATAACATTTTATAATGGGGAAAATTAACAAGTAACGCTTTGCAGGAGTTAATCTACTTCCCATGAGGAAGCACTTCACAGCCATCGCAGTGCCCCTCAGCCGTAGGGTCAGCTCCTTATGCTGGCATGAGGGGGTCCGGGTGACAGGAGAGGTCAGGCACACAGGTTTCCACAGGTGTGTGGCCTTGGGCCTGAGCAAGCTAAGCGCACGCTGGGGCCCCGCCAGGAGTGGGATCAGAAGCGAAAGGAGGACGCCAGCATTCAGCCGTGGATTTCATGCACCCGGTTCTTTTTCCTTTTATGCCAGTGGTGTTGGGTGCCCGCTAGGAATCCATGATGCCCCACTTGGTGCCCTGAAGGTTGCTCTGAACCACATTTATGAAGACACTTCAGGACAAAACTGTTGCCAGGAACATTTTATTGGCTGAGGACAGCAGTTCCTGGTGTAGCTGTGGGGCGCTTAGCGTCTTGTGTCCCCGCGACTGGGCTGCAAGGCACCCAGATATTTGGCCAGACACTGTTTTGCATGTGTCTGTGAGGGGATTTTCTTAGATCTGCATTTGAATGGGTATATTGTGTAAAACATATTGCCCTGCCCCATGTGGGTGGGCCCCATCCAAGATACAGCTTAGCTTCAATCTCAGTGTCTGAATTCCATGTTGGTTCCTCTGGAGGGAGAATCCTGATTAGTATTAGCAAAAGGACTCTGCCGCTCCGCTGGAGCTGGATGTTCCCAGCATGAATACATCTCCCACTGGCCCAGCTTCTTCCTCTGGAGGGACTGGGAAAAGTCGGTAGCTCACAGGGGAAATTATGAGGCTTCCATAAAATAATACAGACATTATACAGAAGGTTTTACAGAGATATAAAGTTTGATTAGAATTATATTTTCCCAAGGACATCAGTGTCAATTATCCCTACTGCTTCTAAGTACAAATATGTCAATAATCTGATGTCTGTAGAGCCTCTGTTTGAAGGACTTAGTAGCAATACCATAAACAGGAGGCAATGGTAACTTGGGGTGGCCTAGGCAGAGCTCCCGCTGACACACATTCTTCTGTTAGCCCAAGACCACTGCAGAGTCCACCCCTTCCCCACTCTGCTTTGCTGGGCCACCAGGTGAGCATGCAGCAGGGGGCTGGAGGGGAGGCCTGTAGAACAGCGGACAGAATTTCCTGGGTAGTCATAGGATTTATCCTTTCCCCTCCCCTCCCCTCCTCTCCCCTCCCCTCCCCTCCTCTTCTCTTTCCCTCCCTCCCTCCCCCCATGTCTTCCTTCCTCCATCGCTTCCTTTCCTCTCTTTTTCTCTTTCTTTCCATCCGGAAAGTAGGGTGTCTGAAGAAAAAGGCATGGGGGACTCTGAGTACATAAATGAGTGTCCAGCCATATGGAGATCATGAAGGGTCTTGGCTTAGTATTACCTGCCCCAATAGTGTGCCAGGCTCCCTGCTGATCTGACAGACAAATCAGCCTTCAGAGTTGGGGAAACAAGCCGTAAACCACCAGGAAACCATGAGAGCAGAAGACGGGATGGGAGGTAACTGCATATAAATCATGATGTTGACTCTCAGCTGTAGAAGCTCAGAAAGGAGGGTCTGCAAGGCAGGCCTGGGTGTCTGGGAAACCGTTTCTGAAGGAAGGAGAGTGGGTCAGAAGGGGAGGCACGAGTGGGGACTCGGGGGTGGGGCAGCCTGAGCCCCAGGGAAGAGCTTGCCTGCCACCCATCTCACCGAGGATGCTGGCCACCTCTGCCAGGCGTGTCCCTGGTAATCGCAATGAGTGGAGGGTGAGCTCCTGGCAAGCTGAGGCTCAGTAAAAATCAGCTATATGTGGCGCGGTGAGTGGAATTCACGCTCTGTAAAGCACGGCCTTATTAACAATGGAGTGAATTCCCAGGTGTTAGTGGACAAACCCCGTGCCCAGGCAGTAGATGCTCCATGCGGAGAGGTGTAGCAGACGAATAGTGGTAGGGCAGGTGGTTAGGCAGCCCCCTCGCAGGGTCTGCCCAGTGTAGTGAGATGCTGTAGAATCACTACTTGACTGTAATGGGGTATGTGGTGGGGGACTTGATAATGGGGGGAGTGCAGCTAATCACACGTGGAGCTAAGGACGTGGGCTGCTGATGGCAGAATAGGCCAACTGCCTTTTGGAGACAGGGAAAACGGAAGGCTGGGAAGACCTGGGTCAGGGGCAGAGTAGAGAAGAGACGGGACCTCAGAGCAGGAGAAGGCCAGGAGGTAGAGGGGGGTCTTCATGGCCTAAAGGGGGTGGAACTGACTCCCCTCTGACCAGGCCCCAGCCTCCCTGGGCCCCCAGGCTGCAGGGCGGTGACAGAGCCCAAGGGGAAGGCAGGTCTGTCACCTGCAGGGAAGATGCCAGGCTGCACTTTTTAAACACTCCTCTTCACCCATTTGGCCAGAGCTTGTGATTTGTGCTTCCTTCCTGGCACCAAAGGCTTTGTCCTGGGGTCAGATGAGTGCATTCCATACAGGAGGAGGTGGGTCTTTAAGGTGTTCATTTTTGCTTTTGTTTACTTTTGTGTATGTGGTAAGACAGTAATCCAGTTTCATTATCTTATATGTAGCTGTCCAGGTTTGCCAACACCAGCTATTGAAGAGGCTGTCATCTCCCCATTGTATATCCATGGCTCCTTTATCATATATTAATTGACCATATATGTTTGCGTTAATATGTGGACTTTCTATTCTGTTCCACTGGTCTGTGGGTCTGTTCTTGGGTCAGTACCAAATTGTCTTGATTATTGTGGCTTTGTAGTAGAGCTTGAAGTTGGGGAGCATAATCCCCTCACTTTATTCTTCCTTCTCAGGATTGCTTTGGCTATTCGGGGTCTTTTGTGGTTCCATATGAATTTTAGAACTATTTGTTCCAGTTTGTTGAAGAATGCTTTTGGTATTTTGATAGGGATTGCATTGAATCTGTAGATTGCTTTAGGCAGGATGGCTATTTTGACAATATTAATTCTTCTAGCCAAGAGCATGGGATGAGTTTCCATTTGTTAGTGTCCTCTTTAATTTCTCTTAAGAGTGTCTTGTAGTTTTCAGGGTACAGGTCTTTCACTTCCTTGGTTAGGTTTATTCCTTGGTATTTTATACTTTTTGATGCAATTGTGAATGGAATTGTTTTCCTGATTTCTCTTTCTGCTAGTTCATCATTAGTGTATAGGAAAGCAGCAGATTTCTGTGTGTTAATTTTGTATCCTGCAACTTTACTGAATTCAAATATTAGTTCTAGTAGTTTGGAGTGGAGTCGTTAGGGTTTTTTATGTACAATATCATGTCATCTGCAAACGGGGACAGTTTAACTTCTTCTTTACCAATCTGGATGCCTTTTATTTCTTTGTTTTGTCTGATTGCCGTGGCTAGGACCTCCAGTACTATGTTGAATAACTGTGGGGGAGAGTGGGCATCCCTGTCTTGTTCCTGATCTTAGATGAAAAGCTTTCAGCTTCTCACTGTTAAGTATGATGTTGGCTGTGGGTTTGTCATATATGGCCTTTATGATGTTGAGGTACTTGCCGTCTATACCCATTTTGTTGAGAGTTTTAACCATGAATGGATGCTGAATTTTGTCAAATGCTTTTTCAGCATCTATGGAGATGATCATGTGGTTTTTGTTCTTCTTTTTGTTGATGTGGTGGATGATGTTGATGGATTTTTGAATGTTGTACCATCCTTGCATCCCTGGGATGAATCCTACTTGATCATGGTGTATGATCCTCTTGATGTATTTTTGAACTCGGTTTGCTAATATTTTGTTGAGTATTTTTGCATCTATGTTCATCAGGGATATTGGTCTGTACTTTTCTTTTTTTGTGGGGTCTTTGCCTGGTTTTGGTATTAGAGTGATGCTGGCTTCATAGAATGAGTTTGGAAGTATTCCCTCCTCTTCTACTTTTTGGAAAACTTTAAGGAGAATGGGTATTATGTATTCTCTATATATCTGATAAAATTCAGTGGTGAATCCATCTGGCTCAGGGGTTTTGTTCTTTGGTAGTTTTTTGATTACTGATTCAATTTCATTGCTGGTAATTGGTCTGTTTAGATTTTCTGTTTCTTCCTTCATCAGTCTTGGAAGGTTGTATTTTTCTAGGAAGTTGTCCATTTCTTCTAGGTGTTCCAGTTTGTTAGCATATAGATTTTCATAGTATTCTCTAATAATTCTTTGTATTTCTCTGGGGTCTGTTGTGATTTTTCCTTTCTCATTTCTGATTCTGTTTATGTGTGTAGATTCTCTTTTTCTCTTAATAAGTCTGGCTAGGAGTTTCTTTATATTGTTTATTTTCTCAAAGAACCAGCTCTTGGTTTCATTGATTTTTCTCTATTGTTTTATTCTTCTCAATTTTATTTCTTTCTTTTCTGATCTTTATTATGTCCCTCCTTCTGCTGACTTTGGGCCTCATTTGTTCTTCTTTTTCCAGTTTCAAAAATTGTGACTTTAGACTATTCATTTGGGATTGTTCTTCCTTCTTTAAACAGGCTTGGATTGCTATATACTTTCCACTTAGAACTGCCTTCACTGCATCCCACAGAAGTTGGGGCTTTGTGCTGTTGTTGTCATTTGTTTCCATATATTGCTTGATCTCTGTTTTAATTTGGTCATTGATCCATTGATTATTTAGGAGCATGTGGTTAAGCCTCCATGTGTTTGTGAGGCTTTTTGTTTTCTTTGTACAATTTATTTCTAGTTTTATACCTTTGTGATCTGAGAAATTGGTTGGTAGAATTTCAATCTTTTTAAATTTACTGAGGCTCTTTTTGTGGCCTAGTATGTAGTCTATACTGGAAAATGTTCCATGTGCACTTGAGAAGAATGTGTATCTGCTACTTTTGGGTGTAGAGTTCTGTAGATGTCTGTTAGGTCCATCTGTTCTAGTGTGTTGTTCAGTGCCTCTGTCTCCTTACTTATTTTCTGTCTGGTTGATCTGTCCTTTGGAGTGACTCGTGTGTTGAGGTCTCCTAGAATGGATGCATTGCATTCTATTTCCTCCTTTAATTCTGTTAGTATTTGTTTCACATATGTCAGTGGTCCTGTGTTGGGTGTATAGATATTTATAATGGTTATATCCTCCTGTTGAACTGACCACTTTATCATTATGTAGTGTCTTTCTTTATCTTTTGTTACTTTCTTTGTTTTGAAGTCTGTTTTGTCTCATACAAGTACTGCAACACCTGTGTTTTTCTCCCTACTGTTTGCATGAAATATCTTTCTCCATCCCTTCACTTTTAGTCTGTGTATGTCTTTGGATTTGAGGTGAGTCTCTTGTAAGCAGCATATAGATGGGTCTTGCTTTTTTATCCATTCTATTACTCTGTGTCTTTTGCTTGGTGCATTCAGTCCATTTACACTTAGGTTGATTATCGATAGATATTTACTTATTGCCATTGTAGGCTTTGGATTCGTGGTTACCAAAGGTTCAGGGGTGGCTTCTTTACTATCTAACAGTCTAACTTAACTCTCTTATTAAGCTATTATAAACACAGCCTGATGATTCTTAATGTCTCTCCCTTCTTATTCTTCCTCCTCCATTCTTTATATGTTAGGTGTTTTATTCTGTACGCTTGAGAAGAATGTGTTGATAGTTGATTTTATTTTTTGCCTTTAGTTAGTATTTGGTTGGTCTGCTTTCTTTGCTGTCATTTTATTTTCTCTGGTGACATCTATTTAGCCTTAGGATTCCTTCCATCTAGAGAACTCCCTTTAAAATACTCTGTAGAGGTGGTTTGTGGGAGACAAATTACCTCAACTTTTGCTTGTCTGAAAATTGTTTAATCCCTCCTTCATATTTAAATGATAATCATTCTGGTACAGTATTCTTGGTTCAAGGCCCTTCTGTTTAATTGCATTAAATATATCATGCCATTCTCTTCTGGCCTGTAAGATTTCTGTTGAGAAGTCTGTTGATAGTCTGATGATTTTTGCTTTGTAAGTGATTTTTTGGTCTCTCTGGCTGCCTTTAATACTCTGTCCTTGTCTTTAATCTTTGCCATTTTAATTATAATATGTCTTGGTGTTGTCCTCCTTGGGTCACTTGTGTTGTGAGATCTGTGGGCTTCCATGGTCTAAGAGACTATTACCTTCCCCAGCTTGGGGAAGTTTTCGGCAATTATTTCTTTTTTTTTCTTTCTTTATTTAATAATTTATTTTAGTATCATTAATCTACAACTACATGTGCAATATTATGGTGATTAAACTATTCCCTTCATCAGGTCCCCCCCACAAACCGCATTACAGTCACTGTCCATCACTGTAGTGAGATGCTGTAGAGTCACTACTTGTCTTCTCTGAGTTGTACAGCCCTCCCCGTGGCCCCCTAACATTACATCTGCTAATCGTAATGCCCCCTTTTCCCCCCTTATTCCCCCCTTCCCACCCATCCTCCCCAGTCCCTTTCCCTTTGGTAACTATTAGTCCCTTCTTGCGTTCTGTGAGTCTGCTGCTGTTTTGATCCTTCAGTTTTTTTCTCAGTTCTTATACTCCACATATGAGTGAAATCATTTGGTACTTGTCTTTTTCGACTTGGCTTATTTCACTGAGCATAATACCCTCTAGCTCCATTCATGTTGTTGCAAATGTTACGATTTGTTCTCTTCTTATGGCTGAATAATATTCCATTGTGTGTATGTACCACCTCTTCTTTATCCATTCACCTACTGATGGACACTTAGGTTGCTTCCATTTCTTGGCTATTGTAAATAGTGCTGCGATAAACATAGGGGTGCTTCTGTCTTTTTCAAACTGGGCTGCTGCATTCTAAGGGTAAATTCTTAGGAGTGGGATTCCTGGGTCAAATGGTATTTCTATTTTGAGTTTTTGAGGAACCTCCATACTGCTTTCCACAATAGTTGAACTAATTTGCATTCCCACCAGCAGTGTAGGAGGGTTCCCCTTTCTCCACATCCTCGCCAACATTTGTTGTTGTTTGTGTTTTGGATGTTGGCCATCCTCACTGGTGTGAGGTGATATCTCACTGTGGTTTTAATCTGCATTCCTCTGATTACTGATGCGGAGCATCTTTTCATGTGCCTGTTGGCCATCTGAGTTTCTTCTTTGGAGAAGTGTCTATTCATGTCCTCTGCCCATTTCTTAATTGGATTATTTACTTTATGTTTGTTGAGGTGCGTGAGTTCTTTATATATTTTGGACGTCAACCCCTTATTGGATATGTCATTTATGAATATATTCTCCCTTACTTAGGATGTCTTTTTGTTCTACTGATGGTGTCCTTTGCTGTACAGAAGCTTTTCACCTTGATATAGTCCCACTTGTTCATTTTTGCTTTTGTTTCCCTTGCCCAGGGAGATATGTTCATAAAGAAGTTGCTCATGTTTATGTCCAAGAAATTTTTGCCTATGTTTTTTTCTAAGAGTTTTATGCTTTCATGAATTACATTCAGGTCTTTGATCATTTTGAGTTGACTTTTGTGTATGGGGTTAGACAGTAGTCCAGTTTCATTCTCTTACATGTAGCTGTCCAGTTTTTCCAACACCAGCTGCTGAAGAGGCTGTCATCTCCCCATTGTATATCCAAGGCCTCTTTATCAAGTATTAATTGACTGTATATGTTTGGGTTAATGTTTGGATTTTCTATCCTGTTCCACTGGTCTGTGGGTCTGTTTTTGTGCCAATACCAAATTGTCTTGATTACTATGGTTTTGTAGTAGAGCTTGAAGTCAGGGAGCATATTTCCCCCTGTTTTATTCCTCCTTCTCAGGATTGCTTCGGTTATTCAGGGTCTTTTGTGGTTCCATATGAATTTTAGAATTATTTGTTCGAGTTCATTGAAGAAAGCTGTTGGTATTTTGATAGGGATTGCGTTGAATCTACAGATTGCTTTAGGTAGTATAGCCATTTTGACAATATTTATTCTTCCTAGCCAAGAGCATGGGATGCATTTCCATTTGTTAGTGTCCTCTTTAATTTCTCTTAGGAGCGTCTTGTAGTTTTCAGACTACAGGTCTTTCACTTCCTTCGTTAGGTTTATTCCTAGGTATTTTATTCTTTTTGATGCAATTGTGAATGGAATTGATTTTCAGATTTCTCTTTCTGTTAGTTCATCGTTAGTGTATAGGAAAGCAACAGATTTCTGTGTGTTAATTTTGTATCCTACAACTTTGCTGAATTCAGATATTAGTTCTAGTAGTTTTGGAGTGGAGTCTTTAGCGTTTTTTATGTACAATATCATGTCATCTGCAAATAGTGACAATTTGACTTCTTCTTTACCAATCTGGATGCCTTGTATGTCTTTGTTTTGTCTGATTGCTGTGGCTAGGACCTCCAGTACTGTGTTGAGTAACAGTGGAGAGAGTGGGCATCCCTGTCTTGTTCCCGATCTTAGATGAAAACCTTTCAGCTTCTCACTGTTAAGTATGATGTTAGCTGTGGGTTTGTCATATATGGCCTTTATGATGTTGAGGTACCTGCCCTCTATGCCCATTTTGTTGAGAGTTTTAACCATGAATGGATGCTGAATTTTGTCAAATGCTTTTTCAGCATCTATGGAGATAATCATGTGGTTTTTGTTCTTCTTTTTGTTGATGTGGTGGATGATGTTGATGGATTTTTGAATGTTGTACCATCCTTGCATCCCTGGGATGAATCCCACTTGATCATGGTGTATGATCCTCTTGATGTATTTTTGAACTCGGTTTGCTAATATTTTGTTGAGTATTTTTACATCTACGTTCATCAGGGATATTGATCTGTAATTTTCTTTTTTGGTGAGGTCTTTGCCCGGTTTTGGTATTAGAGTGATGCTGGCTTCATAGAATGAGTTTGGAAGTATTCCCTCCTCTTCTATTTTTTGGAAAACTTTAAGGAGAATGGGTGTTATTTCTTCTCTATATGTCTGATAGAATTCAGAGGTGAATCCCTCTGGCTCAGGGGTTTTGTTCTTGGGTAGTTTTATGATTACTGCTTCAATTTCATTGCTGGTGTTTGGTCTGTTTAGTTTTTCTGTTTCTTGTTTGGTCAGTTTTGGAAGGTTGTATTTTTCTAAGAAGTTGTCCATTTCTTCTAGGTTTTCCAGCTTGTTAGCAAATAGATTCTCATAATATTCTCTTATAATTCTTTGTATTTCTGTGGGGTCTGTCGTTATTTTTCCTTTCTCATTTCTGATTCTGTTATGTGTGTAGATTTTCTTTTTTCTTAATAAGTCTGGCTAGGGGTTTATCTGTTTTGTTTATTTTTTTAAAGAACCAGCTTTTGGTTTCATTGATTTTTTTCTATTGTTTTATTCTTCTCAATTTTATTTATTTCTTCTCTGATCTTTATTATGTCCTTCCTTCTCGGTACTTTGGGTCTCATTTGTTCTTCTTTTTCCAATTTCAGTATTTGTGTCTTTAGACTATTCATTTGGGATTGTTCTTCCTTCTTTAAATAGGCCTAGAATGCAATATACTTTCCTCTTAGAACTGCCTTTGCTGCGTCCCACAGAAGTTGTGGCTTTGTGTTGTTGTCATTAGTCTCCATATAATCTTTGATTTCTGTTTTGATTTGGTCGTTAACCCATTGATTAATTAGGAAAATGTTGTTAAGTCTCCATGTATTAGTGAGCCTTTTTGTTTTCTTTCTAAAATTTATTTCTAGTTTTATACCTTGGTGATCTGAGAAGTTGGTTGGTAGAATTTCAATCTTTTTGACTTTACTGAGGTTCTTTTTGTGGCCTAGTATGTGGTCTATTCTGGAAAATGTTCCATGTGCACTTGAGAAGAATGTGTATCCTGTTGCTTTTGGGTGTAGAGTTCTGTAGATGTCTGTTAGGTCCATCTGTTCTAGTGTGTTGTTCAGTGCCTCTGTGTCTTTACTTATTTTCTGTCTGGTTGATCTGTCCTCTGGAGTGAGTGGTGTGTTGAAGTCTCCTAAGATGAATGCATTGCTGTCTATTTCGTCCTTTAATTCTGTTAGTATTTGTTTCACATATGTCAGCGCTCCCGTTTTGGGTGCATATATATTTATAATGGTTATATCCTCTTGTTGAATTGACCCCTTTCTTATTATGTAATGTCCTTCTTTATCTCTTGCTACTTTCTTCGTTTTGAAGTCTATTTTGTCTGATACAAGTACTGCAACATCTGTTTTTTCTCCTTGTTGTTTGCATAAAATATCTTTTTCCATCCCTTCACTTTTAGTCTGTGTATATCTTTGGGTTTGAGGTGAGTCTCTTGTAGGCAGCATATAGATAGGTCTTGCTTTTTTATCCATTCTGTTACTCTGTGTCTTTTGATTCGTGCATTCAGTCCATTTACATTTAAGATGATTATTGATAGATATGTACTTATTGCCATTGCTGACTTCAGATTCGTGGTTACCAAAGGTTCAAGGGTTGCTTCTTTATTATCTAACAATCTAGCTTTACTTTCTTGTTAAGTTATTGTAAATACAGTCTGATGTTTCTTTATTTCTCTCCCTTCTTATTCTTCCTCCTCCATTCTTTATATACTAAGTGTTTTATTCTTTGCCTTTAGTTAGTATTTGGATGGTCTGCTTTCTTTGCTATGATTTTATTTTCTCTGGTGACATCTTTTTAGCCTTAGGAGTGCTTCCCTCTTGAGCAGTTTCTTTAAGATGTCCTGTAGAGGTGGTTTATGGTAGGCAAATTCTCTTAGCTTTCGCTTGTCTGGAAATTGTTTAACCCCTCCATCATATTTAAATGATAATCGTGCTGGATACAATATTCTTGGTTCGAGGACCTTCTGTTTCATTACATTAAATATATCATGCCATTCTCTTCTGGCCTGTAAGGTTTCTGTTGAGAAGTCTGATGGGTTTTCCTTTGTAGTTGATCTTTTTTCTCTCTGTAGCTGCCTTTAATACTGTGACCTTATCTTTGATCTTTGCCATTTTAATTATTATGTGTCTTGGTGTTGTCTTCCTTGGGTCCCTTGTGTTGGGAGATCTGTGGGGTTCCATGGACTGCGAGACTATTTCCTTCCCCAGCATGGGGAAGTTTTCAGCAATTATTTCTTCAAAGACACTTTCTATCCCTTTTTCTCTCTCTTCTTCCTCTGGTACTCCTATAATGTGAATATTTTTCCATTTGGATTGGTCACACAGTTCTCTTAATATTCTTTCATTCCAAGAGATCCTTTTATCTCTCTTTGCCTCAGCTGCTCTGCATTCCTGTTCTCTGATTTCTATTGCTTTAACAGTCTCTTGCATCTCGTCCAGTCTGCTGCTAAGCCCGTCGATGGCTTGTCTCATTTCTGCATTGTCTTTCCTGACTTCCCTCACTTCCTCCCTCAGCTCTTGCATATTTGTCTGTAGATCCATCAGCATGGTTATGACTTTTATTCTGAATTCTTTTTCAGGGAGATTGTGCATTTCCATCCCTTCAGACTCCCTCTCTGTTGTTGTCTGGGTGAGCTTTGTTTGTACCATATTCCTCTGTCTTTTCATGGCGATATAAGTGGTCACTGGCAGGTGCCACATATGTCAGCTGTGCTCTTTAAGACTTAAAAAAAAAAAGAAGGAAGAGAAAGAAAAGAGAAAAAAAGAAAGAAAGAAAAGAGAAAAAAAGAAAGAAAGAGAAGAGAAAAAGAAAGAAAGAAAAGAAAAGAGAGGGAAAAAAAAAGCCCACTGGGAGTAGATTCTGTAAGGACGCTGTAGGTGGTGCATTGGTCCACTCTTCTGCAGCCACAGCCGCGCCGCTCCGCTGGGCCTTTTGCATCTCTGGCCAGGGCAGGAACCAATGGGAGGCTATTGTTCTCTGCGTAAAGTTTCAGTGCAGCTACTTTTTCCCAGTCGCTATCCAAGGGGTCCGAAATTCCTCAGGACTCACAGCCTGCAGGGCTGAGTGTGCTGGGACGATCGTAAGACCACTGAAAAAAGTGCACGCTTTTCTTTTGTCCCAGGAGCCGGCTGTAAGGACCCAGATTGTTCCCAGCTCAAAACCTGCACCTTCTGCCTCTCCAATCTCTGCTACACCGCGCGATGTGTGTCAGCGCTCCCGGCGCAGATCACCAGGGCTGGTTATTTCCCAGGCCTGTATTTCCACTCCCTCCTGGCTCTGAATCCTCTCCTCCTGCCGGTACGCTGGGGTGGGGGAGTGCTCAGGTCCCGCCGGGTCGCGGCTCCGTATCTTACCTGCCTCGCCGGGTGCCTAGTCCTCTCAGGTGCAGATGCAGGCTGTGCGCTGTCCTGTGTATTCTGGTTTCTCTTTTAGGAATAGGTGTATTTGCTGTATTTTCATAGATATATATGGTTTTGGGAGGAGATTTCCACTGCCCTGCTCACGCCATCTTCCCAAAACTCCCCCAATTATTTCTTCAAAGACACTTTCTATCCCTTTTTCTCTCTCTACTTCTGGTACCTCTATAATGAAAATAGTGTTATATTTGAATTGGTCACACAGTGCTCTTAATATTCTTTCATTCCTAGAGATCCTTTTATCTCTCTCTGCCTCAGTTTCTCTGTATTCCTGTTCTCTGATTTCTATTTCATTAAGAGTTTCTTGCACCTCATCTAGTCTGCTCTTAAGCACTATTGATTGTTTTATTTCTGTAATCTCCCTCCTGACTTCATCCCTTAGCTCTTGCATATTTCTCTGCAGGTCCATCAGCATGGTTATGACTTTTATTTTGAATTTTTTTCAGGATGATTGGTTATATCTATCTCACCAGGACCTCTCTCTGGGGTTGTCTGAGTGATTTTTGATTGGACCAGATTATTATGTCTTTTCATGGCAATAGAAGTGGTCGTAGGCAGGTGGCATGTGTGTCATCTGGGAGAACAAAGTCCCTTCCTGCTTGCTTGCCACCTTGCCCTTCTCCGCTGCCTGTGCTATCTACCTGCACACTGGGAGCAGACTCTGGGATAAGCCCCTGAGCTGCCATGGGCGGGCGGTCCTTGGGATATCCTGGAGCCCTGCAGGGGGTCGCAGATGTGCCAGGTGTGTTCTCCTGTGAAAACGTTGCCCCTTTGTGCCTTCCGGACCTTGCTCTGGCTTCTGCTGCATGTGCCATTTACCCGCACACCAGGAGCAGTCTCTGGGATAATCCCCTGAGCTGTCATAGGCGGGGCAGCTCTCTGATAGCCTGGAGCCCTGCGGGGGGGGTAGCACCCACATCGGGTGTGTTCTCCTGCAAGAACCACGCCCCTTCCTGCCTTCCGGACCTTGCTCCTGGTTCTTCTGTCTGTATCAGGCAGCTGCTGCCGGCAGCAGCCTCTGGGTCTGTCCCGGTTACCTGCGAGCTGGGAGAAGATTCTGTGTGGTTGCTGTGGGCGGGGCTGTGCCCTGGCTGCTCCACAGCTGTGGTGGGTCAGCCGGTTTGCTTGCAGCTGGGCTGAGTGTGTCGGGACGATTTTGTTCAGCTGTTGAGCCTGTGTCCCTTCAAGACTTTTAAAAAGCACCCACTTTTCTTTTGTCCCAGGGGAGCCGGCTGTGGGGACCCACTTGCAGTCTGCATCTCGGATCCTGCCCTTCTGTCTCTAATATCCAGTACAGCATGTGATGTGTGTCTGTGCTCCCAGTGCAGATTAATACAGCTGGCTATTTAGCAGCCCTGTGCTTCTGCTCCCTCCCCACTCTGATTCTTTTCCTCCCACCAGTGAGCTGGGGTGAGGGGAGTGCTCGGGTCCCGCCGGGTCACGGCTTTGTATCTTACCCTTTTCATGAAATGCTGAGTTCTCGCAGATGTAGCTGTAGCCCGGCTGTTGTACTGTATCTTCTAGTCTCTCTTTTAGGAGTGTTGTATTTGTTGTATTTTCAAAAATATATATGGTTTTGGGAAGAGATTTCTGCCGCCCTACTCATGCCACCATCTTGAGCTCCCGACAGTGGTTATATACTCTTTGTAAGTAAAATATGTCTGCATTTCACAAGTATATTTTGCATTTATTTTTTTCATCATAAAATTAAAATCAGTAAATCTTTTATGTGTAAATATTGCTCCATGTAGAAACCATTAGAGTTGCTTTTGAAAATAGAAATATATGCAAAAGCACAATTAACTTGTTCTCTGATTGTTTTGTATTTCCCAAAGCAATACCCATTGTTAGGCATTAGCTGTGACTTGCCAGTCAGCAGAAGGTCCCCCTTTTAAGGGCCAGTTACATGCCATACGCTATACTGAGCAAAGCTTCCAGTGATTAATGGACCAGTTCCTGAGCTGGTCAGGCCACAGATTCATGTGGAACAAGCAAGGTTCCACTGAAGACATTCACAAGGCTTTCTTTTCCATTGAAGACATGCACAAGGCTTTCTTATTTTCCAGAACTTATCATGATTCTGATCTCAGTGATTGGATGGCCGCACACAAATGGAATATTGCATAATTTTATTTGTTTAAGGTAAAAATATCTGTTGATGTCTCATAAAGGTGAAGCACCCTAGAGTGGTCATTTCCTTATAGAAGTAAGAATGCACCTGAACTCAGAGCAGGTGATTTTCCAGGTGGTGTGTAAGCCATCCTGCCACACCCTTGCAAGGTGTCCCTCTTTGCAGCTTTCGTTGCCTGGCACTATCTTCAAGGTGCCTGGCTAGGGGACAGGAGTTCATCATTGGTGCCATGGTGTCTCCAGCCCCGTGCATTCAGGAGATAGCCAGTAAGTGTTCACTGAATATCTGAGCAGCCAATGAGCATGGGAACTCTGAGTAAAGAAAATTTTTTTCAAAACAACACACAAGGATAATGCTGACTGGTGCTGCCGGTCTTCAGGGATGGTTGGAAGATGGAGCAGCATTGGCTAAGAGCTCCCGGGTCCAAGACCTGTCCACTCACAGGTCAGAAGTGTTCACGGACAAGGCTCACATGATGCCTGCATTAGGGGTCAAGTGAGTGCGCAATCCCTCCTGTAATGAGCTGCCTGCATGGGAGGTTCGGCAGCATTTCAGTCATCCTTACAAACATGCTTTTATCTGGGGTGCTGGACGACAATCCACTAATGTGCTTCAAACAGGGTGCTGTGCACCCAACCACATACTGACTGGCCTTATAAAATTTCATTTTAGGAAATTTTCCTTTTCAAGGTGGCTCTGAGTTCCCATGCCACGTACATGTGCTCTGCCCAGCCCGCCGGGATGAGAGAAGGCTGCATTCGCATTCCTGTCACCGCTCCGAGGTCATATCTGTTAGTGCTGGAGGTTGTTAGGCCATTATCAGCCACTGGTGCCTCTCCAGCTGTGAGACTAATTTGGATTCAGGGAGGAAACATGGGCTGATCTCCCCTCGGCCATCCGCCCCCAGGCCTCTGCGCTGTTCAGAACTGCTGGCATATAGCAGCTGACTCACCGGCTCGGAACCATGGAAAAGGGGTGAGGCCCAGTCGGAAGCCACCAGCCCCTCAAAATATGGCGGTGCCTTTATCATCCAATAACCAATTTATGGTGCTAAATTTTAAGTTTAAATTAACCACGGATGAAGAGTACATTGTGTCATTTATAATTCATGGTGAATAGTAAATTATTCTAATGGCTTTTCCTATTTATATTCTAACTCTCCATACTGGGAGCAGAGAAACAAATTCACGATGTGGCTTCTGATTACATCCTGGATTACTGTGGGTGTTTTCCTTTCCGCTGTACAAACTCCATGGTAATGAAGACTCAGCAGTTGTGGAAGATGGACGGGGTGGCACATGTCTGCACCATTTCCCCCAGAGTATATTTGGACCTTTCTCTCTCCAATATCCTTTTGTATAGGAGAGAGTGGGAGCCATATGAGACCCTGTAAAGGGAACTGAGGAGGGGGCTGTGACTCAGGGACCGCATGGAGTCGGCTCAGCGACCTGGGCCCTTTTCCCCCTTCTCAGTCATCACCACACACACCACTGAAACCACAGAGCTCACTTTGAAACCAAAGATGTCATGAAGGGGAGGCAGAGGAGAGGGGAGGCTGCCAGGTGCCTGGATGCTGGCCTCATCTGGGGAAGAGTCCTCATGGGCAGACTGGATGGGATTGCACCATAAGTCACAGCATGGGCCGCACAGTCCATGTAGGCCTGCATGTGTTGGGGTCGGTGTAGAGGTACCCGTGCAAATAACAGGGCCCAGAAGGTGGACCCTGGTCTAGTCTGAGAAGCTGAGTTTACACAATTTACAACAGAAGAGGTAATTTCTGGATTTAGATCTTTGGCCCCAAAACAAATAAACTTTTCCATTCCTGACTTCACCTATCTACCTGTTAGAATCATATCGGGAGCATTTAAACTTAGAATTTCAAGGAGCTTAAAACTGAAGGATTCTGAGAAAAAGTAAAGCCACTGCACAGATGTTTGGGCATCAGCTGGCTTACAGATCCTCACCATCTAGAAGTGGACGCAGCCCCCCACCACCCAGAAGCAAGCGTTAGACTCTCACTGTTTGGAAGAAGAGATGGAACCTGCAGTCAAACACCATCTCAGTTGGCTGACCCAGCCCAGCCCGAGTCATCTCCGGAGGTGCCGGGTGGCAGCGCCCTCCCTCGCTGCTAATCAGAGCCACCATTCTCACCTCCAGTCCTGTCTATTTCACTGGGTCTTGTTCCTGCCCGAGTGCCTTGACCCATGGAGTGGAATTTATTTTTCCTTGACGCCCTTTCAACATTGCTTGTTTTTGGCCTAGCAGAGGTGTTCTGCAGGACGTGGTGCCCCGGGGGCCTCCTCCCTTCCCTGGGGGGCTCTGCTATCCACAGGGTGGTGACAAGCTGCTGAGACTGTGGAGCTGTGAGCACCCTCCGCCCTGGACTGCGTGCTCAACTTCTTAAACTCTTTAAGCCTGAGTGATGGCCCCCCTCTTGTGTTTGCAAATAAGTATTTTCCTCTCTTCTGGCCTTCCCACATTTTGTCTTAACATAAATTAGGACTGATGTGTGGATTGGATAAAACAAACCAGGCCCGAGCTGGGTGTAAGCTTTGCTCTTCAGCCCGGCGTGCCCGAGCGGACTGTGTAGCCGAAGGCAGCCATCCCTTCGCCAGGTTTCACTCTTCTTGCCAAGAAATGACTGATCCCTGCTTGGCGCCTCTCAGCGAGGTTGTGGGTCAAGGTAAATCGTTGAGGTGAAAGCTCGCTGCCCCGCTAAGCACGAAGCAGGTGCTGGTATTATAATGGATCCCAAGGAAGCGGGGAGGGTACACTTGGCCTTTTGCTCTCTGAATGTGGTGCCCCATCCCTCAGGCCTCTCCCACTGCCTCTGGCGTGCTTCAGGGCTCTGTGCTCCAGCTGAGCTGTAGGGCAGCCAGGAGAAGGGGGTATTGCCTTTCACTGAGGCTGACGATGATGGGCCTGGATCGACAATGTGCAGCTGGACCCAAGCATGCACTTTCCACTACGCACCCCTCCACCATCTTTTTTTTTTTCACTTTTTTTTTTAATATAATTTATTTTATTATCATTAATTTACAATTACATGTGCAATATTACAATTATTAAGCTACCCCTTCATCAGGTCCCCCCCCACCAACCCCATTACAGTCACTGTCCATCAGCGTAGTGAGATGTTACAGAATCACTACTTCTCTTCTCTGAGTTGTACTGCCCTCCCCGTGCCCCCAACATTACATTTGCTAATCGTAATGCCCCTTTTTCCCTCTTATCCCTCCCTTCCCGCCCATTTTCCCCAGTCCCTTTCCCTTTGGTAACTATTAGTCCGTTCTTGGGTTCTGTGAGTCTGCTGCTGTTTTGTTCCTTCAGTTTTTCTTTGTTCTTATACTCCACATATGAGTGAAATCATTTGATACTTGTCTTTTTCGGCTTGGCTTATTTCACTGAGCATAATACCCTCTAGCTCCATCCATGTTGTTGCAAATGGTAGGATTTGTTTTCTTCTTATGGCTGAATAATATTCCATTGTGTATATGTACCACATCTTCTTTATCCATTCATCTACTGATGGACACTTAGGTTGCTTCCATTTCTTGGCTATTGTAAATAGTGCTGCAATAAACATAGGGGTGCATCTGTCCTTTTCAAATTGGGCTGCTGCATTCTTAGGGTAAATTCCTAGGAGTGGAATTCCTGGGTCAAATGGTATTTCTATTTTGAGTTTTTTGAGGAACCTCCATACTGCTTTCCACAATGGTTGAACTAATTTGCAGTCCCACCAGCAGTGTAGGAGGGTTCCCTTTTCTCCACATCCTCGCCAACATTTGTTGTTGTTTGTCTTTTGGATGTTGGCCATCCTCACTGGTGTGAGTGATATCTCATTGTGGTTTTAATTTGAATTTCTCTGATGATTAGCGATGTGGAGCATCTTTTCATGTGCTTGTTGGCCATCTGAATTTCTTCTTTAGAGAAGTGTCTATTCATGTCCCTGCCCACTTCTTAATTGGATTATTTGCTTTCTGTTTGTTAAGGTGCATGAGTTCTTTATATATTTTGGATGTCAACCCTTTATCAGATGTTTTTTATGAATATATTCTCCCATACTGTAGGATGTCTTTTTGTTCTACTGATGGTGTCCTTTGCTGTACAGAAGCTTTTCAGCTTGATATAGTCCCACTTGTTCATTTTTGCTTTTGTTTCCCTTGCCCGGGGAGATATGTTCATGAAGAAGTTGCTCATGTTTATGTCCAAGAGATTTTTGCCTATGTTTTTTTCTAAGAGTTTTATGGTTTCATGACTTACATTCAAGTCTTTGATCCACCTTGAGTTTACCTTTGTGTATGGGGCTAGACAGTAGTCCAGTTTCATTCTCTTACATGTAGCTGTCCAGTTTTTCCAACACCAGCTGCTGAAGAGGCTGTCATCTCCCATTGTATATCCAAGGCACTTTTATCAAATATTAATTGACTGTATATGTTTGGGTTAATGTTTGGATTTTCTATTCTGTTCCACTGGTCTGTGGGTCTGTTTTTGTGCCAATACCAAATTGTCTTGATTACTGTGGCTTTGTAGTAGAGCTTGAAGTCAGGGAGTGTAATTCCCCCTGTTTTATTCCTCCTTCTCAGGATTGCTTTGGCTATTCGGGGTCTTTTGTGGTTCCATATGAATTTTAGAATTATTTGTTCCAGTTCATTGAAGAAAGCTGTTGGTAGTTTGATAGGGATTGCATTGAATCTGTAGATTGCTTTAGGTAGTATAGCCATTTTGACAATATTTATTCTTCCTAGCCAAGAGCATGGGATGCATTTCCATTTGTTAGTGTCCTCTTTAATTTCTCTTAGGAGTGTCTTGTAGTTTTCAGAGTACAGGTCTTTCACTTCCTTCGTTAGGTTTATTCCTAGGTATTTTATTCTTTTTGATGCAATTGTGAATGGAATTGTTTTTCTGATTTCTCTTTCTGTTAGTTCATCATTAGTGTATAGGAAAGCAACAGATTTCTGTGTGTTAATTTTGTATCCTGCAACTTTGCTGAATTCAGATATTAGTTCTAGTAGTTTTGGAATGGAATCTTTAGGGTTTTTTATGTACAGTATCATGTCATCTGCAAATAGTGACAATTTGGCTTCTTTTTTACCAATCTGGATGCCTTGTATGTCTTTGTTTTGTCTGATTGCTGTGGCTAGGACCTCCAGTACTATGTTGAATAACAGTGGAGAGAGTGGGCATCCTTGTCTTGTTCCCGATCTTAGATGAAAAGCTTTCAGCGTCTCGCCGTTAAGTATGATGTTAGCTGTGGGTTTGTCATATATAGCCTTTATGATGTTGAGGTACTTGCCCTCTATACCCATTTTGTTGAGAGTTTTAATCAGGAATGGATGCTGAATTTTGTCAAATGCTTTTTCAGCATCTATGGAGATGATCATGTGGTTTTTGTTCTTCTTTTTGTTGATGTGGTGGATGATGTTGATGGATTTTCGAATGTTGTACCATCCTTGCATCCCTGGGATGAATCCCACTTGATCATGGTGTATGATCCTCTTGATGTATTTTTGAATTCGGTTTGCTAATATTTTGTTGAGTATTTTTGCATCTACGTTCATCAGGGATATTGGTCTGTAATTTTCTTTTTTGGTGAGGTCTTTGCCCGGTTTTGGTATTAGAGTGATGCTGGCTTCATAGAATGAGTTTGGAAGTATTCCCTCCTCTTCTATTTTTTGGAAAACTTTAAGGAGAATCGGTGTTATTTCTTCTCTATATGTCTGGTAGAATTCAGAGGTGAATCCATCAGGCCCAGGGGTTTTGTTCTTGGGTAGTTTTTTGATTACCAATTCGATTTCGTCACTGGTGATTGGTCTGTTTAGTTTTTCTGTTTCTTGCTTGGTCAGTCTTGGAAGGTTGTATTTTTCTAAGAAGTTGTCCATTTCTTCTATGTTTTCCAGCTTGTTAGCATATAGATTCTCATAATATTCTCTTATGATTCTTTGTATTTCTGTGGGGTCCGTCGTGATTTTTCCTTTCTCATTTCTGATTGTGTTTATGTGTGTAGATTCTCTTTTTCTCTTAATGAGTCTGGCTAGGGGTTTATCTATTTTGTTTATTTTTTCAAAGAACCAGCTCTTGGTTTTATTGATTTTTTCTATTGTTTTATTCTTCTCAATTTTATTTATTTCTTCTCTAATCTTTATTATGTCCCTCCTTCTGGTGACTTTGGGCCTCATTTGTTCTTCTTTTTCCAATTTCAGTAATTGTGTCTTTAGACTATTCATTTGGGAATGTTCTTCCTTCTTTAAATAGGCCTGGATTGCAATATACTTTCCTCTTAGAACTGCCTTTGCTGCGTCCCACAGAAGTTGTGGCTTTGTGTTGTTGTTGTCATTAGTCTCCATATATTCTTTGATTTCTGTTTTGATTTGGTCGTTAACCCATTGATTAATTAGGAGAGTGTTGTTAAGTCTCCATGTATTTGTGAGCCTTTTTGATTTCTTTCTAAAATTTATTTCTAGTTTTATACCTTGGTGATCTGAGAAGTTGGTTGGTAGGATTTCAATATTTTTGAAATTACTGAGGTTCTTTTTGTGGCCTAGTATGTGGTCTATTCTGGAAAATGTTCCATGTGCACTTGAGAAGAATGTGTATCCTGTTGCTTTTGGGTGTAGAGTTCTGTAGATGTCTGTTAGGTCCATCTGTTCTAGTGTGTTGTTCAGTGCCTCTGTGTCTTTACTTATTTTCTGTCTGGTTGATCTGTCCTCTGGAGTGAGTGGTGTGTTGAAGTCTCCTAAGATGAATGCATTGCTGTCTATTTCCTCCTTTAATTCTGTTAGTATTTGTCTCACATATGCTGGCGCTCCTGTGTTGGGTGCATATATATTTATAATGGTTATATCTTCTTGTTGGACTGACCCCTTTATCATTATGTAATGTCCTTCTTTATCTTTTGCTACTTTCTTCGTTTTGAAGTCTATTTTGTCTGATACAAGTACTGCAACACCTGCTTTTTTCTCTTTGTTGTTTGCATGAAATATCTTTTTCCATCCCTTCACTTTTAGTCTGTGTATATCTTTGGATTTGAGGTGAGTTTCTTGTAGGCAGCATATAGATGGGTCTTGCTTTTTTATCCATTCTGTTACTCTGTGTCTTTTGATTGGTGCATTCAGTCCATTTACATTTAGGGTGATTATTGATAGGTATGTACTTATTGCCATTGCTGGCTTTAGATTCGTGGTTACCAAGGGTTCAAGGGTTGCTTCTTTACTATCTAACAATCTAACTTAACTTTCTTGTTAAGTTATTGTAAACACAGTCTGATGTTTCTTTATTTCTCTCCCTTCTTATTCCTCCTCCTCCATTCTTTCTATAATAGGTGTTTTATTCTTTGCCTTTAGTTAGTATTTGGATGGTCTGCTTTCTTTGCTATGATTTTTTTTTTCCCTCTGGTGACATCTTTTTAGCCTTAGGTGTGCTTCCATCTAGAGCAGTCCATTTAAGATATTCTGTAGTGCCCTCCACCATCTTTTGAAAGCCCTTTCTCAATTCTCCGGTGTGTAGAAATAGGAAACACTCATTTCCTTTTTTCCCCCCTTTAAAGTCCCAATATTTTCATTTATTTTAGATTACGTACAATTTCAAAAACAAAAGTTATCTCCAAACATTGTTGGGCTCGCCATAGTTTGATTTTGCTTCCTCACTGACCGTAAATATTGGAAGTCAAACTGACCATGCAGAAGAAGAGTTACCAACTCGAGCTCCCTTCCAAGCCCATCATCCT